>JARKIB010000070.1:0-482577 GCA_029378385.1 Mycena metata
CAGGGGCAACCTATGTTGACTAGAACATTTGTCTGCGGTAGAGTTGGCATTTCCTGTCAATCAAGCCGAAGATCCGAGGACCGGAAAGGTCCGACGGCATAGCCAGGAACGGCACCTCAAAGGGAGCAGTAGCGGCAGCAAGGTCCTGCCGCCGGCTAAACCAAAATCGTGATGCCAAGAAGCTATTAATAGTCTTGACTCGAACAGACTCACATGGCTATTCACGAATGACTCGAATTGACTTGAATGACTCGAGGCTGATTCACTAGGAGTCACACACACCGAATTGGGACGACATGACGAGGCTGGAATATTATTTGGACACGCCAGAAGCGGACATATATTATTTATTTTAATTGTACCAACATCCATGCAGATTATTCTCCTTTTCAAGTCAAGATTTGTATGTAAATTAGTAGATTGTATTCAGTAGGAGTCCATACCTTCACGGACTCAACGTTTGGACCATTATGTACATTACTGTTTCGAGTTTCCATGTTTTGTAGTATTTGGTATGTAGGATTTAGTATATAAGTAGAGGTAGAGCTTAGGTGGAAGCCAGTGGACCGTACCCTTCTTGTTAAGAGCACAGCATAACGCGTGCCTCCGTCCGGGAAGTCTCACGGAATCCATTCGGTGTACATTTGAGTGTCTTTAGATACTTTAGTGTCTACCAACATATTGGGATTGGATTATATTTGTTGTGCAGCGTCAGCGTCAGCGTTTAGGGTCAGCGTCAGCGTCAGCGTTTTAGGGTCTCAGCGTCAGCGTCAGCAAATATTACAGCGGAACTTGTCAACCTTCGGTTACAGTTCAAACCCAGTGTCGAACTAAGTTTAGTTCACCACACAACCACCCGGTGTCCATCACCACAAACCTTTTTGAAAACCACAACTCTTCTAAGAACTATAAAGGTCGCATCAGCACCCAATAGGTCCGAGAAACCAAACGGTCAACTTAAAGCTTTAAGTCGAAACCTAGTTTTCAGCTATTGCAACAGCCGTAATACTTCGGTTGGAACCCCACGAACACATATACAAGCGGAGAAGTGATTAGGTGTTTGATTTGGAGTGTGTTTAGTGTGTGGTTTAGCCATACATCAAGACCCAGTATCCAGCTCATTTCCCCGGTCGGTCCCGATCCGCGGTGTATCAGCGCGCAGGGGACGTGGTAAACTGGCAGGCCAATACAACGGCTTGGAACAAAGCCATGCTGTGGTCAAGCATTCCAAGGAGACGAGATGCTTCGTGGGTTCTCCCTCTTCTCGGTCCAAATCTCCCCAGAGAAGGATGAGTGCGATGGGAAGGTATAGGGTGGAAAGGATGCACCATTTGTCAGCTTTGATGGTACCGGTGTTGCTCTCTCCGTAATTTTTGGGCACCGAATGGACCCACGCCGGCGTGCTGGTGTTGGCAATTACACATTGGATAAACTTGAGTTTAGTGAGGTCGATGGCCCGGGAAACGAAGTGGGGGTTGACGAGGGGCTTTGTCAGACGCTGCGGTCGGAAAGACGTGAGACGCAGAGAATGACGAACTGACGATCAGACTCACCCAGTCCGTTAATTTAGCGGCGTAATAGGATTTTTTGTTTGGCCTGTTCATATCGAGACCCAGAGAATACGCGACGAAACGGAGGGAGGATAGATTGTATGACTTGAGTGCCTTTGTCAAGGCGGCTACTGCTTTTTTCACTTTGATGGGGTCGGGGCCAGAAGGGGTGGTGAGCGACGCAGGGACTGCACATGCAGCAGCAATCGGCCCCTCATCGCCCTCCGCATCGGATACCACCTCGCTTTCCCCACGACTGAGAGGCGCCATCAGCAATGATTGGATCTTGGGCACCTGTGGTTCCTCCACCGCGGGGTTTTTCAGCTGGTATGGAGCAGCAACCTGACCGGTGCATGATACCCAATCATGGTCGAAACCAGCCAGTGACTGGCTGACACGCTATATTGAAAGAGTCATTACATGGAGAAAGAATTACTGATTTGCTTGAACTCACCCAGGTGATCAATTTTTCAGCGTAATCAGCCTTCTTCAACTTTGCTGCACTTATGTTGAGGCCAAGTGAATAGCAAACAAAGCAAAGGGGCAATAAGTTCTTGGATTGGAGTGCCTTGCGCAACTTTTCCACCGCGTCCGAGTCATTGGCAGGAGGAGACGTGGGAACCGGGGTTTCATTGCTCTCGGGGACAGGAGGCATCTCCTGGTCCTCATCGCCGCGGGGGGCAAGAGATTCAGCGACCGGCTCCACGCCGTCCTCGAGGACAAAAGGTGCGACTAGCCGGGATTGAATTGAAAATATTTGTTTCCCCTCCTTTGCGGGCGCTTTCAAGAGGTATGCGGGAGGAACCTGACTAGGGTTGTACGCACGCCAGTCTTGCTCGAAAGCCATGGGTCCACGTTCCTTCTTTTTCGCTACCACGGCATCAACGCGAAGGACCTTGCGGCAATGATAGTGCATGAGGCCCTCCAGCACACAGTGCATCCCGTTGATTACGAGCATGCGAGTAGGGTCCCAGTACGGCGAGTGCCAGTACTTTGACCAGTGAACACCATACTCCTCAAAAATTTGATCGCGCTCTGCCTGAGTTTGCGCATTTTTCCAAGCCCATGCCTTTTCCCGTAAGACCTTTATATCCCTGCGACCCCAGGAGGGATGATTGAAATCCATGCGGTTCGAGGTCTCGATACCAAAGCATTTGTAGACCGTGCAGTAGTGGTTTGACCCGATGCCGGCAGTACCCGACACCTTTCGAGCGGCAGGGAGGTCATTGACCGAGATGACGACCGCCACATCAATGTCTCAACCCGACTCCGGGGACTGCCCTGTAGGAGAGATGTGATTGCCGCGCTCCCAAGCAACGAGACATTCATCCACGAGAGGACGCAAATAATGATTAATTTGACTTATCAGCGGCCGTTTCCGCGCCGCGGATACA
The DNA here is from genome assembly GCA_029378385.1 of Mycena metata. Lineage (NCBI taxonomy): Eukaryota > Fungi > Basidiomycota > Agaricomycetes > Agaricales > Mycenaceae > Mycena > Mycena metata. The sequence continues at coordinate 2,945 of JARKIB010000070.1, forward strand.
CCGTGTTCCCCGACCCATTTCCATGGTGCGGAAACGGAAGCCGATACGTTCCGTATCAGGGAACTCGGAACACATTCCGAAAGTCCCCATTTCTCATTTGATTTCGGAACGAGGGATTCGGCACATTTCCCATCTGATCTCGGGTCAACAGAAATTTGTCCGGACCGTTAGGCGGTCCGAACTAACTTCCGGTAGCCCGAAATTTAGCTATTGGCGGAGTGTTTATTCTTCCGCGTTCATCACATCAAACCCGGCGTTGTTCTTGGATCATGAATGGATCGAAATTTCGGCCCTCAGGGACTTCCTCAGCAACAAGCAGTCCGGCATGGTCCCGGGTTTAACGGCTGTCCTATTTAATTCCATTCCTGTTAAAATTGAGCCCCCAAATCTCTCCCCAATTTCAATCAAACCTGAACCACAGGCGACATCTTTGCCGGGGCCTGGGGTCGCGAAAGGTGTCCAGCTTCGCACTCTGATCGAAGGCGGGCACGAGGTTTTTGAACTGCTTTCGGAATCGGAGCCCGAGCCGGATTCCGAGGTGGAAGTCGGTACACCACCCATCCGCTCCTCTTCTCGGGCTTCAAGTATCACAATGTACACAGGTATGTCAATTTACTATCCCCTTGTTTCGCACGCTGACGTCCTGTTAGACACCGATGATTTTAATCTGGGCGGGCAGTCTGGAATGGATGACTTCCGCGATGGTGCCAGTGGTCACTGGTTAGTGCGTTTATGTATTAGTCCCTTCGCTTACTGACATTCTTTAGATGTTGATGATTGTGATGCAAGTAAGTACAAAGATGCCTGCGTCTATTCCTCGTCCTCACAATCTCATCAGATGTCAATCCCATCGTCGAACACGGTATGGACAGGTTTTAATTCATTCTTAACGCTCACCATTTTCAAGACGACTCGGACAAAGATGATCCTCGCCCGTCGGACACGCTCTGGCAAAACAACATCACATCCGCGGTGCGCACTGGCCGATTTACCATCACCCAAAAGATTAAGGTCCAGCGCCTCGAGCATCTTTCCGCAATTCCTTCAATCTGGCCCATCCCTCGAACTTCTACTGCCTTCGTGATCGACCTCAATGACGACAACACAATATTATCAACTCGGACACTGGGGACCTCATGGCGGTTGATTGTATCATCCAAAATGCGGTTTGTGTTGCGTCCATCAATTTTCTTCTTCTGATATGTTTCTTATACCAGGACAATGATGCTTGGAAGTCAGCCCCAGGGTCCGGTGGAGACCTCTCAGGGTCTCTGGTAGCTGAACTGAGTCTGAGTCGGCTAAAGAACTAGCAGAGAAGCTCTGGACCGCGAAACGGGGCCAGAGGATGGAAAACGGAAGCAGGTGGTGGTGATCTCTATGTACGTATTATCCTAATATAGGTTCTTGGCACCGCCACAGGTGCCCCCCGCCCAACTGACGTCCGACCCGGACGTCGAACGCGGCTCCTGTCTAAATGCTCCTCGTGAGCACCACTCAATCGATGCACCACGCATGGTTCGGCAGGTAGCCGTTCCTACTCGCCCGGTGGAACTCTGACGGCCAGCCAGTTTAGAGAGTGTCCCGCAGCTCTGTCGATCGATGCTTCGGCCATCCGCTCCTCCGCTTCTGCGATTTGCAAGTCTTGTTCTGAGGGTATATACTCCCCTTCGAATTAAGTTACGGTTTCGCGAAACGTTCTGGATACAGCCGTAGGATGTTTCGCGAAACATTCTGGGTAGGCCAAATCAAAGGAACTTACGTCAGGATAAAGAGTGGCAAAAGGAAGGATTGAACCCACGAAGAGAGTGTCTGTGATGGGTAGAAGAGCAAGCATGCTAACCAACTAGGCTATCATTGCTGTTCCCTCTGCTGCTTTCGATTGCACTGTATGACTACCTCCAACAACAAATAACAAATCTCCAAAAACTCAACAATAATATCCCAGGGACCCTAACTGTAACAAACCCTAACCTAACCCGGACCTTAACCAACCCAAACCTTAACCCAAGCCCTAACCACCCTGACTCTAACCTGTGTCAGTGGGGCAACCCAGTTTCTTCACTAAACAGCTGATTCTGAACCTAGAGAATGCTTGGTCTATCTCCATCATTCAATAATATCTATATTCTCTCTTGGCCCAGTTGGTTACAGCGCTGCCTTATTGGCAGATGATGTAATCTACTCCGTTTTGATCTCCTGGGTTCGAATCCCGCCCTTTTAATCATTTTCTTCCCTACCCAGAACGTTTCGCGAAACACTTTAGGGGTATATCCAGAACGCTTCGCGAAAAAGCCCTATACTGAGGTGTCATATCACAGAGAGAAAAAGAATTAAGAAAGCGTGCGTAAATTTGGGCCGGCGCTGACCAGCGTGGTGCAGGTTTATTGACAGATCTCCGGTTGCCGTCGGCGGGGGAGTCATACCACTGCACGACGTCGCCAATCTGAAATTCGACGATTTTGGCATTCGAGTCAAAACTTAATTTTTGTTGCTCAGATCGTTGGAGCGATCGAAGATGAGCAGACCAGCGTAGGCTATCCGCGAGGGCGAAATGGATGTCCACGTCGGCCGGAGTGGTGGGTGTGAGAGTAGGAGGAGAGAGGTTTTCCGGCGTGAATGATCTGCCGAAGATGAGTTCGCGAGGGGTGGATTTCAGTGCGACAAGAATGCGGTCATTCATCTGGCAAATGACTTCATCCAGATGCTCCGGCCAGTTCGATGGGATGTCCTTTGGATCGACATCACCCTCAGCCGTGTCGTGATCTGGCACGCAAAGACGTCTCAGTATGTTCAAGAGGATTTTATTGCTCCCCTTGATCAAACCATTGACCCATGGAGAATATGACGGGGTTGTTGTATGCTTCACGTTGTTGGCTTCGCAGTACTCGTCCACAATGTGATTCTTGAAATGACTGCCGCCGTCAGCCATGAACGCCTCCGGGACGGCAAATTCCTGGAAGATTTTGCGGAGGGAGTCGATAGTGGTCTTGGTGCTGCCGGCGACTTTTAGTTTTGTTGCCCAAACATAATGTGAAAATACGTCGACATAAAGGCCGACATTCTTGTAGCCGCCTTTACCCAACAGAAGTGACAAATAGTCGCCGGCGACCAACGAGAATGGCTGGGTGCGTCGAATGGGTTGGAGCAGGGAGTTTAGAGTGGTGGGTCCAAAGCTCTTGCATCGGGGGCATTCCAGCATGACCTGGCGACAGTCAGTATCCATGCCGGGCCAAAAATATCGGTCCGATATTTTGAGCTTCGTGCTCTCCACACTGAAGTGTCCGTTCGCTGTGTGAGTTTCCAGAGCCTTTTCGAAGCCTTGTGCTGCTGGGATACACTCTGTTCTAGCTACGCACCGCGCGGCTGAATAAGCAACTCGCCAAAGTTTACCGTCTTCAATCATGAACCCGGCGGAACAGTGAGTAACGCGTTTGCGATCTGAAAGCGTGGGCGCCGTGATACGTCCTAACAGGTGTTCTACGATGGGTGAGAAGAACGGATTGTCAGTGAACTGAATTTGCAGTGGGTGTTTGATACCGTCCGCAGTCTCCGAAACCGAAAACACATCGCGCACGATGCCCTTCGTGGCTTCCCAGTCTGCTAGTACTGACCAATCCGAGCCGTCGGCCGCGGTGCGTTTGCGGGCTGTCCACATGCGGCTAAGTCCATCTGCAACTGGATTGTCGACGCCGGGCCGGTGGCGCATGTCAATAATATTGCGCGCCAGTATTGATTCTTTCCAGCGGCTGTGGTGGAAATTGAGGTGTTCACGCACGAGACAGTCGCGGAGGGCTTGACAGTCAGTTTCAATCTCAATGGGTGAGCCATAGGTATAAGATTCGAATTCGTCGAGGCAAAATTTAAGTGCCGCAAATTCCAGCAAGAACGGTTCGTACTTAGCTTCACTGGTGGACGTGCGTTTGGAGCAATATGCGATCGGATGCCATTGCAGAACCTCTTTCCCATCCTTGCCGATGAAGGGAAATTGTTGCGATAAGAATCCGGCAAAGCCTTCGCCAGAGCCGTCCGTAGTAATTCGAAAGATTCTGTCATCGTACTGAGGAGTTTTAAGCAGCGGCTCCTGCGAAAGCAAGCATTTCAGCGTGATAAAAGCCTTCTGTTGGTCCTCGCCCCATTTATTCTTGATTGAAGTCGTCTTCAGAGCCCATTTGTAAGCGCCCTTGCGCGCTCGCCAATTACTGCTCGGAGATTGTATCTCTACGTTGCGCGTCAGATCCGTCAGTGGTGCCGCAATCCTGGCGTAATCTGCGATCATGCGCCGGAAGTAATTGGTTAGCCCCAGAAATCCCATTAGGTCCGCCACGTTCTCCGGGACCGGCCAATTTATGACGGCACCAACTTTATCAAGGTTGGGTTTAAGTCCGCCCGGGCCCACCATCCCACCCGCGAATAGAATATCGGTAAAAAAGAGCTTCGTTTCAGAAGGAGATAACGAGAGGCCTTTGTCTCGGCAGCGCTGAAAGAACTTGGTCAAGTTGGCCATTTTTATCTCGAAAACATCACCTGGTAAGCAAATGTCATCCATCCAATTGACCAGCTAGCGCCCTATCATGTCGTCGAGCGCGACAAAATACCCGCGGCCTTCCACGTAGAACGCAGTGTACGGCACGGATTCATCATCTAGAGGGACAGTGTAGTACCCCGCAGCAAAATCGATTACACTTGCCCACCTATGGCCTGCGGCAAATTCGTGCTTGGACTTTAAATCACCGTGCGGAAAAGGCGGAACTTGCGTCGCTTTGTTGACAGCGGTAAACGCGTGGCAAACGCGCCATTTCGTTGCAATCGGCGGAGTTCCCGGAATATTCTCCACAGCTTCGAGGAGCGCTTCATCGGTTTCACCCGGTTCGCGAACTTCTTCCCAAAACGGCGGTAATCCATTCTTGATGCATTCGGCATTGACTTTGCCCAAAACTTCAGTCCGAGTGATCCCTGTTTTTCCAGGCTCCTTTGGTGTGAGGTTTGTACTATCAAGGCATTTCAAAAACTCGCCTGGGACACGTTGAATGACGTGGGATTCCTCCATCTCGTCCAGAATGTCGTAAAACCATTCCTTTTGTTTCTCGGTAAGCGGGTGCTGGGACATTCGCGTCGGTAATTTGACGGTTGGGTCAATGTTGAGGTGATGTTTCCACCAGTCAACGTAGAAAACTTCGGACATAGAAAGTGCAAAAACATCAGCGTATTCACGGATGAGTGAAGTGACCTTCAGCTTCTGGTCATCGGTGAGATCTGAGCCAATTTGAATCTTCCCCAAGATGTTTTGAATCCAGGTTTCATCGAATGGATCCGTCGCGCGCATGGTGATTTTGGTGCCGCGGTCGAGCTTGAATTCCTCCGCGCTCACATCGCCGATGATGTTGATATCGGCCGTTTCGGCCGACTCTCCGACTTGCTCTCTCGCCATTGTCCTCATCTCATCCAGTTTGTTGCGCAATCGCCGTATCCGCACCTCGGAGGTAACGATGGACTGCAGCTGCTCCTGGGTCCCGATAGAGCTAACATCCATTTGCAGGATGTTACTGATTGCCCTCGCTTGGCGGTGAAGGGCCCATCTTCCAGCACTCTCCTTGTCGCGCGCGCGTCGAAGATCTGCCGTGCTCCTGGTGTCCTTGGGTGTCCTGGGCTCCTCCTTGGCGTTTGCCCGCTGCGCTGCCGCTATGGTGTCGTTCCAGAGCCGCCTCCCAGCCTGCCGCAAACATTTTGCTGCTTTCTGCCCCCAGTCCAGCGGCAACAGCTTCTCATCCTCGGAGTCCAAGATTTCGTTTGCGCTGTCATCGGGGAACGTGTCAGCGTCGACCAAGGGTTCGATGGTGAGGTACTTAGCAAATCTAGACTCCGACCACGGTGCGTCCGCTTGTGCGAGACTTATTCGCAGGTACTCTTCCTCAATGAGCTTGTCTTCATCCTTGTTGCGCGCGAGGCGCGTCTTGTGTGCGATACCCGCTGTGGGTGTCGGTATTTCGGGCGGGAATTCCGCCGATTTCGGCTTCGCAAACGGGAATGGGCGTGGTACACGGGGCTTAGGGTCCACTCTTGGAGAAGGTGAGTAGCCTAAACTAGGGAACGGCAAGGGTTGCTCAGCTAGTCGTTCCAGTTGTGCAGCCTTGCGCTTCTCGTCCCCGCGTGCGATGCGCTGGAGCTCCTCCTGCATCCACTTCGCCTCCTGCTCCCCCAGGTCCCGCACAGCACTTTGGTCCAGCCTTTCCTGCATGGCGGCATCCGGCGCTGTCCTTGCCTCTGGTTCTTCTCCCCCTTCTCCCTGCACCTCGGGCGTGTCCGACTCTTGGCCCACTTCACTCATCTTGGGCTCGTCAAGCAAGCCATGTACGTCAAGGTCTCGGGCCAGCTTGTGCACGTCGGGCTCGTCGAGCACGGCGCGCGTATCGGGCTCCTGTGGTGCATACAGCACTTGGGGCCCTCGGGCGATCTTGTCTAGGTCGGGCTCGTCGAGCATGACACGTACATCAGGCTCTCGGGCTGGTTTGTGCGCATTGGGCTCGCCACGCACGGTGTGCATTTCGGGCACTCTGGGAACATCACGCTCCTTGAGGTTCGGGGCCGCATCGCGCTCGTCGGGCTCTCGACCCTTGTTGCGCACGTCCAGCTCTCGGGTGTCCACCTCTGCGTCCTCCACCGCCGCCTCCATCGACTCTGGTGCGTTTGTGCCCGGCAGTTCCTCATTCTGTAGGACGGCTTTTTGCGTCGCCAAACGAATTTGGATCTCGTCAGTGTCGTAGCTGTGGATTGCGCGGACGCTGTGCAGCCATGGCTTGCCCAATATCACGTCGAAAGCCCCCTCGCAGTCGAAGACTTCAAATGATGCCTCCATGCGGACGCCGCCGACACTCACGTCTCCACGCCATCGCCCGTGAGGGCGTATGCGTTTCCCGTTCGCTACGCGCAGCTGCAGCGGTGATGGAAGGAGCGGACCGCCCAGACAGTGTCCACAGCGTCTCCATCACGTGAGGGACATGCAGTTCCGTTGAAAGGGTGGCTCAGTGTCTATGGCTGAGAAGACGGATGCTCTGAGGATCGACGGGACTGAATGCAAGCTTCTAAGTGATGCAGAAACAACACTAAAAACCCACAACAACCAACCAAAACCCTACAAACTCTACTCTCTGTACTAGCAATAGATCCCTCTGACGAGGTCGGGTTGTATTGAACACTGAAAAGGTTCAAGGGAGCCGCAAGTTAAGTGTATCTTTGCCGGAAGTGCACTCTTGGTCCGATTGTCTTGAGACAATCGCAAAAAGGGTACTTGTGGGTGTGCGTGGAGAACAAGTGTTCCTTAGGATAAAGATCCCAAAGACGCGCTAATTCAATATGGTAGATTTAAATTCCCCAACTATAACAATGTAACGACTCATGGCCGATAGTGTATGTTTTGCCGAAAGTACCGTGTTCTGAAGTACCGTGTTCTACAAGTGCGTGCCGTGTTCTAGTGCCGTGTTGTCAAGTGCGTGCCGTGTTCTAAGGTGCCGTGTTCTCAAGTGCGTGCCATGTTCTGAGGTGCCGTGTTCTCAAGTGCGTGCCGTGTTCTCAAATCCTGAAGTAGTATCCAAAACCGAAACTTGTAAATTCAAACACTAACTCCAATCCTGAAGTAGGTAATAGGTGACAAGTCCCAAATCCCACCAACGTAGAGCCTATCGCTGTGATAGACACCTACTAGCTAGGGTGTTATTCAGTGTCGTACATGCTAGAACCGTCCTCCTTATATACTCTTCTATTATAGCTTACACTACGTTGATTACTTGACCTCGGGTATCCTAGGAAGGTATGTAGTCAAATGTCTGGTATCACATGTCGTATAATTGTATTGATTTCGGGCATTAACGGAGCCTCTTGACGACTGACTGCCCCCTAGTTGCGAATTAATCCCCTTAACAATTGATACTCCTCTGAAGGCTGACTGAGCAGCACTCCCGACAAGCCTCAAGTGTACTTCGTTCTCCCTCGAGTATTGTCTTCAGATTCGACTTGTGGCTGTCTCCAGCTTTCCGTAGACACCCCGTCCTCCGTATATGGGTTCCTAGTTCCTGTTTGATGCGAGTCCAACTTCGGACTTTGATCCTCCGGCATGTGTGACCGCAGATTGGCAAGTCGGCAATTCCCGACTTGCGGCAAACCCGGCTCCGACTTGTTCGTCCGAAAGTCCCGAGCGTCACGTGATCATACACGTCGCGCACTTCCGTAATAACAATGGACAACAGCCGTAAGTGTTACTTGCGTTGCCGCAAGTACTACTTGGTGTTCCTCGGTCAATCCTGAAGTCCCCAGAGTGGATATTCCTTAAGTCCTTTGATACATGGCTCATTGCAAAGGACGCATTCCTATCTTTGAAGTACTAGCGGATCCGGAAGTGCTGTTTGAACGACTTGCGGCAGTATGTACTTTCTGCTCCCATAGTCCAGCCGGTTCCCAATTAACCATTGCAAATCTAGTGCCAGCGCTACGCAACAGGATGTGCTGCTAGCGGCTCGATGCGCGTGTGTGCGAAGCCAGAAGTAGTGAAAAAGTGAGTTTTCACCGGCATTCATTTTCACGGCTTATCACCGTGATGGCCCGTCATCGACGTGTGCCGTGACGCAGACGAGAGTGTTGTCGGGACTGAAGAGTTGTGCGCGTTGGAAGAATGGTGGGATTGGCACTTCGTCGTCTGCCTCAAGGCTGAAGATGGTCTCGGGAAGAGTGGTGGGATATTCCAGGACGGACTCAGAGAGGGACATCGGGTACCGTATAACCTCTGTATTTGTATGATCGAAAAATACATCTGGCTGATAACTAGTAACGTCCCGGCGGCCTAGTGAATGACCTCTTTCCAGGGGATTATGATCAGGAACTGCGCCACCCCTCAAACGGTGAGCTCCTCTCTATTTTCCGACTCGTCTGCGTCCTCGTGACCGCCGAAGAGGTCGTACTGCACTTCATGGATTTGGGAGATGTGCGCCGGGGTACGCTGGCCGGCGGGATAGAGGATGGCGCCGACTGCATTTCACAGATTGGTCTCGCGGGCATGCACCTTGGTGCCGTTCTGCGCAAGACACACCCGGGTGCCAAAGTGCGGCGGAACGGTGAGCTTGCCGCAGCGGAAGCACTCGCGCGAGCCTGGATTTGTGGTCCCTGGGGTGAACGGGAAGGAAACATAGTCGGGTGACTGGATATTTCCATTTTGGGACATCCACGCCGCGAAATCGCTGGTGTAGCGCTGTATGCCCGCGGGGTCGGCGGCATATGTGTGAGGGCTCTCTGCAATACGGCGCAACACGTTGACATCGCGCGCAGGGTCGCCACTGAGGTTCACGGGCCGGCTCCTATTTGCAGAAGGGCTGGCGGGGGAGGCGAGAAGATTTTTTGTGAAGGAGTTGGTGGGTCATATGGTGCTGCCGCCAAAGGGGTCGGGAGATTGATGGCTTGCCCATGGGGTGTGAGGGTCAACCATGGTGGATGGGGTCATAGGGGTCTGGTATGGACACTGCACATAGGATGCGGGAGTTGATAGCGTCGGCTGCGACTGTCTGGCCGCCGGGGGATGTAGATGCCGCGGGGATTTGTGTACGGGGTTGGTGGCGCTCTCAGTGGGCTACCAACCTTCCTTGCAAGGTCGCTGAGCCCTAGAGACTGCAGCAGCTGTGCTGCAAACACGTCGGATGGGGTGCGCGGGATGGGACTGTTTGAGGTGCGAGCATGTATCTCGCGCACTTCCACCGTGTCGCTGATGCGGTCGAGCTGGACGTCCTCGACAGCCTTGAGGTACTTCTCCCAAGTGGTGGAGTTTTGATCTTCCACGAGAGTGCGAAACTCGACGGGGAGGGTCTTGCGTACCGCTGACTTTAGCATCATCGCTGCGTTACCCCCGGGAAGCTCCCCCAAAAGGTTGCGCACGGTCTCGGCCCATGCAACGTGCGACAGGACACTAGTACCGTCCTCGTCCTTCACGTCCTTTCCGAGGTCCCCATGGTCGAGTTTGTTGGCCAGGAGCTCTTGGATGACAAAGTCCTGTCCCCGCCGACTGGCCTTCGGCTTCGCCCACTTCTTCTCGAATGCTGCCATCAGCGCCTTCCAATTCGCCTTCTCCCTCACATCCAACGCCTCCAACCATTCCTCCGCCTGCGATCCCGGGTGCAGGCCCTTTTCCAAGCGGTACAATTTCTCTTTTTCCTCCGCATCCCATCTCCCGGTCTGCTCGAGGCTGCGTAGCCACGTATGAGCTTTTTCGGCGGTGCCGTTGCCGCGGAAAAGCTCCGTGGTCTTGTTTGGTGCCATGTCGTCGTCTGGCACGCGGTTTTGTGGGGTTGTTGGGCGACTCGGAGCGGGGGGGTTTTCGGGACGCCTAGGTGTGGAAAATGCGGGAAGGAGTGTCGGGCAAGGCTCCGGCGCGGGTGTGAGGTCTGAGGGTGTTGATATTGTAGGGGTACTGGGGGTCGACACGTTGGTCGGATTGGAAATGTTTATTGTCTGCTCAGGAGACGTGCTTCGATTCAAGAGTCTGTTGTTGCGAGCTTCACTGGCAATTTCCCTGGCCTGAGCTGCTAGGAGTTCTTCCTGGGACCGACGGTATCTGTAGTCTCGGTCCACCTTGCTGAGGTGGAGATTGTTTGCTGAAGCCAGAGCGCGTCGAAGAAAAAAGCTCGTGTGTACGGAATTCCGCTCCAATCACCAGATGGAGACCTCTCAGGGTCTCTGGTAGCTGAACTGAGTCAAAGTCGGCTAAAGAACTAGCAGAGAAGCTCTGGACCGCGAAACGGGGCCAGAGGATGGAAAACGGAAGCAGGTGGTGGTGATCTCTATGTACGTATTATCCTAATATAGGTTCTTGGCACCGCCACACCGGTGATTCCAAGTCCATGGTCCGCTTCGCCCCGGGTAAGCCTCTTATTGAGTGCCGTCGCTCGCACTCCCTCTGTCGCGGAATGTTCTTCTGCAAGCACATCAACCCTGAGCTGCTGGCGCGTGTGGCGGCGATCAGTCGGTTTCAGCGCGATCCATCATCGTGTACTACCATTTTAGCTGCTGAGGCCGAGACACGGCAGAACGAGGGTACAACCCCTGAACAGCATGCTGCGATGTAAGTCGTTCACATCGCCTACCCTACGCCCCCGATCCTACCCTCTGCTTCCTGGATTCATGACGATTATTCAAAACACAAAATGTGACGCCTTCGATTCGAAAGGGAAAAGATGCACCGGTGGGCCAATTTCGAAAGCCAAGCCTCAGGTTCTCCGTTTATTCCTCGTTCTCCTGGATTTAACTCGCTTCCACAGGGATCCTCGCGGGGGCACATGTACTTTGTCGCTTGCAGCGGGTGGAACCCAAAGTTCAAAGATGACCACCGCACCCACCAAATCCCGGACCATGTTGACGAGAATCTCCTCGCGAGGTTCCTGGCTGGCATGACTATTGCTGACGGCGACGAGGAGGACACCAAACCCTGCAGCAAGTTTGTTCACCCGCGCACCGGATTTAGGCAACACTTTTGCCGTATGTCTCTTTTTATATGAACCTTTCCGTCGTGTTAATCGGATATCAGCCCATTCTCACATCAAGGATGGGCAGCAGGTACGGGGCAAAATCGTGCAGCGCATCTGTACGGCGAGACGTGCGATCTATGTTCCAGTTGATACGTCCATTCGCAAAGCTTTAATTGTCCACAACGACACCGGTCATAATCATCCCATGCCTACACTCATCAAAGCATCTTTCAGCACGAAGGCGACTTACGAGAAGCTGATCCAGGCAGTCGGAGTCGTTGGCGCAACTGTGTCAAAAGTGGATAACGGTATATATTTATTTTTCCTTCTGCTCCTTGACTCTTACATCTCGATTTTTCTACTACTTAGCTCCATCGACCAAGGTCATATTGGGTGGGAAATCAGTCACCGCTTTCGCGCCGTCACTGCACTCCAAGCGAACGAAACACGACATTTTACGACAAGTCAAAACTGAGCAGTTTCCTAATGGACTGGATGCGGCGGGTGCGCGAGATCAAGTTGTTTTCGTCCTCCATCTATGCTCATGATACCTCAACACAGGGGCGTTCAACTTATATCTGAACGGCCTCACGAAACCTCTCCCGGAGCGTTACATCCACAGTTATATTACCACCCCCGACGGCGGTATTTGTATCCTTACATCTGTTCCTTTCCTACTGAAACTTCTCGACGACCCCGGGGTTACCTCATTCGATGGCGACACCACCTTCAAGCGAATCGAAGGCAACATGAATGAGTGGGAGCTCAGCGTCTTTGCGAAGGTCGTTTTACGGGGTACGTGATGCGCATTCATAATTGCCTTCAACAATGGTGACTTTGATTAGCTGCCTCTCTCGTGCGCGCGTACATCAATCGGGCGAGCGCGGATTTCTTTGAGAAAGTGTTCGATGAGCTGCAGCGCGTAAAGTTGATGGTAACGGGGAAACCCATCGGCCTGAAAAAGCTTGTACCGGGCGGGAATTCGCTGGTAATGAACTCAGACATGGATGGGGCGCAGATCTTGGGTTTCACTCGCTCCGCGATGAAGCACAATGTCTTCGAGCATAGTAATATTCCGAATGACACACCCGCGGAACAAGTTGCGCCGGAGTTCGTCAAAATCTGTTGGAGACACGCAAAAGAGTATCTTATCCTCGTCTTCACGTTCAACCTCCATATGACTCCTTTTTATAGGCCTGTTAACGATTTCAAAACACTTGTTTCAGCCGCCGATTTCGCCCGCCTCCAGAACTTTGTTTATATTGATTCAAAGGAGAGTCTTCGCGATTTCTCGGTGTTTGTCAACACTCTTGGCGTCAAAGAAATCCAGGGTAAGTGTTTAATCCCAATCGAACTTATGTTAATCACCTTATAGACTGGTGGCGGCACAAGGAGATGCATGAGTGGATTATTCCGTGCCTCGTTAAATCGCAGTCACGACTCTCTGCCGACGCGTGGGACAGTACCCCGTCGACTACGAACACGAACGAGGCACAGCATGCCTGGACCAATGCTCTGACCGGGATCAAATTGACGCTGGTAGAAGGGCTGGAGACGTAAGGACCACTTTCGAACTTGGACTCATACTTACAGTAATAAACCCCTAAGCGCAACAATACCGCGAAACGCAACACAGCGAAACTAAGCACTCCAAGGCGCGGGGGTGACGTCATTGGGGTTCATACCCCCGTTTTTGAGGTCTCTGAACACGATGGGAGAGGTCCCGGGGCTCGAATCGGTGCCCCTTGTGAAGAAATCGAGAGAAACGTCCAAAAGTGGCCAAAATTCACCCAAAATCAGAGATTTGACGCCATCCCTCGCCTCTATCCAGTTGGGACGGTGTCATTCGAGCTCATACCCCCGTTTTCGAGCTCTCCGAACACGATGGGTGACATTGCGGTGATAAGCCGGCGATTTGGCCACGCGCGGAATTTGCGATTTTTGCTGATTCTGTGCCACTAGCTGTATTGTAATCGACTATATAAATCACTCAACAAAGGGTTGGTGCGAGGTCTGAGCAGCCAACTAGGAGACAGTAGCATGTAGTACTAGCAGAGTGTGTCTTGAGATCGCTAGAAGGCATTTGCGTGCCCGAAGGCCAACTTGGATACTTAAAGCTTTTACTCGAACCTGCTTCTTACAAGTCTACAGGACTCGGAGAGGCAGGGTGCTCCCTCTAATCAAAGACATACCAAATACTATCCGTCTAGGCCATGAGCAATCCAAGGGGATGCCGGTTACAAGTCGAATCAGGTCAAGAGGACCTCTGTGCCAATAGTGAACACTATCACATGGCAGCAATGAATCTTCGGATTTCTTCGGACGCACATAGCTCCGAAATCGGACTAAGGAGTCAGAACCCCAAAACAGACTTGACTCGTTCTGACTCAGAATGAGTCCTTGACTTTGCTCTGACTCAGAATGACTCAGAATGACTCTTTGACTTGCTCTGACTCAGAATGACTCAGAATGAGTCAACCCAGAACGGTCACATGGACATGCAGCTTTATATCTAAACTACCAGATTCGGTTCCAAACAGTATCATTTCGGACTTTAGCACATGTTCTCACCTCGATTAGTTACAGATTATATCTCAAACATCGGTCAATAATTAAATATCATCATACCTACCTTGTATTTGTTTATATCACTTTGGTACCTAGGATTTAGTATAAGTAGGGCAACATATCTTGTAGTTAGGCACTGGCCCTTGCCCGCCTTCCAGGCAGACCGCTCAATGGCGGTTCTGGACGGTTGACAAGTGTTAGTCTGTAGTCGGACTCAAAGAGGAGTTTAATATATGTTGGGTTGGGTTGGATTTCTTGTGTGATCTAGTTCGACTTCAAGGTCGTCTGAGCACTTTAAGACTCTTAGCTATCTGTGGGATCTCAGCTACATGTTCAATAGTAGCTCAAGATTCAATAGAACCTTTCATTCCTTTGAAGTCAGATGGTGGACTGGATGTTAGTTGGACTTCGTCTTGAGTTCGATGTTTAAAGCTTTTGCTTGAACAACTGATTCGAGAGTGCATAAGGCCTTCTTTGGACCATTGCCGCTACAGACTCGGACCCAGTCTATCTCTTTGTGATAGAACAATATATGCAATTGAATCCTTATGGGATTTTGTGGGCAGTGCAGCGTCAGCGTTTAGGGTCAGCGTCAGCGTCAGCGTTTAGGGTCAGCGTCAGCGATAGGGTTACAGCGTACAGCGTCAGCGTCAGCGTCAGCGTTATGAATGCAGTGGATAGCGCCATTGTATGGCTCGGAGCCATTCAGCGTCAGCGGGATTCGTTACCTCCGAGGTTTCGTTTCCACCCAGCGAATGTGATATGTTCTTGGACGGATCACAACCCCATGAATGCAATATGTACTTGGACGGATTGCAAAACCCATGAAGCGGTGGTAACGCCACCGCACAAACATCCTTAATATATATATAATCGGTTCATTGCATCCCAAGTCCACATTTCGAACCACTCTGTGCAGTGCCTCGAAGGACCATTGAACGATCTACCCAAAAGCCTTTGCTTGTTGCTTCATGCAATATATAGTGTGGTTACTGTCAGGTTGCAACAGCTGTAATACTTCAGCTGGAATCCCCGAACAAACAACGAATGGATTGTTGAGGTAGTGTTGTTGTTTTGTGGATGTGTTTGGTTTTTGTGTGGTGTTTTGGTTCGGATCCAGTTGGGTTTGTTCTGAGGCACACATAGGATCACATGTCTGCACTCACACACTCTGCACGCGTCTCATTTTCGCGTGCGGCCTCGCACCCAGCGTATCAGCGGGTTGTGGATTGGCCTCCCTCATGACAAAATTGAGGGAAAATGGTCGAAATCACATTAAACACCGGATTTGATGCAACTTTCAGCCACGAACACAGCTCAGTCGATGCATTAGTTGACCCTTGGAGCCCGTGGGCCGCACCATAGGGCTGTGCGAGATGCTATGGTGTCGAGTGGCTCAAAGAAAATGGCAATCATTGCTCGTTTGCCGCTGTTGCACTTCGTGGTTGAATAGCCAAATCGGGCTCGCGCAGTTTTCTGGCCCGAACTCGGTCAAAACGGCACGGAATCAGACGATTCTTTGTGCAGGACGGCAGAGGGGAAGCGTACGGATTGTTCTGTGACAAGAAATCGGAAGAAGTATGTTGTCCTCCTCTCGAATTCCGCGAAATACGCTAAATGTTGCGCTTAACTCCAGAAGTCGGCGTATCGCGAATTGGCGCGGCGTTTTCGCTTCCCAATTGGGCCCTCTGCCTCCTCCTCACCCTCGGCCACATCCGCCGGATCAGCCTCGATATCCTCAGCGTCCCCAGCCGACTGCAAACCAACCGCGGATTTCCCTTTGGTGGCCTTCACTGCGCGGTTCTTGGGAGTCTTCTTTATAACGACATGTTGCACAACGTCGTGAGTCGGAATCTCCGAATTGTCGTTGCCGAGCTCCTCATCTTGATGGACCTCTAGGTCCTCAACGACCTCGTCATCCTCACCCGGCCCGTAGTCGCGAGTCGATTTCGTGAGTAAGTCATTGGACAATTCTGCGTTGTCATTTCGTAGGTTGACCAAGCGTTCGTTGGCTTCAAAGGACGTCATGGATGCATAGGAAAGGTTGAATCCCCCACGAATCGCACACATCTCCCAGGACTGGGCGCTTTGTGTGAGTACAGGACTTCCAAATGTGCGTACACTTACCTTTAAAATCAACTCCTTGTCTTGGATTGCCTTGTAGCCTTGCCAGATCCAGCCAACGCTTGCGTTCCTCAAGACAGGAAGTCCCGTGTCAAGATCCAACTTCTCCTTCTTGCGACGTTGCTCAAGAAGGGTGTCGACGAGCCATGCATGGTAAGCCACTTTCACGGCGTGCTTGAAGGGCCTGTTAAGGCCTACGTCCAGGGGCTGACCGATCCCTGTGCAGCCGCCGGGGACGAAATCTACGATGAGGTTCTTGTGATATTTCCGGAGCCAATCCTGGAATTCTTTGGAGCAGTGGACGGACCAGACATCTATAATAAGCAAGGCTTTCTGCGATGGGTGTAGCCCCAACCGCTCCCTCAGCGCGTTTATCCAAGGTATGAGCACCTCTTCTATCCACTGGCACATCGTCATCTGATTTGACCAATGATTCGCCGGCTTGCCTGACCAGACAAACTTGAAGTTTGCGTCGTCACACTCCTTCCGACGGGGAGCGGAGGCTCCCCTTTGTTTTCCCAGCGTAAACGCACTGCGGGGGAAGCTGTTCGCCGGCAGCAGAGACCGCCAGCAGAGCGGGATAGACGAAACAGGGACCATACATACATTCAAGGCCCGACACATTCAGTTCACCCCCGACACATTCAACCCAAACCCGACATATTCAACCAAACCCGACACATTGCCTTCTCATTTACGCGGGAACCGGCCCGTACTTAATTTCTCACTGATGTCAAACTTAACCATAGCGTTGGCGTTCATTCCATCACAAGACAAAAACAATTAAATTCTATGCATAAAAATAACGCAAGGGCCGACTGAATTACGACATTTTGGGGCGGGTAAGTTAGGTGGTTGTCTAGAAATAAGGTCAGTCATCGAGTAAATGGATGGATGGTTACACTGAAGCTTACCTTCCGCTTTTTTTGGGCCTGCTCCTTCTCCTGTTCGTCTATTTGTCGTTTCAAGGCCGTTGGGGCTCTCACACGCTTTGAAGTGGGTGGGAGAATGTCACGCGCATCGACCTCGAGTCTCCGAGACCGCGGAGCCGCCGGAGCGCGTACTTCTGCGATGGCCGTCGGATCTTCTACGCTGGGTCCCGGTGACATTGGGGGCGAGGGTGGTTGAGGAGGAAGTCGGAGGACCGAATCACCTTCGTCGTGCACTGGAACCGAAGGGCCGGGGAACGAAAAATCGTCCGAGATCAAAGACCACGGCGGCCCGGGGGGTGGTACAAAGGAGTCCATGAACTCCTGCAGCGGGTCCGATGCAGGGGGGGATAGGAAGAGTGACGGATCTGAGTTGAAGAGGTCGACGAGTTCAGCCTCGGTGAATAAGTCCTGTAACTCGGAGGCGGGTGTGGGCTGATGAAAATCGGAGACAATATTCATACCAAAGTCGAAATTGGTGTTGTAGGCAGCAGCATTAGCCGATGGGTGAGTGTACAAGGGCTGCTCATCGACGGCGGGCAAATCGACGGTTGAAGGCTCGGAGATCGGGGGAAAGCTGGAATTATCGGTCTGCGTCGGCGCAGGATGTACGGGATCATCTATCAAGAAGTTAGACGTTTGTTACTCCGTAAGGATAAAGCGGATTACCCGCTGGAGCAACGGTCGGAACGTTGGGCGAAGGCATCTCCTGGATTCCAGAAGGGCCTAAGTATTCATAAGGAAGGGACTTCGACGCGGAAAGAAATCATAATTACCCGCTCTGACGGGCACAGATTTGACGCGTCCGCTTGAACTTGCAGATAGGAGTGCGGGAGTGGCCTGTTTACCAGATCGCCCGCTCGTGGGATTGATGGCCTGTAGCTGCTCCTTCAGGTCCTTTGAAAGAGCGTTCGATTCGCGCCGTTTTTCAACTTGCTCGGCCAGCCGAGCCCTAAGGATTTGAGCAGCATCGTTTTGCTGCTGGGACTCACGCGCCTTCTTGTTGGTGGTGGTATGTCGGGTAGTACTACGGGCAGCACGGTGCGAAGATTCGTTGTGCAGGATTAGCGAGGATTCCAGTTTTCAGACTCAACTCAATCTCATCCGCAACATTACGATCAACGTCATACGCGCTACAGCAGAGATCAGACGTGTTTGAGTGTTATAATGCGAAATGAGCACGTACGCGGTGAGCCCCTCAGCAAATGAAAGCCCGGTTCCCGTTAGAGAGTTGGTCCAGGCATGTTGAGCCTCGTTTGTGTTTGTCGTTGATGGTGTGGTGTCCCAGACCTCAGCGGTGAGACGAGACTGAGACTTAACAAGACAGGGAATAATCCAAGTGTGCATTTCTTTGTGCGCCCACCAGTCTAGGAAGGGATTAGAGGCGTAGCTAGAGGTTAAAACGCGCTCACCGTGAATCTTTTTGATTCCTAGACTGTCGACGAAGGCAGAAAACTCGGTCAGTTTTTCCGCGGACTCAATATATACGAAAGTCGAGGAGATGAGCATGGTCGGCAGGAGATACAAGTGAACGGAAGTCGTGAACGGGCCTGAAGTGGGAACAAGACACGGGTTCAGTGTGGTAATTCTAGAAAGGGGCAATGAAGCTTACTCTTTGGCGTGTCTCCAGCAGATTTTGATAAACTCAGCGGCGACCTGCTCGGGTGGTGTGTTGTTAGGAATGCCGCTATACTCGGGAACATTGTGCTTCATGACGGAGCGACAAACACCGAGGATTTGGGCCCCGTCCATGTCGGCGTTCATGACGAGGAGATTACCCCCAGGAACGAACCGTTTCAACGGGATGGGTTTTCCAGTTACCATGAGCTTCACCCGCTGAAGCTCGTCGAAATACTTTCTCGAAGAAGTCGGTGCTTGCGCGGTTAATGTACGCTCGCGCGACGGTGGCCGCTATGAGACGTAAGCAAGGAACGACGTGTCCTAGATTGAAGCTTACCCTGTCCAACTACCTTAGCGTAGACGGTGACTTCCCATTCATTCATTTTGCCGAGGATACACTTGTAAGTGGTGTCGTCATCAAACGCTTGAACACCCGGGTCGTCAAGGAGTTTTAGGAGGTAAGGGACACAGGTAAGAATACAGATACCGCCGTCCTCGGTTGTGATGTAGCCAGTGGATATAGCGTTCTGGGAGTGGCTTCGAAAGACCACTTAAATATATAGAAAACACCCCTACTTCGAGTGAGCTCGGCAGTCGACGAAAGAATCAAGACTTACCGGCAGCATCCAGGCCATGTGGAAATTGCTCGCGCTTTGCAGCAGCAATGATGTCCCTCTTGGCGCGTTTGCCATACAAGCCAGGGGGCGAATGCCGACAGTGTTTTCCCACCCAGAAGGACTTTGGTCGATGAAGCTGTCCAAATTGATCAGTCGAGCGCGCCAATGTTTCATAAAGAATATAAATCTAACCGTTATCTACCTTCGCCACGGTCGCGCCAACAACTCCTGCCGCCTTGACACAGTTCTTGTACGTCTCCTTGACACCCACCGATACTTTGCTGAGAATCGGCATCGGATGGTTATGTCCAGTGTTGTTGGTCACGAGGAGTACTTTACGGATCGAGGGATCGAGGGGGACATAGATGGCGCGTCGAGCAGGACATTTGAACTGCTTAATCCGACTTTTCACCACCACCCCATCTTTGATATGCGGATGGCCTAAACGTTCTGATATTCAGACGGGGGAATAATGGACTGGAAAGAAAACTTACGACAGTTAGTTTGCCTTAGGCCGGTGCCGCCAGGGACAAACTTGCTGCATGGCGGTGTATCCTTGTCGGGATCGGTAGATATTGGTTGACCAGCGAGGCTCTTTGCAAGCATCTGCTCAGTCGACGTTGTCCGGTATAGATGTAATCTGGTGGCCGGAACTGAAGCCATGGGAATAGCCGCTACAGCCAATGAAATAACCGTGCCCCCGTGACGATCCCTGCGATTGGGTCAGCACGAGGCGAGGATAAAAAGACTGAGAAATGTTGACCTTATTTCTCGCCCTCATTATCGGCGCACCCGGGCATTTCTTGCCTTTCGAATCGACGGCGTGGCATTTGAGATTGCACATCACCTGTTTGAATCTGAAATGGACAGTAAATAAAGAGTTTATTGAACGAGCACAAAAAGCCTACATGGCGACGTTGTGTTCAGCAGTAGTGCCCTCGTAGCGACGTGTCTCGGCTTGAGCCGCCAGAATCGCAGTGCGGGGCACCGGATCAAGCTCAAACCGAGTCACTTCGAGCAGTGCCGCGTCAATGTTCTCGCACCCAAATAGCCCACGGCATTTCGAAGGCGCGCGTCTGCACTCGACCGGGGTCTTGCCGAAGACAACCATGACTTTGGCGGTGGAGCTCCCCGTTCCACTGCCGTCCCAAGTCCACGGGTCGTTGTCCTATTAAGATGTCAGTGAACTGCACCCGCGGCGCGAACGGAGATGCTTACAGCGTTGCGGACTAGGCTATCCAGGGAACGATCAGTGGTTTCGTGCTTCGGGTCGCTCAAGTCGATTACGATCACAGTCGGCTTGCGGAAAAACGGGGTACACCGAGGCGAGGTCCGACAAATATTCGATCCGCTCTGCCTTGACCTTGCGGGTGATGCGAAAGTTACCTGTGCGCGCCAAGGAGTTGAAGCCATCCTCCCAGTGCGTATCGGATTCGATGAGATTGTCCTCGTCCTCCGAATCACTGATATCTAGTAGGGGAAAATAAGCAGAGGAGAACGAAGATAATCTGTACGTACCAATCTCATTCGAGGGTTGAGGCATTTTACCTGAAGATCGGGATGCCCGGGTCAAACTAGACGATCGGGAGGGGACCCGGGTCAAACTCGACGATCGAGAGGGCGCCCGGTCGAGATCAGAGTGGTCGGCATCGGTATCAGAATCCAGCAATTCAAATACTTCACGGCCGCTCTCCGTCAAAGTTCGTAGCTTGATGGAGCTGGGAATCCCCATCGTGTGCGGCTCGGCTTTAACAATAGGTGGAATGGTGAAGCGAGGGGGAGCGGTGGGTTCAATTTTAATCTGAAATGTCCCGGTGGGAATTTAGAATGAGAAAATTAGAAGATTTCCTATTGGGCGTACCCGATTGCCGGCAATTGAGATGAGATCATTATTTTGACGCGACAAGGAACTCCATGTATCGAAAAACTATATGCCACGATGTTAGAATCTAGAACAGCAACGGAGGAAAGAAGCATACTGAAACCCCTGTAATCGACGGACCATTATTCTGACGCGCCGAGGGGTTCAATCCAGCAAGCCCGGTGGTCTAATGATTCCTTTAGGAGGTAAAATTATGTAGAACGGCGCGGAACGTACAAAGTTGCCGGAAGTTGAGGCGAACCCACGCGGGCCTAAAAATTGCCTCAGCTCCGTGGGATCAATCCACTCATAGCCAGCAAAGCGCGTGGGATTTGATGCAACATAGTGCGGTGAGTACATCTGATAGAAGCCGGTGTTGAGCGATGCGGGAACGCGACGTGACGCGACGTACGTAGGCACGGAACTCCATCAATTCATGCGTCGGCACGCCACCAATGAACTCTTGGTCCGCCGCGCTGTGTTTCGATGCATTCGGGGACATTTTGGCGCGCTTTGGAGGCGAAAATGGGGTGGGGCGGTCGACGATGATGGTGGTACGGAAGAAAGAGGCGGCCAGAAACTATGCAGTCACGTGCAGATTCCCGGCAATCCAAGTCAGACACATTCCGAAAGCGGAAAGTGTCGCCTTTGAATCAACAGCCGACACATTCAATCAATGTGTCGGCTTTGCTCTGAATGTGCCTTGTTATCCAATAGATGTATGCTCCCGGTTTGGTACATCCCCCCAGCAGAGCTGTGAAAGCACGCTTCTGCTCTTTCCCGATCAGGCTGACTTGCTTCGAACCTCGAGGCGCGTAGGTCATCCATGTCCCGGGTAAGTATATCACACCCGTTTGGTCCGCGTTAATGATGAGTTCGGCAGGAATTCTGTGCTCCTTGATCATCCAGGCACGTCGAAGGAAGGCGTTCTCGCATTGCTCTTCCGCATTTGCAGGTAACTTTTGCGCGGCGTTGGTGCCCGCCCGCATT
Organism: Mycena metata; assembly: GCA_029378385.1. Lineage (NCBI taxonomy): Eukaryota > Fungi > Basidiomycota > Agaricomycetes > Agaricales > Mycenaceae > Mycena > Mycena metata. The sequence goes on from JARKIB010000070.1 coordinate 25,152, forward strand.
GACCAGGCTAACGTTTTGTCTAGGAACTCCCTGCAGAATGAGTCGGACACCTGGAAACGTGATCCGTCCTTGAATCGTTGCTCGAAGATCTCCGGTGCCTGGTCGTGGATGATTGCAATAATAATGCAACGCACTGTTGCCAACGACAACGGTGCACCCGCTGAGCGTAGATCCGCTAGTTGTGATACGACTTCTTTTATAATTTCCGGGTAAGCTCCCTGTGTACACTTTAACATTGTTTCTCAATCATATAAAATTTTCTCACCAGAATCCCACGACGTCCGCCTTTGTTGTGTCCAGGGATGTTGCCTTTCATGGCGCGAGCAACGACACTAGGCTTGCACTGCTTGAAGCCGCCGACTGTCTCGATCCAACCGCGCACAGTCGATACGCTCAAATGCTGGTAAAAATCGTAGTTGGTGCTCTGCAGCCGCGCGATAATGTTCGTATACCCCCATCCGACTTTTCGCTGTGCTGCGGTAATTGCAGCCCAGGAAAAGGGGGTGGTCCAGTTGATATATTTTGCCGGTCTATCTGCGTTCTTTTGCTTGCGTCCCGCCGGCTTGCGTGTCTCGGACTTGATCTTTTTCTTGATCTGTCGGGCTGGACGAGACCCTTCGGCTACGGTGTTCCGCGACGCTGTTTCGCGGTGCTTCAGGTCGAGCTAAGATCGGTGAGATCGGTGAGTGATGTATTCAATTTGGATTGGGTGCTGCTGACCTTCGCGCGCTTGGCTCCCTTAGACTCCGCAGCCTCCACCGCTGACCGCTTAAGAGCGCGAGAGCGCGAGAGCGTTGCTTTCTCTCGTTCTGGCCCTGTTTCCGCCTCGTCTCCTTCTCCCTCTTTTCGAGACGTTCCTGCTTTTCCCTCTCCTCCACCGTATCACGTCGCTCATCGGCCTGTGCAAGGAACACATCCTCCTTCTCCTGCTCCGTCAAAACTTTCACATTTGACCGGCCGGCCATTCGGAAAAGCGCGGGTAGTCTCGAAGGTGAGCCCTTCTTCAGCATCTCTATTGCGTTACTGGTGGCGCTTTTGACCCTCTCCTTCAGCTTCTTCTCGGGGCTGGCATGGGGTGTGTCTGTAGCTCGCTCCGAGTGGGTACGCTTTCCGGCAGCCGGTGTCACTGGCCGTTCAACAATGGAGGGAATACTGTAGTATTACGACCACTAGTTCACGGGGTGTCACCCGTCACCACAAAAGTTCACTGGGATCGAAGTTCACGCCTCGGCAATCAGCCAACAATTGCTATAAACGGTAATCCGGCGAATCCCGGAGCGAAATTTTGTGTTTTTCAACCCCTATTTGGGCCAGGAAAACTCATTGTCACCGTCACCGAGTTCAATTAGTTCAGTTCACAGCTCCCCGTCACCCGTCACCTGAACTAGTGGTCGTAATACTACAGTATGGGACGGGAATTCATCGTCGGACCCAGGCACGCGTTCAAACGCAGACGATGGGGACGCTGGGGGCGGGGAACGTGCGCGGGAAGGAAGTGGGCGCGTGGTGCGAGGCGATGGTGACGGCGGGGCTGAGGGTGTGTCAGATTCAGTGTCTGACGAGAATTCCACGTGGTCTTCCTCGGCGGCGTACTCCGATCCAGTCGATGAGTGCAATCCATCTTCTTCGTTGTCTTCTGCATCACTCTCACTATCGCCAGCTGTCCCCGTTTCTGCGTGAAGACCGAGTGAGTGCGCAAACGTGAACTCAAAGTCTTGTGCATCGAGACCGAAATTCCCGGTCTAAAGAATTAGTTATGCTTCTCCAAGTACGTCAAGAACACACCTTTTGCTTATGACGATCAATGATTCGGAGAAACATTTTGAGCCGCTCGTCTGCCATCGAAGCAGCCGTACTTTGGGGAAGCGGGAAGCGTTGGCTATCGCACCAATGTGCCAAATCCCAGTAGCCCAGAATACCGCAGGAGTGCGGGTCATTCTGTTTCGTCACAGGCATGTCGTCCCACTTGAACTCTATCCCCAGATGCTCGAACAACCACCAATTAACGTGTTTGCGCAGCGTTTTGGATGGCTTGCCCCGGAATCCATCGCCGTAATCTACGGACTTCTCTTTAGTGATGTGCCGGCCTGGGCTTGGCCTGAAAGCCGGGGCTTTGGCCCGCTTTGAGGGGCCTGGGCTTTCCAAAATCCCAGGCCGGGCCCCCTCCCCTAGGCCCGGCTCGGCTTGGGCCGGCTTTGGCTCAGGCCGGGGCTTTGGTTGATTTTTTTGCAGTGGGTATATGGCGAGTATTAATTACTTTACAATGCTTTAAAATGGTTTATATGGGCTTCCATATCAATAGTTTCATAGTATTGATCACCACTCTTTGAGGCCACCCCCCCGAATGGACCAGAGAGGTGTGGTGATACCATCAATTCAACTGTTGATTTAATCAATTCAGCTCACTGACTTGTTAGCAAATTGTTAGAGAAGTTGACTCCCAAATAAGATCCCAACAGCCTTACAGGAAGATAACAATGGCCATTGGTGACTTCTTAAGTTGCCACAGCAGGTCTTTGTGCTGACACCGTAAAAGCCGGGGCTTTCTGGCTGGGCCTGGGCTTGGAACAAGGGCAGGCCGGGCCAAAAGCCGGCTCAGGCCCTCATAACGGCTTGGCTTGGCCCGGCTGCGGAAGCCGAAAAGCCGGGGCTTCACGGCCTGAGGCCAAAGCCGGAACATCACTACTTCTCTTTACGAGTCCTAAAAATAGATGTTTTTAGAATCGTCTTTCTTGCAATGCATTCTACCCAACCGGAAGTCGGGGACATCCGAACTTCGACTTTTTTGTTGACATCTCGACAAGTCCACATCTTGACATCACCTGATCGTCGGCTCCGCCTTCAGTGGTGTTTCGCGTGGCCTATAATAAATTAGGAATGAGTCATTTTGAGTATCGACGTGTTTTGCTGCATTGAGTTGTGTTGAGTGGCGGTAGTCCGCGGCCCCGACGGCCCGTGGTGTTCAACTTCTTGGGGATATTACGGGTTTCCGTCTATTGGTGCTTCAAGCTTAGGGCAGGTAGTTCAGTATCTTCATGCCCATTCGTTTCCTAACGGATAATTCTATTCAGAAACCCAGGTCCAAGCAGAAACCCTTCCTTTTTAGGAAATTTTTGCAGAAACCCCTACCAAACGTTAATGAGAAACCCATTTATGGCAAAGTTTGTGTGCATTTCAACGCTGGCATTAACAATGGACACTTCTGACCGCCCCGGTCTTGAGTCTGAAAGTCATATCGAGCCTCTAGCGATCATGCATGTCGTTCAAATTGACTTCCAAAGGCGCCGAGCGGCCCCGCCGGGATGCCGAGGAATGCCGAATTGGCATCTTTGTGATGCCGCCGTTGAATCAAATGAATATAGGAATTGAATGGTACCGAAGGCTCAGGAATGGTCTATTTGGCATCTTTCCTCTTTGCGTGGAGATTAGGGCATTGAAATGTCATCGCAGAAATGAGATGTTTCTTGTTTCACTGTGTCATGGGCAAATGGATCGGAATGATGGGATTTAGCGTTTGGGTGGTGATAGTTAGTGCTGGGTTGCTCAAGAAAGCTAACGGGTGCATTCATCGATTGAACTACTTCTCTGACACAAGAAAATCGCGGAGAAAAACATTCCGCCGCGAAGGCCGACTGTGCCGCACTGTCGGCAAATGGTCCGGCATTAGGAGGGGTTTCTCTGCAACCGGAGAAACCCGGGTTTCCGAATAAGGATTGAAAAACCCGGGTTTCTGAATAGAATTATGCTTTCCTAACGCTGCTGCAAGGGTACATTGTAAGTCTTTTGAATTTAGCGTGCTTTTCTCCCCAGAATTTTCAGTGTGGAACACCAGCGACCATCTTTACAGGGACTCTTCCAACAAGTCGGATTCTGAATCAGTTTCTTCCATCTCGATGTTGTCGTCTTTGTAGTGTATATCAGACCCACCTTTCTGTTACTTCAACACACTGGCTAAAAGTCCTTAACGTCGGGGACTGGTACTGAGGTTCGTTGGAATACACTTGTGTATCCGGCGAAGTGCAGCGGCCATCATACTGGTGGTATAGCCTTCACAATCCGTGGCCTGGTCATCAGCTTGTCCTGTTCACACACTATGATTAAAATACGTGAATTTAACCTACCCGAGATGCCCGAGGGCATGGATACTAGAATAGATACTTACTGAGTTTCCACAAAACGACGATTGACCGGCCCGAAAGAAAGAGGAAGTTGACAATAAAACATCCTGCTGCATAGGCTGATCTGGAATATTCGGTGTCCGATTGCCCGCCAGTGCAGCTGTGTGCTTTTGCTTTTATCTTTCCAGAGTCGAATCGGAAGAGCGTTAAGAAATAATGGGTGATAACAAGGACAAACAAAAAAGGACTCGTACTGCCATGCGCAGCAATAGCCTCAAACACTAGTCAGTGTTGATTCCAAGAGCCACCCAATGGTTCGCGTCTTTGTTGCCAATTGTGCCCACCCGCGTACGCTCCTTCGTCGCGAGCGAGGACCCAAGTCTTCGAAGCCATGCGAATTTGTGACTAGTGCGGTAACCATCGGGATCGGAGTACGCCTGTTCGAGCGACTTTACGAAGAACGATGTTTGGATACCGGTTGTAGCTCCGTGCCCGAGATCTGACGCAAGAAGCTCCAGCATTTGGTCCTCGTGGTCTGACCTCAGCCAATCCGTCGTGAACCACAAAGCAAGTCGCTCGACGAACCCCCCGGCTTTGAAGCCTTTGACATTTTCGTCCCATCCAAGAATATCGAGGGCTTCAATAGCGGCTTTGGCGTGGTCGACTGCTGCGTCGCTGGTTGTTTGGTTGGCAAGTATCTCTTTAACCTTGGCCACGGCGTTACGCCAGAGCACTCTAGCCTCGCGTACATGCTCCATTATCGACCACATCGTAGCGAGCCAAGGAAGATATCTGTTGTGAGTGTTTTGTCCTCCATGCGTGGGGGAATGCACCAGGAGTATTGACTTCGTATCTGGGTCCAGGAGGATCGCGCGGCCGAGGGCCTTGACAATGAACGATGGCGGGACCACCAACTCGGTCGCATTGAAATCGAGGATGGTCGGAGGGAGCTCTGAGAGATTACGAGTCTTAAAATGTCAATTTTAGAATCGTTTATATTTATCCAGTTTACAGCCAACCTGTGTGGTTTTTGTGTCGTGACGTAGAGGCTTCGTGTTGGTTTACTTACTTATTAAGGCAATTTTCGTGGGTTATTTATCACTTTTATGGTACTCCTTGTCATCTTCATTACATTCATGAGCCCGTTTTCCATTGTTTGAGCTGCTTTAGATCTTAGTCCCGATCCGGCCCGTATATTGATGCCATCACCACTGTTTCCTTTTTGTGTTCTGGTTCTCATTGTCCTGTCAAGGGAACGGTGCCAACGAATCGCCTGGTCCAGTACTTATATCCGCCAGATGCTGGATTTTGTCTCACCTCTCTGCTGTCCTTTTCGAATCCACTGTTCTTCCTCCGTGCTATATTAAATATCAGTTATGTCCTATGGTGAGCTATCATCTCCTATTGTGTTCTTGTTTAACTCATTCTGCATTCAGTTGAAGCTGACACCAAATCGGATTCGAGTTAGTTTTTAATGTGTAATGTCTTGGGTTTGACCTATAATTGTGATAGGTGTGGTTGCTCCGGACGCTGGAATGACTTCTACTCGTTCAAGTTCGATTCTGTGTGTGGTAAGCAGATGCTCCTTTCCTTGTGTTGCTCCGGTTATTAACGTCTGCCTGCAGTCTAATCCGTATTCCGTCAGACCAGTGGCATCTGGTTCGGCCGACTCCCGGCGCCCTGGATTCAGATTCGCTCCTCTTTGGTTGGTAGGTGCCGAATCGATCATCTTGATCCAATATTAATAATGCTGTCGGTAGGGCTCCGTGGGGCGTGCGCCTATTGCTCAATTTATCCAAACTCCTTATCCTTTCGATTTAGTTTCCACCATTGTTCAGCTGGCGATCGAGCTCGATCCTACCCTTGAGCTCTCGGAGTTTATTCTCCTTCGCAATCGGTTCCGCCTGATTTGCCAAGACGTCACCCATTTCGTCGACAATCGGCCAGTATTTTGGACCAGGATCGTGTTCACGGCACGGGCTCCACTCCCCTTCATACACCGCTGCCTTTCGCGTTCGGGAAGCTCGAATCTAGTCGTGTCTTTCCGGGCGCACGAACCATCCGATTCGCCTTTGTATGGGCATGATTGGGAGGTGTGCTCGTTCATCGATTATATCGAATATGCGGCTGCAAGTCTTGCGGATGTCCTGGATCGATGTACCAATCTCGCGGTGGTTGCCGACGACTTTTTTTGCGTGTCTGTTGTAATCGACGCCATCGACTTGTCGGAGCCCAAACATCTGCGATCGATTGATACCACGTTCAGCATCCAGCGATATTCGGAGTTCTGTCCGGACTCTCTTCAACACTTCGCTTTCTCATCCAATCCGCCGATGGGCCAAACTATTTGGCCTCCCACTGCACTTTCGTGGATTGGCTGCTCGTCTGCTGAACCCACCGTGTCCTAAGGTAGGGGCCATACAAATACTGTGAACATCACATGACCTTTCCTGATTTGGACAATTTCTTCGAAACAAATGCCCCAGATAATTATCAGGCTGCTATGACCTTAGTCCTTCCATAAAATGGTAGTAGTGCTGACCATTGACCTTCATATAACTCCATGGAACTTACATATGAGCAGGTGAAATGTAGTTCATTTTTCAAAAGTGCTATCACAGTGATTCCTACTTTTGATATCAAAGAGTGATGGGAAGTTTGCCCGGACATCTGCTCCCTCAATTCTCGGAGGTTTACTTATCGGGTGGATTTGAAGACTCCTAGGATGTATATCTCAAAGTTTATGGAAAGGCTAAGGACCCAGGTACATAGTTATTATCTGGCGCATTTGTTTCGAAGAAATTGTCCAAATTGGGAAAGATCATGTGACATTCACAGTATTTGTATGGCCCCTACCTTATCACTCTTCTGGACTGAAAACCACTTGTACCATCCACCAGCCTCGCTCTCAACCGGTCCGATGGCCCGACATCATCACCGTATTGTCGGATTCCAATCACCTGGACTACCTGATCATGGACGGCATTTCGTTTTGCCCTACCGACGATTTCTCCTGGTGCCAGCCGCTATATATGATCCGTGCAATGCGCCTCGCCTTCAGAGGCGATTTGTCGATGGCCTATGCCGTTGCCCGACTTAATATGCCGGCATTGGAGCTTATAATCATCGTCCTCCAATCCCCCATCGACGTCAATGGACTCTATTTGTGCGGCGCACTCTTAACCTCGATCCGGTATATCGTATTTGCAGGAGTGTGTCCCGCTGTTCTCACGTTGTTTAGGATTTTTTCCTTAATGCGCGCGTAGGGCTGCACGCCGTCCCGGTGCCGGGAACGGCCGTCGTTTTAACGGGGGTCGAACGGGTCAGCCCGTCCCGTTACCGTCCCGTCATAAGACCTCAAAGGTTCCTACGGAACGGAACGGGCAACGGGACGGCCGGCGCGGGTAAACGGGTTGGTAGAAATCCTAAAAAATCCTCAGAGTGGATCCTGGGTACTACACAGGTGATATGAAAATACTTAAATTAAGGGTTAGTTTGAGCGCGACCCATTCAACTTGTCCCGGGTGAGTTGACAGTGAATTCATGCATAGAAATTCCTACCCAAAGACCACAGAGGTCAGAAGTCGTGTAAATAACTTCCTGAATCATGAGATTGAGGTTCAACTCACGGCTACTCGCAAAACTTTGAAGTTTAAGACATGTTTTAAACGGGGAAGTCCGCCGTGCCGATGCACAGATGCTTCGCCAGAATTCGCCCCTACCACATTTCAAGTGAGTAGAACACGGAATAATGACTCCCAGAGACGTTCGTTAATTTGATTATCCTTCCAGCGCGATTTCAGGACACACCTGGCAATAAATCATCGGTATTTTACCGCCGCCCGTTGACCCGGCGACGGCCGTTTTTTCGACGGCCGTCGTGTTAGAAAACCGTCCCGTTGCCGTCCCGTCAGAAAGTTTTGCGAGGGCCCGACGGAACGGGACGGCAACCCGTCGCACGGTACCCGTAGAACCGGCGCGACGGGCACGGCGTACAGCCCTATGCGCGCGGTGGTGAGCATCACCTTTGAATCGGACGGAGAGCTATTGCCTGCTTTCTCTTTTGCGTCATCCCGAGGCGTGCAGCCACATCCGGTAAACTGGCATGCATGCCCTCAACTCAGACGTCTGTCGTTTCGAGGCGCGTCGATCGCGTCCGTACGGGATCTGATACTTGTTCGAGCTTCGTCGGGCTATGAAGAGCTTGAATCTTTGGAATTATTGCAGCCGGCCAATGGACGCGATGTGGTACTGGAGGCATGGATCGTCAGTAGGGGTATCCACTTGTGCGTTGAAACTTAGCAATGGTCTGTAAACTTCGTGTATTGTACTATCTTTAGTCTACAGTTTACCCAACATGCTAGTGGGCGGATAATATATCACCTTGATAGCAGTATTGCCGATTCGGATCATTATTTGTGCCGCTGCAAGGTCCGGAACTATCCTTCACATTACAATAGGACAATGGGCTTCGGCTGCAATCAATTTTTGACTCGGGGCTCGGTGCTGTGCACATTTTTTTTATAGCCTTTTTCCTTGTCTTTCTTCACCCACCACTCGTTCCATGCGTACACGGTCATCGAAGTCCGACCACAAATTTTATGAGTTGGCGTCGAACGACTCCTCTTCTTTAGTGTCTGTTTATGTGTCTCCCACACCGAAATCAGGCCCCCGGAGGAAGGGTGACGGGTCTGCATCTGCTGGCGAGCTGTCTCTTTTGGATCCCCTGCCCTCCGATCATCCAACTCTCACCCAACCTACGGTTTCAGGCGAAAATATACGCCGTGTCCCGAAGCGATCAATCGTACTCAATAATCAGACTACCCGTGATCTGCAGGCAGCGCTTGGGCGCAATAAAATTCTTTCGCTGAGAAATTCGGAGTTGATACTTGCTCTTGGGAAGAAGAGGTGAGTCAACATTCAAACCGATGATTTGTCGTGTAATATTATTGAGTACAGAGCCGAAAATCTGGAGCTGAAGCGCGTCGTATCTCTAAATAAAATCGATTCGGTCAAGGTAAGCTAGGGTCAGCTGAGACGGTTCACTCAATTGACTGTTCTTGTCAAGATGGCCCATAAACTCCGTATCCTCGCGGACAAAATTGACAATCACGCGATCGTCCGTATTTCTCGAATGCATCTACTGACTCTCGCTCACCATTTAATTTCAGAATCAGAACGCGGCGAAAGACGCTGTCATGGAATCTGCTCAATGCCCTATTTGCTACTTGCCTATGTTTGTCCCCGATACGTATGTGCAACAGTCCGCATTGCTTCGTCCATCTGTTACTCACCGCCCACAGACTCCCTGAATGCGGTCACACTTTTTGTCAGTCTTGTCTGGTCGGTTGGTTCGGTAAGCGGATTTGCTTTTCAATAGCCTTGTTGCGATGACAATATTCAGCTGAGTTGCGCAAGTCGCGTGCGAAAGTATTCAGTTGCCCAACATGCAGGAAGGCTCTGAAGTTCCCACCTTTCCGCAACCGCGCCTTGGAAGGCTTAGTTGAAACGTTGATTGAAATCGGGCTCGTCGGGTCGAAGTCCGTTAAACCTATTGATCGTGTATACTTGCCTTTTTGTCCTAAATTCCAGTGATGTAGTCCACAGTCCGTTGAGTCTTCAATACATGATGCCATTCTTAGTACATATCAACCGATACGGATGAGACTCAGATAATATATATGGTCTATAGCGTGTTTGAGTGGTGCACTATAGTACAGGATAGGGGCATCATAGATGGCCGTGCAATGCCGTATTTTGGCTATGTTGTTGTTTGTTGGTCTACACTTTCTCCTTCGTTCGCACTCGATCACCGCCTCTGACACTGGCGGGCTTCTCCAATCGCATGGAACTTTCAACTTGCTTGCGTACCTGTGTTGCTATTACCGTCTTATCGACTTATGGCGTTGTTCTACATGAGTTAAAGTTTGTAGCGAGTACCGCGAGACTAGTAGTGAATTTGCCCTAAGTTTCAGAACATTGTACTAACATTTCTTATGTAGTTATGGGTATCCTTGAAATTTTCCCGCCGTCCACCAATTGCAGTCTGCTGTTTTCCATGTCGTCTCCGAACCGTCTGGGTTTTTTCTCAATCTAGTAGGGTCACCGTGCTTGGTATTAAAAGTATACTACCCCCTCGGAATAGGCGACCCAATTTCGGCGCTCTTTGTCTCGAGGGCGGGAACCATCGCGTGGTACAGAGTTTCCGCCGCAATAGCATCTAGACCGGCGTCTAATTGTGGGTAAGTGAATTGAATATGGGTAATGCATTGAACCGGTCCGTACTTACATTCTAGCTGTTCGTCGGACAGCTTGTCCACGCTCCAGTTGCTGACTCCCGCATCTTTGTTGACAATATACCCCAACACGTCCGCAACTGAGGTTTGGAGAGAAAGGTTGCCATACGCCGTATTGGAATACTTCTCAGCCAGCAGCAACTTGGCCATCATGCCAGCGTCCACTAAATTGACGGCTTCCGTCCTTAGGTCATCCCACAGAGCAAGTATGTCGTTGGCCAGTCCAACTCCTATCTTTTTTATATTGGGGCTGAGGAGAATTCGACGAAGTTCGGCCGGGTAAGCTAGATGTTGTCAATTAAATTCGTCATGACCACGTGTCGCTCACCTCGTATTTTCCAGAGGTCTAAAACCCACACAACATTGTGTCTCGATATTTGCACCAGTCGGAGTCCAACATGGTCCCATGCCACTGGGAATCGGCCGTACCTCTTCAGTTCTACGATCTGCAGTCCCAACATTGCGGCCTTCCTGGCTGCGCTCCCAGTAGGAAAACTTTCTCTTATGTAATGCTCGTCCATAGTGGGCCTGCGTTGAGTAAATTCGCAGTCCAGACCGACTGCTCCATCAATAATGCCGCGCAGAGCTTCGTCCGCTCTGATCTCTGTGGTGATGTACAACACTTTGTATGTTTTCGGGTATGGCTGACGAATCATCAGTGAGATACCATTTGTATACCGCCCAGATGCTCACCTGTAGATTCTTAGGTCCAGTATGGACCTGTAGCAACTGACTCCTATGTTAGCTTCTACGTGTTGGCTACTACAAACTCACCATCATGTCCGCTGCCGGGTTGGATACAATACGCACTCCGGTTCTGAATGCAGATAGTACCCTGACTATAGCAGAAGGAGTTTTCACGCTGAATCTAGAGCTGGACATGATTTATAGGTGGCGAGTGGGCAGAAGGAAATCGGAGTGGGTTCGTAGTCTTTGGAATGTTGTTTGGTTTTTTATTTATACTTTTCCCTCTAGATGCCGGAAAAGGTATTTAGTTTCCTCGTGTATGCGATAGGCCCGCTGTGTCGGTGTTATGGTGCTAGAATACGATGTGTTTCCACGCTTATGGCTTAACCCCTTGCAGCGCATGCGGACCGATCTGAACCTATTGTCCATTGTTCTGTCAAACGGCCGGAAGGGTTCTGAATTGGGATTCGCTGAAACCGCATGGCGATACTCCACTGGCTGTCTTATTTAGCATGCGACTGATGATTTCGAAGTGCAATCTTTATCCCGTCCACTACGACTGCCTCCAAGCCTTGCCATATCGTGTTTCGTCTAGCATTGCATTACAACATGGATTTCACTTCAGCCGATATTGAACCGTACTCCCAATTTGCGCCTCTGGGTCCTTTTGTGGTACGCGCAACAATTTATTCTTCTTTTGTTTTTCTGCCTTTTTGTACAACTCTGATATATGTACAGGGATACCAGACCTCTACTGTTTCCAGCGGATTCAGGCTACCGATGGAGTTGTGGATTAAAATCGTACTGAAGCTGCTTCGTGATCCCAAACTTAGTCCCAGCCGAATTGCCGCTGCCCGAGCAGTGGTTGCCTGTGTTTGCAAGGATTGGCATGTAAGTCGGCTTATCATCCGCGCATTCACTTGGTATTGACTTCTGGATTTGACACCAGGTTCGCGTATATGCCGTCCCAGAATTTTGGACACATATAACTATCTACAAGAACGTAACCCTCGCCCGGCTGGATTTCGTGCTTGCGCAATGCCTCAATGCGGACCTCCATATTAGGCTGCACCTTCGCGATCTGAAACGCGTTTTGGGTCAGCCACCGAATGTATGGACTACCGCCATGTTGGTGGACACCATCTTCGATCGAATCGGACGGACCAGTTCGCGATGGGCTTCTTTCGAGCTGTGCACCGAGAACCCTCTGGTGTTTAGGCGTGTCCACATCATTGCGGATTGCTGCCGGCCAGGACCCTTTCTTGCCTCCAGCTGTCGTACATCTATATGCCGGGCTACTTCAATTACGCGTCACCCGACATATACGACGTCCCCTTCCAGTTGCATCCCTGGTTTCTCGACGACACTCCATATATTCGCAACCTTCGGCTCTTTTGCTCCACTATCGACTGGAGAGTAGCCACCGCCTTCTCCATCAGGAAACACCTCTTTTGGTAAAGAGGCCACATTACCCCTAAAATAGGGAGAAAGAGGTCAGATTACCTTCATTAGGTTGGTTAGCTTTCTAGTGACGTTGGAAATAAATTACTAGTAATTGGACCTAATTTAGCCATGATTAGCCAGAGCTTTCCGCCATTGTCCTAGGCTTTCCTCGCGGTTTACTGTCGGGCTGATGCTTCTGAATTGGAACCAAGTGTATTTATTCACATTACTACATACATATGTACGTTGAACCACGATATAAGCAGATTACGCCCTACGACTGAAAAATGTCCCAATACGGCATCCTGGGAAATAAAGAACATCTTCGATACCGATACACACAATTGGACGGGAGATCGAACCCGGAACCTGCACCAGCGAACCTAGAAGATAAGTGAAAGGTGGAAACACACCTAGAACCACGCCGGCTCCAGTTGCTTGTAGGTGCAGCATTCAGTCATCGGAGTTCGCGGCGAGTCAATGTGGAAGAGCCTTTCAACGTAGACAATTAGGGTGGTATTAGCCAGTGTGAAAGAAGGCGATCTTACCTGGTCATCTGACATCCAACGCCTCAGACTAAACAGTAGCAGAACTTGTGGATATTAATTAGTAACCGGAACGGAGGGACTGGAGGAGCGTTGATGGACGAGAACCGCAAGAAACATACCCTTGAGTCCCCGACGACTCAATCATGTGGAAAACAAAAATCCATTCATAATTGTGGGGTTTCGAGTGAATGCGGAAGGTAGTGGCGTAGCGCGGGATCTAGAAATCGAGTGTCAAGATGTAGCCGGGGCCATAACTGCCCTTCATTAGAACTTGTGAACAGTTGGTGAGCTTGGATCTACCGGAATGTACCAATGAAGACATACCACTCACCTGAGCAGCGGGGGGATCTTGTAACTAGGCAAGAGAAAGATACGCAGGAATCGAAGCAGACACAAGAGCACATACAGAGATTATCACATCCAAAAAAGCATCTGCGTTCTTGCCGCAGACCTAGAAAAGTTTCGGGTATAATTCTCAATGCGGTGTCACCAATTAGCAGACAAAAACGCACCGGCAGTCCCACCCTCCCATCTAGAGACACTCCGCCACGCCTAGGACGACATTACGAATGTTTTCACAGTAGCCTAAAAAAGAAGTTCAGTATTCACCTGCCAACACGAAGCAGCGGTGAATGACCAAGACAAGAGAAGCCAGGAAAGGGGGAAGAGCTTTGAGCTCCGGGATTCGGGGAGGGATGTGGCAACATTGATCTGCAAGGCGACCAAAGAAAGGTAGGTGGGAGGCAGTCAACTGTGAGCCAGGAAGAGAATGCGTACCTCGTTGTTAGATAATTACATTATCGAAGCTCGAGAGGGCGAAGTCACTTTCATGATCTCCTCAGCCGCAGGACGGTGAGTAAGGTGAGAGTAGGAAAATCATGTACGCACCGCCGACGACGGAAAAACAACTCAAGAGGCCGTCACATTGAGTCTAGGCAGCTGTATAGCTAAAGGAGAGAGACTGTAGAGATGGTGAGCTGGGAGAGCGACATGGGGGAAAAGACAAAGAGTTGTTGACATGTGTTGTCGTTCAACCATCGTTTGGAGGGCACGTGGCACTTGCGGTGATCCGTCGGCGGGCTGTGTAATTTAGGGCCGGTCTCTCGGCAATGGACTTAGAATATTTCGGTGATGTTGAAATTCTTCGACTCGACGAGAGGTAGCGCACATATTGTTAGGTAGGGGGAAAGTTTTAAGAATCACTCATTTACCGCTCAGACTTCATCCATTGTGAAAACCGGGTGTTATGCTGTGTAGGAAAGTGAAGAATACTGGCAATCTAGAGAATACCCCTATTTTGCCCTGGATTACCCTGGATTGGGGGAATTTGGAAATGGGAACCAAATTAGGACTAAATTAGGGAAGGAGGTTTTTTCCTGATGTCTTGTTTGGAGCGTGTGGAAATCTCGGATTTCTCGACCGTCGACCCTTTGGATCCCGAGGTGTTGCCCGCACTGTTTGCCGGTGCGCGTCGACTTCGGGTATTGGTGCTTGGCGCTTTACAGGGGTCCAACATCCCAGCGTCCTACAGGTTGGAGTCGGGAACGCTGGAAGAGTTGGACGTTGAGTTTTATCGTCCTACGTTTGTGGGCGCGCTCATAGCTTCAATGCACCTCCCTGGACTTCGGACCCTCACTGTTCGCCACGTTTATTCTCATCTTCCCTATCTGCTCGCCAATATCCCCCTTCTTTCCTCCGTGGATAGTTTCACCGCTTACGGGGCAATTGGCGATTACGGGTCCCTCGATAATTTATTCCGGTCCATGCCAGTTCTTCGCCATCTCGATCTGTCAAATTCTACAGCAGAAGCGTTTCGATGGTACTGCCTTCGAGTGTTCAGGAGCGCCAAGCTTCGCGTACCTGACTGTTCCAGCCATTTGCGGTCGCTGGCGGTGGGTCGAGTTTCTGTACGAATGGTGCTGCGGTATTTGGAATGCCTGGCAGGTAGCCCCACCTATTCTCTTGGAATCACGCAGCTTCGGATGGAGAGTCCACCAGCTGATCGTCCGGCAACGACGGACTTGGAGATGGTGCGGGCGATCGTTAAGGATTTTTCGTTAACTAAAAAATACTTTTACCCGCGCGACTCGGACTCCGGGTTTGTTGGTACTACTACTCATCTGTTGACTGGTGCTACTGTTCATTCGTTGTTTACTAGCCTTGCACAGTAGCTAATAAATAAAATAACCAATTGTACTGAGGGCCAAACACATATATTTGACAGTTTTTGTTTCGGGTTCGACTTCAAATATTACTTTACAGATGCGTTGTTTATTGGTATAAGAAGTGGACCTTTGACATCACCCTCGGGGACGATGATTCGGTTGGGGCTGTCCGGATGCCCAAAATACTGTCGTGTCATCCCATCACGATAAGCCATCATTGTATGTACATATTATGCTCATTGTACATTCCCCCATTGTTCTTTCTTCTTCGGGCAACTGCGACAGGTAGTCCAAAAGCATTATAGCCGCTTGGACCTTACGGTATTAATTTTTATCGCAGGCTATTTACTCCACATCCTCCCCGCCAGCGCAATCTTCTTCGCAAGGTCCTCGTGCGCGCCCGCCCCGCTCGCGTCACCCCGGAAGAACACCGCGGCGTCTCACAGGTCTGAGAAGTCAATCTGGATGGGCACATACTGCACCCAGGTAGCGATGCGGTCGATGTACCTGAACGAGGTTTCCCCGATTAACCGGTTGGCATTGTAATTTTACCATTGTTCTTCGGCTAGTTTTTCAGTCTACCCCTCCCAGTTACAACTGATCTTTTAAATGATCCAGGTAGCAGTACAATTCTAGTACCGATACTCATCCGCCTATCCGACTCGTCATCCGTTGCGCTACGTCCCTTTGACGGACAGTTATGGCCGAATGTCCGCTCAACAAGTTGTTTCCATCGCTCTTCTGCTGATGCTGCTTCTCCACAGTCGGACTTATGTGGGTCTTCAGGGTCGGTATCGGCTAGACCCTCGTGTCTACTTGTCATGGCTTTGGTATTGGCGTAGATGCAAAATAGAAGCGCACTGCAACTAAGGTAAGGTATGTGCTGCGGTTATAGTACCGAGTTTGCAACGAAAAACTTACAGCATTACCTGCTGTATCGGTCCGTTGCACTGAGGATCGGTGAGTAGCCATTGTCCCTTTTGTCTTTTTGGTTACGTACCCGTTTTAGCCGATGATAAGGAAGTTAACCCCCTTTCAGAAACCGCGATGTTGTACGCTTTGGATGCTACGCCTGCTCGGCTCGACCTAGGTCCTAGGCTGAGATGCTGCAGGGCTCATGGGTATAATATGTGGTGCCATATCTAACTTTTCTATATCTCTCTTTGAAATATTTGAGGCCGACTGCCATGCTTCCCTTCCCGATGGTCCGTCTGCGTAACAAGCGGTTCCGCCGCCAAGGCGATCGCTCTATCCAAAGCTCCAATCCTTTCTCGTGAGTGTTCTGTCTGGATCGTCGGCGTGCGCGATATTTAGATCGATGCAGTATTGACTATTTTGTAGACTGTCTCCCATGATGGGGTTTCCGTTCGAGATCTTCATGCTCGTACTGGAGCAGGCGTGCGGGACCTACTTTCAGACCATGAAAGAGTTCATTGACATGCGATCTCTCGTCATGACAGTCTGTGCGTTTTGGCACGACGTCGTGCTCGAGCACGGTCAATTCTGGTCGCAATATCACATCATGCCGGGCAAGCGCTATGTGGACATCCTGGACTGGACTTCCCATTTTAATAACCGTCTGGTCGACCTCACTGTTCATCTCGACTCTACTCCTCTTCCTCTCCTCGCCGCTGGCTCCTCTCGCGCGAGTAATGGCGGTCGTCTCACGCTTCTAGAGACCGCTGTAGAGGCCGCGAGGCACGCTGGTAGATGCGACAGGCTCCACGTCACGGCGCACGAGGTCACCGCCCTCCCCACTTTCTTGGATGGAATCCGTCATTCTGACGGATCTGATTTGGAGGCGTTATCCATCGGCCGCATCGTTAGCCAGGACCCGAACGCGGTGGCATTCCACACCCTGGCGCACCCCATATTCGGTTCATACCTGCCTCGCCTTCGCTTTATCCGGCTTTTGGCCTTCGTCCTTTCGTGGAACGACTTATTCTACTACCCGGAGGCCGTCTATCTGGTCTTCCACCAGGTTATGGAGTCATTCATGATCCCAACTTGGAAACAGCTCGAGGCCGTTCTGCTTTCCGCTCCAAATCTTCGACGCCTGTCCTTGAGGCATTTTGCGTGCGGACCACTCGTCGGGTCTGCTCGTGCGGTGGTTCTTCCCAACGTTGTTGAACTCGACATGTGTTTCTGCGGCGACAATCTGGCCGCTTTCATGGCTGGTTGTGTTCTCCCTTCGCTCACAACGTACACCGCTACGTTCTCTCATCCGGGAGACATCGTACAGCTGCTTTGGTGCAAGGACCTCCTCGCCAACGTGACATCTTTCACCCTTTCCGGGCGATGCGACCGCCTCCCCGACATCGTCGCCATGTTCCGTTCTTTGCCGATGATGGAGCACGTCAATCTATCGGACGCGGGTCCTTCGTTCATTGAGGCGTTGACCCCTGGTAAAGCGCACAACTACACCTTGCTGTGCCCTCTGCTTCGGGAGGTGTCGCTCTGCGACTGTCCTCTGCTACTCATTGCGGATTTTGTGTGGTTCCGAAAGGTTCTGGGATCGCCTATCGATCTGCTGGAAATCCACGATCTGCCGGACTACGACTTGCGGGTTGAGACTTGGATCGGGGAGAATGTGGGTTATATGTCGATGGATCCGCCGTATGATTTTAGAGACGCATGGATCTGGCACAATGAAAACTACAGCGCGATCGAATAAATGTTCATAATAAATTTGATATACACTCGGCCTATGGCTTCCGTTGAAATGACTTATGGTGGAGGATGCCCATTGTTCTAGCCCCTACTGGCATTAATTCCTTGCGTCAGTCCGCGTCAATATTAATGCTTTTAAGAGTCAAGAGCTAAAAAATTGTAACTCGATTTCTGTCCCCATCATGTTCCAAACCGCAACGCGTCTGCCGTCGTCTTTTATGGCTGAACCCGGTCGGTAATTTGTCTCTATAGTCGTCCGAATATTCATTGGATTTGCGAGCAGCTCATTCTCGAATGTTCATGCTTCTACTCATCCACTGGCCGTCTATTCAGGTCACCAAAGCCCATCGCGACTGGTGCCTCCCTCCCGAAATATGGATTATCATATTTGAAATGGTTCTGTCCGCCTGGTCGTCCAATTTCGCGGCGTACAACGAGAGAAAAGAGATCGTTTCGTCCTGTTCCCCGGAGTGGAGAGGATTCATCCAGTCCAAAGGCGAATTTTGGACCCGGCTCAGCATTACATGCCGCTCCTCAATCCAGTTTGTTTCGGATTACTTGACGCACACCCTACCGACCATCAACCTTTTGGACGTCACTATAATGTTCGATATCGACGAGGTCATGGGCAACCGCACTTACCTAGGCGGGAGTTTGGATGAAGAAGAAATGGCCACCCATCTGGCATGCGCTGTTGCGTGTCTGGAGGCGGTGGTTCCCACCATCTACCGGTGGCGTGCCGTGCACTTGTCGTCCAACGTGGACTGCTTCATGGGCGCTATCCTCCGTGCTATTCGGGATGTGCCTGCTCCCAACGTCACCTCCCTAGTGCTGAGCTTTCCTACCCGCGGAAAACAGGGTCACTGCTCCCGAATATTCGACCCTCCCTCGGATGTGTTCGGCGGCATACTGCCGAACCTCACCTCACTCCGACTGCGTAATGCTGCACTTCCGTGGGGCGTAGCTTCATATTTCAATCGGCTGGTCTACTTTGATATCGGAGATATCCCGGCATCGGCGTGGCCCACACCCACTGAACTGGCTTCTGCGCTCGAGGCTAGCCCCGTTCTCGCTCGCATAAATATAGGAGGTGGTGGTGTGCTGGATTTCGGGTGCTCCGTCGGATCCATTCACATTACCCGCGCTGGAGATTCTTTGCATATTGCACTGGGAATATTGCGCGTCCTTCATCTACGTCCTTTCATTTGGATTGTATCCAAACCTTAGGGAGTTGTCCGTTACCCACCTCGACGACGCCGCATGGCAGGCACTGTTAGCAGCTGGTTTTCTCGGCCAGCTCGACACAGTGCGCATAGCAGGATGGGTGTCTGATGACAGACACGTTGACACCTTACTGAGTTCCCTTACTCGAATGGTTTCCCTCGACGTCCATCTAGCCCGTCCTCAAGAGTACTTCGCCAGGATGTTGCAATTCCCTAGACTTTGCCCTACCTTAAAGAATCTCTGCGTCGGTCCGGTTCAATTATCCGACATCAGCTGGTATATCGCTCACCGGAAGTTGTTGTTCAACCCTGGACTGGATCGGGTTGAATATCACCATAGGCTCCAAATGCCAGTTAGCCCACACGACGTCCGCATGTTGAGCGCGTCTCGCAATTTCCTCACGAGATTTTGCACGGTGCCTAGTGTGTTGGACTGAGACGTGCTCTCTGGGAGTTTCAAACTCCGAGTTTGTACAGGTGAGTTGGGCCTTGTATTATTTGACGATGTGTGTTCACGTTTAAGCAGATGCTGAGATAGGATTATATAAAGCAGTGGTGGCAGTGGTAGAAGAGAGTACGACCGCCGTTCAGTTAATTCCTGATCTCTGATATCAACATTTGTTGCGAGCGATTAAATCAACCGGCCTTCTTCGGCTTGATATCAGATTTGATTGCATTTGTTTTGCACGGTACACGTTTCATTCCTGCCTCCACAAAATGAGTCGACCAGACTCCATTACACCTCGATATGTACCAACCGACTCCGACATTGCTAATCCGGTGGTCCAAGCCTTGGGCAACATGCTCAATTACACGGAGCATAAACTGTAGATCAAGGGGAACTCGGGATTAAAATATCGGACGTGGGGAGGGGGGGGGGGGTCTGGCCGAGGGCTGAAAAAAACTTCTGCCTATAAGTTATGAGAGGGAGGAAAAAGGCTGGGAGAGGCATCTGCAGGTGAAATGACTTTGTCCGGCATAGATGATCCCCCGTAACTTCAAGGACACCATAACACCCTCACAGACAAATGATAACTTCTCGTTGAATATGAAACTCTCATGATCCAGGTTTAAAAGAATAATGGGCGGCACATCCCTCAAAGTCGAATTCATGTCCAATCGGCAATGTCTCCCACTTGCTCGGCACACGGGGCAAGCTCCACGTCCTTTCCTCAAATAGGTATTCATCCAGCTTTGCAGTCCAACACCATTTGAGCAATCCTGCTGGCTGCTTAGCCCCACTGACATCTGAGACTCAAGCAACCCGTAATCGCGTGGGTCCACGTATCCACATTCGCTGCAAGACTGTTTTCCAGTTGCGTAGTACTTACATGGGAATAAGACCTCAGCTATCCGATCTATCGAGGTCGTGTTCGGCCCGTATGGGAAGTACTCCGGCTTCGCCATGTGCATTGATCGTCTCACTGTATTCCTAGCTTGCTCAAGTGATTTCCCCCCGTTCACAACACTCCGCAGGGCAGCTGCAAGTTCCCCCATCATGGGTCCCAGGTACGTGAATTCTGCAGACCATTTGTTGGGATCTTCTGACCACAGGTTGCTAAGAATTGTAAATGTGGTGTCGTACCCGCAACTGTGGTCCCGAAAGTCCCAGATCAATCCCACCGGTGTAGATTCTTCTTGCCTTGCAGGCTGAGGAGGCTCACTGTCTGATGTTAGTACAATACCTTCATTGCCTTTCACACGCTTCTTTGACCTCTCCGTTGCCTCTATCATCTGGGTGGTTGCCCCAGGGTTATCGTGACCAAGAGCAGCATTTTTTCCTCGTTTGTCCCCCGTAATTGTTGGCCGCCATTCGCTGTAAACCTCTGCTTCTGGAACACGGGGGCCCATGGAAGAGTTCCATCTCATCGCTGGGTGGAAGTGAGGCGGATCACGGCGGTCAGTCTTCCAAGCATAAAAACTACGAATTAACCTTCGCCGATATAGGCCTGTCACTGATCGAGGAAGCTTCCCCTCGAACTGTAGTTTTGTAATCTCATCAAGAATTTCTAACTCTCTCAGCTCCTGCCGCAGATACCCCGACATCCCGGAGGTTATTTTCTTCCGGTCGAAACCCTGGACTATCACAGTACCTTCCGCTGTGGTTCCTCTCGAAAGTGCAACATAGTACGACCTGTGGTCCTTGCAATGTGCCAACTCAACTGGATTTTTCAACCGGGACATCCCTTGAGAGGTGTAGTCTGTCATGCCAAAATTCAGCAGGCACACAACTTGTTCTCGCAGAATTGAGAGTAGGGAGTCGTCCTCCAACAAGGTTGTTATATGTGTTGTCGTCCGAACCAGTGGGACGACATTTTCAGGTAGGCCCTCAATCTGAATTTTCCTCGGTGCTTTCAGTAACAGTCGGACGAACAATGTATCCAATACTTGCTGCCCGGAGGGGCCTACAGATGAATCCCATCCACACACAACAGCTTGCTGGCCTTTGGTTATGCACAGTTCTGTAGCGTCGTTGGTCCGGAGCATTATTGGCATTCCAAGGCAAACTGATAATTTACCGGGAATAAATTCGTTCGTCGTTGACGGTGAGGCATTCCACAACTTCCGTTGGAGAGAAGGTGGGATTCTTTTTAGGTCTGATTGCTCAGAACCCTTCCACTTACTTTTGTCGACAGATCTAGCACTCAGTCGGTCAATGGAATAGAAATCTACCAGGGTCTGATTCGTGTCTGCGGCAAATCGTTCTGCCCCCATGCGATTCAACGCGTCCTTTTGACTATTTCTGGCGGTTATAATGGAGATGTTTCTGATTTCCTTCTCGTTCAATTTAGGGTTTTCAGGTCGAAATCCTGCAACACGAGACTCCAGGAACTCGATATCACGCTCCGTGCAAGCACCATAGCGCATATTCTCCAGTGCTGTCCTGAGCTTGTCATCGGATTCGGATTTTTCCTGTTGTCTCATATTCTGTCGCAGGATCACGACAGTGTTGAACTGGTGCCAGAGAATTCTACCCAGCACCGCGTTCTGGCTCCGTTGATCTGTCGCATCCGAAACCTGGAGGGTAACCTTCCCGCTATATAATGAGGGTCCAGACATAGGAGGTAATTGTGCGAAGTCGCCGGCCACAATCATACTCAACGCACCGAATGAATCATCGTGGATATTCCTGGCTTTTGCCGCTTGAGTGGCTAATAATTGGAAATCATTGCAGGACACCATGGATATCTCATCCAGAAACACATAATCCACCCCTTGAAGCCGCTCATTTACCGCCGCCAACCCGGATGCCTCATTTCGGATACCTTCTATGTCATCATGATTTTTACTTTTGGACTCGCGTGGAATTCTGAACACTGAATGGTAAGTCGAGCCGTTGAGTGCCGCTGCTGTTGATCCAGTTGGACCAAGAACCAAGTACCTATAATCTTCATTTCGCCTCTGGAAGAATTCAACAATAGCCTTCAAAACCTGTGATTTACCAGTACCCCCCATCCCGCCCAGATACATCCGAAGAGGTTTCGTGTGCGGACTAGATGCGTGATCTGCGACAATGCGGAACGCTCGAGTTTGTTCAATGTTGAGGCCATAGCTCATTATAATGCTCGAGACAATATCGGCATTTGTTGCCGTGTTCACGTTGGACCTATGGTTGAAATAATCATAGGGCAAGATTTCTGTGCCATCAGGAGCCTTCCGCTTTTTCGTGGATCCTGATCCTGGGGGAAGGTTCACTAATTTATTGGCAGTAAGTCCCGCGCGTTGGTGTTTAACTATATTAATCCACTCGATTCTAGGTTTTAACGGCGGCATCAATTGATCTTTGTCGACATCGAGAACACCGTTCACAGATGGATCCAGCCAGCCACAGGTCTGCATGATATTCCTAATATCCCTTGCTTCAGCTAGTATGCGGAGAGTTCTCGGACCTTTCTCAACGTCTTCGTCATTATCTTCCATACCCTCATCGTCAGAGCCACAGTCAAAGTCAAGGTCATTCAGATCCTCTGCAAACTTGTCTTTGTAATCCAAAAATCCGGATGGCCATAGATTTTTTCCTGTGGCCTTCGCCTCAGTCATTTTCTTCCTCATTTGGGCAAAATGGTCATCGCGGGCATCGTTACATTCATACCTCACGTCGAAATTCTTGATCAACTGCGACTGACGATCAGTAAACTTGTGGTCCTTGAATGCTTGGTCCCAGGTTGAGATGATGTCCTTCAAATTGGCGGGTGTTCTCCAGGGTTTAAACAAGGTAAGAATTGTCATGCAATAAGCTGCCCTGTCCCCTTTGTCTGATCTAGGGATAGTACCGCCAATAAAATTTGGTATAATGGTGTAAAGGTTATCAAAGTTGCAAGTAACCGAGTGAGATAGAAAAAGCGGATGGTCTGGGCTAAAGGGGTGATAAACAGGTCGGTTCCATTTTGCCTTCCGAATTTCCTTGTCTAAAATGATATCATCCTCATCGTCCGTTTCCCAATCCGAGTCATCGTCGTTGAGGTCCGGCCTTGCATTAGAAACCGACTCATCGTGTAGGCCGTCCTCTTCCGGCTCATCCTCCAGGAAGTCTTCTTCCGTGTACGATTCCTGTTCCTGGTTCAGTCTTGCCAAGGCGGCCCTTTGATAATCAGATTTCACATGACGTGCGCGGCGAATATCGTGCTCAAAAAGCTCACGTTCACGGTAAGATCTCTTTTTTTTTGTTGAACACTGAACCCACTCATATAATGTCATGTTGTTGAAAACTGCAGGTCTGAACCTATAGTCGTCAACGGCGGAGGAAGGCACAAACTTATTGTCCATGCGGCCAATAGGTACCCGTTCTTCCTCATCTCTGCCTGTCAAGTCATTTTCTTCTTCTTCCTCCTCCTCTTTCAATGAATCAACCCAAAGGCTTCGCACAAATTGAACATGCTGTCTCCAAGCAAAGGGCCGGTATTTATGGCTTGCATAGTGGTCAGGGTTACCCAAGAGATACATAGATGCCATTGGACTGCCAATTTCCATTTTGGCGCTCATTGCATTTACCATTTTCCGCACCATGTGGCGCGCAGTATCTTTGTCTTTCTCAGTCCCTCCGCTCATTTCTGACTCCTTTTGGAAGACATCATACACAGAGGCGAACATTTGATATGACTTCAAACTTAACTTAGATATGTAGTCGGAGACATATGAAACTACGGCTTTGATTGCGGTCCCAGAAAGTAAACTTGAAACATCAGTGTTGCACCTATTGAGAAAGGTCAGGATCGGATTCACCGTATTCATCATTGGCTCGATGTGCCGCACATTGATATGTCCATCATCTGTCATTTCAGAGGCGGCAAACACTTCTCTGGGGAATCGGGCGCGACAAACTCCTGTTTTAGTTAGGCATCCCTTCCGCTCCCGCTTGATCTTGAACTCCAGCTTCTTTTTGCCCTTAGTGCTTTTTCTCCACTGCCTTTTGGCGTCGTCGGCTTTCTGATTCTCAACGGACAGGTAATGTGTGTGCACATTCGATCTCACCAGCAAATCGTCAACCTCAAGCTTGTAACTCTCCCACCAGCTGTCATTCTTTCGGCAATTAGCGCAAAGTTCGGTACACGCATTCAAATTACATAGTCTCGGAGGAGGTTTTGGCAAAGTCTGAGTTGGGGGTCGATAATCAGCCTCCCAGTCAATCTCCTCATCACTGTCAGCATCGGCGGGCAAGGGTTCAACTTTCCTCTTGGCTATTACCGCATCGCGTGAACCGTGGAAAAATTCGGCCCGATGCGCATCCTCGAGGTATGTGATTAAGCGCTTTCTGAACCTGGATTTTGGTCCCATGAGTCGTTCACGAATTTCTTGGGGGGACAGTGCATTTGTTATCCAAATAACCGTGTGCAAGTGGAGAGTTAAACGACCTTGCTGTTCAACTGTTCCATAGTAGGCATTTGTGTGGCCGAATAGACCTCGTTCCTGGTCTTCCCATCCCAGAACATCAGAGATGAAAGCCTGTACCATATAATGGAAGAAACGTGCTGCCGAAACCGGATTGCTGGACATGAGCTTGCTTCTTTCCTTTGAGGTGCGTATTTCAGGACGATAAACTGTATCAGTCTGGGCATAGTAAAGCGCCAGCGGATGATGCAAGTCGGACCATGAGAGGGTAACAAACCATGTCGGGGCATTGAAAAATGCTATAGTGGACCAAATTTCATTCCGCATATATTTTTTCGATGTTACAGATCCCATTACACGGCCCGCGACACCATCCAAGTCTTTGATCAAATCAAAGCAGATTTGTTCTGCAAGATTACTTGGTTTTACGTCCTGCTGCCATCCTATCTGCAATGCTTGCGGCAACGTTGGGATTCACCGCAGATAATCTACGTGAAATGGCTGCAAATTTTGATCGTTTGGCAAGCAACATGCTCCCCGTCGAGGCCGCTTTAAGCTGTTCATGATTGAATGCAATCATTGGAAAGTAGGTGTCCAGTTGAAATCGTTTGTCATGGTACATTAACAGGGATTTTTTCCTGATCAAATCACTCTGCTTTTTGGAATGACTTGGTTGTCCGATGCCCCCCTTGCCGTACGGGAACAGCCAAGGAAACATGCCTGGGTAAGCATCCGGATTATCATACATGCTTACAGGCAATTCAGAGCGTCCTATCCCAAGCATCCCACCTTTTTGTGTTAGATGTTGAAGGGCGATTGATTTAATTGTCTTCATCGTTGCCGTCGCATATTCGGTTCCGGTTAAACCATGAACTGCAAAGGGACATTTTCCGCTTTTGCTCCCATACTCTTGAGCCACCTCGTACACGGCAGTAGTCCCTGCAGGTACCGCATCACTTATGTCCTGTTTGGTATGTACAAAGTCAACCACAACTGGGATATCGCGCTCCGCGTAAGAGGCCAAATTTTGTTTGGAAATTTCCAGGTCTTTATATCCAGTATGATTCAGTTTCAGCCATTCCAATGCCGCGACGACCTTACTTTTTCGAACGAGCATGGGTGTGCGGTCGAAATCTTCCTGAGTAGGTGCTGCCGATCCCAGAAACACAAACCCCAGAATTTCATTCATCTCTTCTTTCGCTGGGGGTAATCGATTCAAGATTGACAAGACAGGCTGCGAAAACATAATCGCGTTTGCACTCATTCTCACGCGTCCAGAATTAACACGCACTACGCAGCGGTTGTGGCGAACTCTCGCTATCATGATGCCTTCTGCATAAGTGAGATCCCGCAATTGCTCAGGAACCGGCCCAATCCAATTATCTCGCACGAGCGCGGTCTTCGGAATGATACCATTGTTCATAAATGTTTCGCACTCAACACAGATGTGCCTACATCCATCGGCAAGGACCGGGCCTTCCAGCTCTTCGACTTGATCATTCATTTTGAACCGCTCCTTTCGAGTAACTCCACCTCTAATCAATAGGTCTAGACTGCCTTCATATTTCTCCAGTAATGTCAGCTGCTTGAGTGGAACAAGATAGCCACAAACCGCACATCCCGCTTCAATGAACGAACTTGGTCGTACTGTCTTGCAGTGCCTCGATATTATATGATGAACGGCCGCCCTGGATAAGGGTTTCGGGGGAACGTAGTATCTGTCAGCCTCTCTGTATATTTTCGTCTGAGGAACCGCAGCTTATATACTGATTCTCTTTTCACAAGAGCATCACGTACCAACCGAGCGGCAGATCGAGGGACAAATTTTTGTTTCCTAGGCTTCTTCACATTAGGCTTGAGGACTGTAGCGGTCACAACACCTTTGCTATCGGCTTGAACGCTACAGAAAATTGAGATCAAAATATCGCAGTTCTGACACCGGTGCCCTTTCAACCGGTCTCTACACTCGGAAGCGGAAAGGCGTGCCGGTATCCAGACCTCATGTACCTTCGATAATGCGAGGACATCGGCTTTGGTCAAGTGAGACAGAATTTTTTCCAGCGGAATTCGGACTGCAACACAGTTTTTGTGTTTCTTCAAGATGGCGGTGAGGTCACCGTGGCGACATTGGAATTCATAAGTATACCTCATATGGACCCATGACTCAATGCTGTTATCAGTAACAATATAGGGGGAGAGAATTCGACCTTCAAAAGTATGTTTTGCACCCCCGGCGAAAACGGTGCGGCCAGAGTTATCAGAAATTTCGTCGGGGATCATGAAGAAGGATCTCGGGATACGGAGGAAGTTGAAGACGTTCATTACCGGATTTATGCACGCGATTAATCTGTTCTTGAGTGTGAAACATCCCAGGACGTATAGTATGCCCATGAAAGTTATGCCGTAGAGAGCGAGTACAACAAAGAGTTGCCAGATCCGCGGAGCAATCACGGCACAGCGAGACAAATTGTTCTCCGACATAGAGCAACCGAGACCACCGGAGACAGCGGGAAGACAAGTACCGGAATCATCGAGGGTTGAAAGAGTACCAGTTTTCTCCGTCGCAAAAATTGGCAAGAATCCCAGGAAAATCGCAGGTACACAGCAGAGCAGATCCAGAGAGTTCTGAGCCAACAAAGCCACTGATTCATTTACTATTGATGCACTTTCAAAGGCCATTGAAGCCGAGGTATGAGCCTCCAAGGCTGGTGTAGGTAAGGCCATCAAAGCCGATTCGACAGTTAATGCCGCCCTTGCAAAAGAGGGATCAAAGGCCATCGAAGCCGACCTCAAAGAGGTGCCCGACTCACTCCGAAGAGCGATAGAGGGGGTAAAGGCCATCGAAGCCGACCTCAAAGAGGTGCCCGACTCGCTCTGAAGAACGATAGAGGGGGTGAGTTTTTGTGCCAGTGGCAGGACTTCGCACACGCCGTCTAAAGGTACTAGCTAAGCTCAGGACAGCAGATACTGGTAGCCTCACTCACTCAAGCCTGTCCGGTTTTCCGCTGAGTTGTCTTCGTGGTAATGCATGGTGGTAGCAGATGAGAGAGAGAGCGCAATGCGGCGAAAATTCCCCGATAAGCAGTGCGAGATAGTGCGAGTTTGATGCGATATCTGGCGCGTGATGATGAGAGATGCGAGTTTGATGCGATATCTGGCGCGTGATGATGCGAGATCAAGGAGGTCCGTCCAACGAACTTTTGCGGTGTCCTCAAGGCATGAGTTGGTCAGTGGGTTTAACTTCAAATGACGATATTTGAGAAGAGGAATAACAGGTCCTCACAGGTGGCGCTGGAGGATTAAGAGAAGCCAAGAGTACGAAGTGTCCAATCTCACAATCTTGATGGTATGATTGCTGAGATAGTGAAAACACGGGGAAAAGCTAACCTTAACCTCATAAAGAAAACCACCTGAAGGAGCGGGCAAAATGCGTAATTCAGATGAGTAAATTCCCTCACAGGGAAGCAAACTCCCACCAAAATTCCCTTTACAGGAAGTCATTCCAACACAAATCACATACGTCATGGATCAATATCGGTCGAGGGTGGCGGTAAACGGAGACTAAGAACGAGTTTAAAAATTACCATTTTTAAGACTCGTAATAATTTCTCGCCAGTCGCCGAAGGTCAATTTATTCGAGAATTTCCGAATGCCACGCTTGGTTCACAGACTCTTCTTTGCGGATCCACACGTCGCTCTGTCAAGCGGTTCTCTGAGGGTCATATACACGGTACACCGGTGTTTCTATCTGAGCCAAATTTTTTACTAAGTTTCTGGGGTCTGGCGCGCCGAAAATATTGCGACCTAGGCTGGCTTCTCGTTTTGAAGAGGTTGAAGTTGGCCATTTACTCTCTGGAAGCTGTTGTCCGTGACTTTCTATCCCCCTCTGCGACTTCATCGGTTCCGCTCATCTTGGTCTGAAATTATCTACGCGGAGTGTCTCACTGGACGCAACCCAACTACTTGGGATTTGTTATAATGCTGCAGCACTAATTCCACAATTGAGTCGTAGTCGGGCCAGCCGGAACCCGTCTTAATCCCCGTTTTTCTGGCCTGAGACTGTCCAGATCCATAAAACGTCAAGACTTCTCGCAGAAGGTTGATTTATTTAGCGCCATTAAGAATCTTCCGAAACGGCTTCACTCGAAGCCTTCTCTGCGGATTCAAGTACTCTAGTGGCCTTCTCTGATGTCAGCCTATGTTTCCATTCAGCCCAAACTTCCCTCTTGAACTGCTGAGACTCATCAAATACCTTCGGCGCACGCGCACTCTAGTGACGTACACTGGCTTCCGGTTTCTAGGAGGTTGAGCTCAAAGGTCTGCAATAATTTATTGGCCACTCTCCACTCCTTGCCATGCAGTCCTTTCGGTATTGTGTAGGATGTCCTCCTGCACACTGATTTTAAATCTAGTGCGCGAATTCCACAATCCAATTAGACTGTGGCAGAACTGTGGCGCAATCAAGGCTCGTCTTAACTTGATCCCTACACTTCAAACGCGACGCTATTAATAAAACTGCCTTCTTGCGCGAGTCTCAGGCTCTCGGGCTCGGCTCAAAAACTGGCCAAGTCTTCCCTAGCGCCTAGTTCGTGTTCTAGATTTCCTCAAGTCCTTCTCTCAAAATTAAAATTTCCCGCTAACACAATTCCCCGCTGTAATCTCCTATGCATCCCCGGGAGGCCTTTGATTGAATTGCTAAATTCTTGCAAGGCAACTCTCCCAGTTCCCTTAATCAGCTATCACGATCCGACCAAGCAAGCTTCTGCCTGATTAGTTTCTAGTGTTTTCCTTGTTCTGACAGTTCACACAATTTCATCTTTCTTCGCCACTCGGCGTGAAACCTTGGTCTCAAGCTCTTTACTACGATGGTCTCTTATCAACCTCGCACTATTTGTTGCCCCGGCACTCTTTGCCTTTGCGGCGATCCTGGGGTTAGGGTCCCACTAGTGGAAGATGAAAATTGGTGCCAAGAGTTGAACTTGATGTTGTTGACTTGATGTCAAAATTTCGGCCTGTGAATGTAAGTTCGGCATACTAGAGGCGTGGAAAGGAGGTTTCCGAGCTCAAGGATGAGTACAGTAGAGCTTTGATCAAATACTAACGTAATTCAAGCTTGTCGAAACTAGAGGTCGCCGAAGAAGTCGATTTGCGGTTTAAATCATAGCTTCTCCGTTCGGGCATAGTGGTCTCTGAGCATAATTTAGGCATAGCAACACGCTGAAGCAGGGGTATCGAGTCCAGAGGAGGTCAAAATGAAAGTTTTGAGCAACGACTGCCTTAGTTAAAAGCTTGACGTTGAAATTGGCGGGCGGAGTTGAATGCAATGTCGAAGCATAGTTTCGGTCTCTAGGCATCGCTTCTGCGTGGTGATGAGCTCAATGAACATTAGTCCAAGAGTAACCCATCTGCAAATATGAGTTCGCGATGTGGACTATTGGGATCTACTCCCGAATCTTGTTTAAATACGGACGAGGGGCGCGAAACCAGGTAATTTAACTCAAGGGATTCACAGCGAGTTGGCCTGTTTTGATCCCTTCACAGAAACGATAACTCCATCTTCCAGGAATAATTGGAGTGAACAAACTTCATCGCTTCGAGAAAATGATATAAATATTTTCGCACAACTTGGTTGCATCGTTTCCCCCTCCTTTGCTAACAGTGTTTTTACCCTACATAAGATGCATTCGATCCCCCGGCCCAACTTGCTCTAGTTGCACATAAATATCGTCGTCCGTAGACACAACAATTTTACCGCCCCCAATGAGCGCTTCCACGGCCTTCCTGCGTGTAAGTGCTTAGTCGTTGAGATAGTGGATCAAGGGTGGCAGCACCCTATCTGCTTTGCGGTAACCGACTTTCTATACTAATTTGGTCAGCTGGCGCCACAATAGGTAATGTGCGAGGATGAAGCACCTTTTATCGCGCGCGATTTCCTCCGCATATTTTGCTATGCCACCGACACGGGCACCTTTGGTGCCGTAGGGTTCAGTCCTGAGGAAATGCAGGATCCCCTGTCTTGTCGCTGACTTCTCATTGTTGTGTTCTCGTCATCCACAAAGGATATAACTAGATACTTACCAGCGAAAGCTGGGTATTTTGTTTCTGTTTTTTGTGATTATGCTTCATGGAAGGACGAAAGCAAAAGATTTGGTTCAAAATTGATCGCAGTTTCAATCAACCTCGGCTATCACTGTTGCAGAACGCGGCCCGGCTGTTTCCAGTTCACACCCTTCTTGCAATGAGAACTAGAGCGCCGCTTCTGAAAATATGACAACGAGGGTGGATCGACTGGCTACAATACTAAGCAATGTCCCAGTTGCCAGACAACAATATCGCTTAGTGTGAGCAGGCCATTTCAACTTGAGCTAGAATAAATTCAGAGGCAGCGGATTACATGTGCAGGAGAGCCCACGAGCAAACAGGACTCTGCAAAGTCGAATGTCACATCGTTTTCAGAAAACTTTGGGCAAGCAAGTTCCCTGTTTTCAAAAATGATGCTCGGCACGCTCGGCATCGGATAGAAAGAAATTGTCGTGAGGTTTTTTATTGCCAGGCGTGGTGGATAGAGCCTCGCCGATGTCGAAGGACCTTTGAGGGTAACATTGTAGGTGGGGGCCCATTTTTAGGCCTGGCCAAAACTGAATGTGCCGAGTTTGCCGACCTCCCGGGTATTGCCGATGTCGCCGAATCTGCGGATGCTGCGGAATTTGCCAATTTTGCCAATTTTGCCGAGCATGCCGAGTATGCTGTACTAATTTCCAAAAAGGAAAAAGAAAAGATTGGTATGGCGTAGCTTTTTTCAAACACTGTGAACGTTAAATACTGTGAATGTTAGATATTGGAAGTCGAGTGCTCCCTTCCACTTTTAGTTTGAATTTAGCGAGAAGTTTCTATTGAATTTTCATCAAGGTAGCCCAATGGATAATCGTTGACACGGCACCCACTCCACAGGCGTGAAATTGAGAAAGAGATACTCGAGGTGTGGAGTCTCCCCGATGTAAGGAAGCCGATGGCTCTCCAATTGTTTATTGCAAGTCAACGTAACTCGGAGAGGCCAATGGAGGCCCCGAAGGTGACACTGATGCCTAGTCACGACTGCATTCCACCAGAGCCTGGGCTCGAGAGAGAGTCTCCATCCAAACTGTGGTGTCAAAGTTGGCACGCAAGTGGGCGAGCTGGGTCCAGGGCAGTGAGAAGTTGGGTGAAAGGCCGTCGCCGCCGCAGGGGTTGAGAAAGAATTCTGGCAAGTGCGGTGTGAATGCGAATATTTTGTGCATTCCGGGGAACATCCTGGTGGGTATCTCACTCGTGAGAAACTGTTCGTCCTTTAATCTGCCCAAGTATAACAAGAGTGTTGCGGAGTGGTCGCTGTGCCCGTGGTGCGATTAAAAATTGGAATCCCTTCCAGCAGCGACTCTCGTCAACTAAGACCGCGAGGAGATCCAGAAGAAACATGGGTACATCAGAGGAATCGCAGGCGATGAAATACACCTCAAGCCCGGTATCTCCAGAGCGTGAAGGTTGAGTCTGGATAGCCTCCAGAAGGGCAGCAGAGCGCCGTTCGTTTCTCCGATTTGGTAGACCAGTCAACGTAAATTTTCGACCAAAGAAGCGGATTACCTAGCGCGCATTCCCGCCAGTGGCTGAACACGAGACCATGGTGGTCGAACTTGAACTTCAATATTAGCATCGTAGAAAGCCATCCGGTGGATTTCTGGGACAAAGCTAGGCAGAATATTTCGCACAGGATCTCGGTTGGCATGCGGTTGACTGCCGTCGAGTATCCTGGACGACGACTGTAGTCTGCGCTTATGCTGGATAGCGCAGGATCTTCGGTGACCTGAATTTGTCAACTGTCGGAGTCGGAGTCGGAGTCAGTCAAAGAAGCAACACAGAGTGTAAGGTAAGCCTCGGATATGTGAAAGCATGTCAGTCTAAGGCGGCAGCTTGAATAAAGTCGCCAGAGCTAGACTCAGAGCAAGAACACCTGAACAGTTAACCAGTTATCACACAGTAGACATCAGAGCAAATGGTGTGGTAGGAGAGATCTGCTCGTCCTAGTGAATGGTGTAAGAGCTCGGTTTTGGTTTTCTCAAATGTAGCCTTGGTGTTCTATGCCTACTCCACCGCAACTTCGCCGAGTCGATGCACAGCTTAATTTGCGGGGCAGACAGAGAGCCATGGAGTCATGGACTTCTAACTTTGTAGGTTGATTGGAATGATGGACCCGAGAGTTAGCCAATCCCTGATCTGCGGCGAAAAGTCCAAAATGGTTGAAAGTAAGTTGAAACTTGATAGGTGGGCCGATTCAGTGTGGCTGTGCTTCCATGGATCATCCGCAGTGGTCACATGCTCCTGCCACGTCCACTGGCAGTCACGTTGTCTTTGGAGTCGACATTTCCGATCCTCTGAGCGCAAACCGTCACCTCGATCCAGTTTGTGAACATGCCAGTAAACCTCGGAAACACATCCCCATTGCCACCAGCCCTGGCGGTCACTCATTCCGACCGTGATCCCACCGGTGCTGTTGATCTCGAGACTCCCACAGACGACGATAATGCGCTGTATGAGCTTCCTCCCATGGTCGTGTTCCAGGAGATAGAACCTGGCTATTACCACAACTCCTCAGGCGAGTCCCGCAAACCAAACTGAAAATGTCTGCTTATGAGTGAAGAGTTCAGGCAGATGGCGCAAAACAGCGACCCCACCAGAGCTGCACGTCTACAAAACAATACAGCACCAGAGGATCCTGAGGTACTATGGCACCACTCGTGGTGGTGAGCTCGAGCTTGAGTTTCATCCCGCTGGCGACCTCTGGACCTATCTGGTTGAGGCTAGGCCGTCGTTAGCCACTCGCATCGAGTGGGCCGTGCAAATCGCTGAAGGCCTAGCCGAACTGCATTCTCATTCGGTCGTCTGGGCTGATCCCCATTTCCGCAACATCCTCGTCACCATGGATCTCAACATTGTCCTTTGCGATTTTGCCTTCTCCCTTTCCAGCCCACCGCAGTTTTTGCAATTCTCCACTCGCCCTCCCCAGATTTTTGTTGCCCCATTCGGGTTTTTCGGCTACGACCCTACATATGTCGACATCTTCGGATATGGGGTGATGCTGTTTTCACTTCTAGCGAATCGTTTTCCGTGGACGCACGATCTTGTGCCCTGCTACGAACTACAACTCTCCGCAACGGAGAAACACAATAGATTCGAATTTGACTCTTTGGACAATGCAGAACTCGACCTGCATTTCTCCTCCGTCATCAACAAGTGTTTCCTGGCCACCTACGCCACGGGAACGGAGCTTCTGGACGGTGTCAAATGTGCCCGCGACAATTGGCTCAAGGTAAGCACCCTTGTGCCCCGTCAACTTATCCTCACGTTCGCGTCGTCCCAGTCATCCAACGGCAGTTAAGGCATCCACCCTTCACCTCCGACAAATGTCATGTGTATTTATTTAGTGGGCGTAGAGTGAAAAATAATTGATATCAGATGAACAAGGAAATATATGGGAAATCACCTCGACAAATATTTATGGGAATTCAGTCGTTGGATCAATCTGTAACTAGATATTCCTCAATCGCCTTATGCCACAAGGATCATGTCCATGAAATATTTATTGGACTTATCTTCAATCTTGTCGAGGGATTTGACTCAAATCATTCTGCATGTCATTCTATACTGGTTTTTGCCGAAATAATAAACTCCACGTGACGCTAGGATTTCTTGAAACTAAAAGTTTTACACTGGATTCTGGCGACTGAGACTCCGGTGTTTACCGGTTACCTGCAGCGTGCCTGACTTGTTGTACTCCCTCATCCGTATGGCATCTTCTCACCCAAACAAGGTCAAATTACGAGTCACATCAAAGGTCCGTGCGCTCTCTCACACAGCCAGCTTCTTCTCTCAGCTACCACTACCGTCACCCTCATTCCCTCTATGTGCTGGAGCGACGTCTTCGTCAGGTACTACACATGCGGCGCTACAGCAGGACAGCTGAGCCTGGACAATTTGGGTCCTGTGGGAATGGCTGCCACTTCGACGCGGTCACCCCGCATTTGCTCTCTTCGTCGGCGGGCGCAATCAGAGTTTGCGGCCTACCAGAGGCGCTGGGAGCAGCTACGGGATGAATATACGAATCGGGCCGTACTGTGGTCACAGCGATCAGGTCAACTCGTCAACTCCTATCCAGAACCCAGACCTGCCGCCCTCAAGCGCTTCGACGAATGGCTGGGCTCAAATGTGCCGTGTCCGCCACATCCCAGGGTGTACATTGGCGCGTTGAAATATACACGTCACTGTGTACTAGACGCCACAGGACACAACAATGATTGTCACCAGGTGCATCAAGCGCACAAGTACCTGTATGCCCCGGGGACCACCCCTATAGGATGGAACAGTGTTCATGTATGTTCACATCTGGCACTGGATTGGGTCGAGCTGATATTATGCAGCATCCCCGGTATCTCTAAGTATTGGCCAGACAAAGGATCGATTACATCTACGATCCATGATCGCTTCTCGGCGGATTGACTCTAAACTTTTATATTGCTGGGGTTTTTTTGGGGGTTCTCAAATTTTTCAAGTTCTGGAGAAGATATAAGAAGCGGGAAAAAGATAGATATATCTACCATATTAAATCCCTTAGGTTCTGCCAACGTTCCAAATCACCGTGTATATAGTCTCATTCTCCTTCACCTGCCTCTGTACATCTATATGTTCTGGAAGAAAACACAATTGTAAGCAATTCAACAAGACCGGTACAAGCTGAAAGTATTGATCACTGACAATTCGTAAGTCTTCCATTCAGATTATCAGTTTTTCACCACTGCGTGCAATGCGGGTAACTCACTCTATGATGGATGTCATCCCCCAGGCAACAGTCCACACAATGCAGCTCGACAACACATATCACTATACCGCCAGACTGAAGAGAATCCCAGTGTCCTTCCATGATAGGAGCATCCTTCTCTAGACTGCCTTGGACCATTCCTCTGGTTATATCATCAGTCGAGGATGCGTCCAACTGAAACACAATTTTCAGAAAATGGCGTGATGGAAAAAACTTTATCCCCCGTTGACATGATGTGCCGGTATTCCGTGTTATACCTCACCTTATCTAATACAACGGGTGAGCCCCATGCTCCGTGTTTATCGGATAGCTATTCCACCAGCCTGCCATCACGGAAGTGTAAACACGTTGCCGTAGGCAGGCTGGTACTTCTCGGTTGATGCCAAAGGGCTGGGCCGGAGTTTGAAAATTTTGGCAGGGGCCGATCAGTGCCGACATGGTGGCATTGCCTAGCCATTAATTCACCGCCAAATCTGAGCCGTTTACAGCTCTTCCTCTGGGAAGTATGAAAAAAATTCTGAAGTGACAGAAATCAAAATTGAGGGCTGTAAATTACCGACTTTTAGGAAAGTACTTGAAAACCTATTGAATTGAGCAAAATCTAGCTTCAGGGAAATTTAAAACTCCGGCTCAGCCCTTTGATCTAAAACGAGAAGTACCAGCCTGCCTATGGCATAGTGCTTGCACTCAGAGTTTCCATAGTAGCAGGCTGGTCACAAGCCTAGGAAGGAAGCAGTCTTGATAGAAAAAAACAAGTACAATCAAAAGAATAATCAAGCCGGGGACGGCCAACAGATCAAAACTCATGTGTGCCGTGATCAATTGATATATAAACCATTATGAAATTGAAACATATGTCATGCCGTGTACCCCGTAAATAAATGCCGATATCGGATCAAACCACCGACAAACAATAATTAGAACCGCCCAACTCAATGGAAAGCCCGGTCGAGTTTCCGCTCGATCCGCCTCCACAACTTACTAGGTAACAAACAAATCTAACGGGGTTTATCATTACTGACCATCTTGCACTATGTTCCCGTACTGAGGGAATTTTCTGAGACTTGAGAGTGCTAAACCTCGAGCATCTTGCATGATGTGATGGAAATTTTCTGTATTGTGGCCCCAATTTCATGCCTTTGACTCCAGAAAAAGATAAACCAATATGGGACTGTACACTGAACAGTTCAGGGATAGTTCTATCCTTCCTCAGAGCCAAATATCTCTCCGTTTAATGTGTTGCATAGACGTGGGATAGGGGATTTCCTTTTATAGGCAATAAATCAAGCTGACTCGAGCTCCACTCGTGGCTCAGGCTAGCTCCAAATCGGCTCGCAGTAGCACTAGTTAAGGCTGAAATATCACGTTGGTATTAAATCCGGTATCCATATGCAACGCTCTCACCTCCTGTCATAAGTGTATGCGCAGAGCGGGGTGGCGATGGGGGCGCTATCGGTTAATGGTGTGATGGCGCATCGTTTAGTTGATGGCGGCGGAAGTTGATCATGTTTGCATCTGTTATCACGGATGCCCTCGGCCCGGCTCGCATCCTTCGCTTACGCTTCCAGTTGGTCCCTCGCTCCCCTGGCTTCCTGCCCCGCCCTCGCTGGTCATGCCATGAGGCAAAACGCTAGGATCACTCTGACTTGCACTCCCGACGCCCCTTTTGCCTCAATTCCACTCAAACTGTACGTTTTCTCTGCTTCCAAATTTGGGCAAAATCTCTGTGCGTCTGAGGTGATATATTCACCGCATTTGTGCTCAGAGGGTCCTGATATATCATCACCTATCTCTATTGATATATCCCACTGCCAGGATCTGGTGACTTAATACTAAATAGAGTGGACGTTCCAGACAGAATATATGCTGTGGACCTTTGATAGAGTCGTAGATACTGGATTTGCCCACGCACTCGGGCACAACATTGCGGCCATTGGGTGCTCATTGAATCTGTAAGCTGGACTCCAGTTGACATCAATGGTAGCGGAATAATCGCTGACTTGGTAGTGCGCATGCTAGATAGGGATGGACACCGTCCCGTTTACGGCGACGGCCTTCAATCCACGAACTCGAGGCGGTGACGGCCCGCCTCGTTGACGGCCGTCTTTTCCGACCTCAAGACCCTGGGGCGGGACGGGCGGCACAAAAGACGGCCGTAAGCGTGGACGGGACGGTAATTAATTTCCCACCGGTATAAAAGGTGATTTCGTTGCTAATTGAGTGCTCAGAAGCCAAACTGGGGGATGTGGATTCCTCAGTGGGTCTGGACTAGAAGTAGCCGCGCGACAGGCCGAGAAAAGGACGAGGAGTCGTGCGAGTTTCAAACATCGGCATCTCGGCATCCGATGGTACGGGAGTGAAATGGTCCCTGTTCCCATTTAATCAGTTCTCAGGTGGTACTAGGTCTCACCATAAACCAAGTAGGATCTTTTTCCCGCTAAATCCCATTAAAACAACTTGAAAAAGCTTGGTAAAATTCACCAACCCGTCTGCGGCCGTCAACGGGCGGGTATTGACGGCAGTACTGCCGCCCGTACCCGCCCGCTTATTTGTTGAAGCCGATGTCGAGACGGCACGGGACGGGGTGCCGTTTACGGGGCCCGTCCCACCCGTAAAGACGGGGGCGGTGGGCATCCCTAATGCTAGATCAGCTCGACTTCAAACGTCACTGCCATTTTGTATCCCACACTCAATCCCACTGATCACTATGGCTCCTAACTTTGGGCCCCCGCTCTTATTGTTCTGGCGATTTACTCCTACTCTTCTTCACCTTCCTTTCGTCTTCATCGTCCTGTAGGAAATACCCGACCTTTCTTCGCATCGCTGGATTGACAATCGGAATACGCGCGGATTCGGCCCTTCTCAAAGCTGCCTCCTGTATATAGGTCAGAACCTCTTCGTATAATTGCATCATACTCACCTTGGCATAGCAGTTCTGTAACAAAGTAAGCGCCTGAAGCCGAGTTGTTATCTTGACCTTGTTTGGACCGGTGGTAACTGCGACGAAAGAAATTTGCATCTCAACTATGTCGCCGGTGTGGAACCCCCCAGGTACGTGCTGCTCGTACTTGACGACGCTTAATTCAAACAAACTGGTGAGTTGGATATCCTGTATATTTAACACGTTACTTGCTTGGTTTCAGAGTCGTGCGTTCTTTTGAAGTATTTGACGATATTCTCCGGTGCGTGTATCAAGTCCCCCGTCTTCAATCTAGCCATGGCGCCCATAGGGTCGACGCCATCCTGGAACGCATTGTCCTGCTCCGTTGGAACATCCGAACGAAGGGTGAATACCCTATTGCTTGCCTGAAATACACCACCGGGACGCCTTGATTCGTTCGAGCTGCCTAGGATGTCCGTTCCAGCCAAGAATTCGCTGAACCGTTGATCCACTGCCGATAGATTGGCCATGGACGCGTCAAAGGTCCCCGTCCTAAGACCACAAATCTCGGCACTCTGAGCGAGAAAATGTGCCTTACTGGCGGGGCAGCTGAAGATATATGACTTATATTGTTATTTTTCCGCAAGAAATATGACGTTACCTTCGAGCGTTCTTCGGAACCAGGTTGTTCTTGGTCAAGACCCCTTGAACTCGTACTATCACCTTGTCCGAGATGTCGTCGTCGATATCTTGGATGCAGAGTCTCCAGTTTTTCCTGCCTTCCATCATTTCTGTTACTCGAAGGTCATCAGTCTGAATAATGGTGAGCGTATCGTTTGGATAATTGGTACAAGAGCGTACTCTGATGTCTGCCATATGCACAACGCAACTATTCGCCCTTTCCTTCAATACGTGTCTCCTGATAGCGGCAGTATCCTCAAGTGCTGTAGCTGTAAGTGGTTAAGCGGACGTCCTCGATATCCAGTAGGCTGACCGCACCCGCAGCCTCTGTGTCGTAGAAAGAGTCCATTGGAAGTAACTGCGTGTGGTGAATGGGAGGCGCTAAGTGCGAGAGTATGATTTCTGTGGTGGGGCGTGTTTTGATAGTGGGAGGTAAGCTCTTTTTAACTACTTGAATATCAGTGGCTGGCCTTACTCAATTAGACGACATTCGCGTTGCGGCGTGCGTCGATAGATCTGGGTGTGGCAATCACCCTATTGTCTCATTTTTTTTAGCGAATGTTGGTCCATGTACATCAGCCTTTCGACAGATTTCTTGGCACTTGAATGCACTTGAATGCACTTTTCCCCTTGACCTCAATATTTTTAAAGAAGAATGTTGTTCCAATGTATGTGAAAATAACTGTGCACCCCACAGAAAAAACCTTTTTTTTTACTTGTGGGAGAATCGAACCTGGCTTGATCACTTGTCACTTGAGCACTTGTCGGGCCGATTCAAGCGAGATCAAGTGCGCTCAAGCGAGATCAAGAAATCTGTAGGAAGTCTGATGTAGGCGCTTACCGATCGCGGTTTTCCTACGGGGATTACCATCCGGCAGCTGTGCGGTGTATTATCTCCTTTAGCCTTGACTCCCTCTATCTTCGCTTATGGTTTTCCCATTGTTCTTTACAAGGTACCATTGTTCTTCAGTGGGACCACATTGTTCCCTTCATGGAGGTCGGAATCGGTGCGCTGGGGAACACATCTCACTACCTATACGCCGTACCGATGTTGTCATGTTTGCAGAATCGCTCAGGTGCATGGGTCACATAAAAGAGGCACCAATATGGTTCATGTTCAACATCTTCTCCCCTTGTCAAAAAAACAAATCCCCTGAGCTACCACTCAAGACAAACTAACCTTCCCAAACACCTATTCTGAACCGTTCGCAGTCATGCCCAAAGCCACCAAGTCCACGTATGTCCCTCGACCCTCCCCCTTGTATATTATCTAATCCTGGCCTACTGCTTGTGTTTCTTCTGTTGAGTTCCCCTTCCAA
This sequence comes from Mycena metata, assembly GCA_029378385.1. Lineage (NCBI taxonomy): Eukaryota > Fungi > Basidiomycota > Agaricomycetes > Agaricales > Mycenaceae > Mycena > Mycena metata. The sequence continues at coordinate 65,861 of JARKIB010000070.1, forward strand.
GTCCCGCCCCAAGTGCGATATATTCTTCTTCTTATCTGCAATATGCTGACATATACGCTTTGCTAGACCTCGTCCTATTCGTTCGCCTAAAAAGGTGCCTGAGAAGTTAATAGATGAGGAGGCTCAAGAATCGTGAGTTTGGGTCCCTATGTGGTAGGATTTTGTGGTTTTGTTAAAGTGGTCTGCTCTGGAATTCGCAGCGACGACGGAGTTATGGTCGATCGCCCAGATTTCGAGGTGGATGGCTACAACACAGACACAGACCCGGTTGTTCTGGCTACTAATTCCGACCTTGATGGGTAAGAAGTTACACTATGTCGTCCGCCTTTCCCATTTTTTTATTGATATCATGACACATTATTTAGCTATGATACAGACTTCATAAACGACGGGTTCGCAGTTCGCAGTTCTGTGTTTGTTGTTTTCACTTATCGTCTCCTATTCAGAGATCCCTTTGATCATGTCGATGAATTGGAGGGCGAAAATGATCCGCACTTGACGTCAGTTTATACCTGTTTCATGACTTACTTCTGCTGACCTCAAGCCCGTTAGCCCTCCTCCTTCTCCGGTGAAGCAAACTCGCGGCCGAGGTACTACTAATCAAATAGTCAGGTGAGATTTCAGACCTGGCGAGCATGGCTTGTTCAACCCTGAAATATGAATGATCAAGTGCCCCTTCTCCCTCGCGGAAAGACAAATTACGCACCGATCGGTCTGACCCGATTAAAATGCCTGCAAAGCGGAATGTTACCACCAGGTGGGTTTTATATATATTTTCAACATGTTCGAATTTTAGATGAGCGTATCAGCGATGTAATAGAGGTGGATACTACGTCTGAAGAGTTGAGTGGTTGGCTACCGCTGATTTAATGGTTGCTTACATCGATTATTCTGCTTTAGAGACATGGAAGCTATGGACGACGACGACAGGTAATTATTAACTCAGCCTGTATCATAATCCTCTCACGCGCTTTTGTAGCATGTTCAAGAAGCCTGTTATATTGAAACGCAGGTAAGGTGTTACTGGATTATAAGTTCTGTGTTTACTCTTTGCCTACAGTGCGCTTCCTCCTTCTTTGACCACAAGAAGGTATGTCGGCCGTTGACATCTTGATTGAGTTGATTTACCTGTCTGCTTGTATAGTGCTGCATCCAAGGCTGCCGCGTCAGATGTCCGATCCTCGTCGGCAATTGGTGGTGTACATTCCAAGCCGAACGCGGTCGATCAAGCTGTCGGCAATTCTAGTCTTTCTCTCTCCGAATTGCCTGAATCCCTCAGGCCAGTTTTTATATCTGACTATGTTTCGTATTTTTCACAAAAAGATAATTACAGGGGTCCTCCTTTTGTGGTCAATGGTAAAATGACTGAGTGCGATTTTCCGGTCCATTTTCTTGCACTGGACTGACTTGTTATTTCAAGGGCCTTGTTTTCTGTGGTTGCTGGAGTTATATACGCGGAACGTCAGAAGACGGCAGCGGACGCCGGCGGCCTCTGGCGGACGTTGGTGGCCGTCAGTGGACATCAGCATCCTCCAGTTACCATCAGGATATCACATCTGCCGGTGGGTTCCGTGATAAGATACCGGATAGATTTCACGGTCCGTCGAGCTCCGGCAGCCCCTATCATGGATCCGCCGTCCTCCAGCAGCTTCCAGCGTCATCCGCCAGATGTCGGTGGAGTCGGGTAGTGCTAAGAGAGTGATGTGACAATCAGTGGTATCCAGGCGACACAAATTTGCATCCCCCACCAAGGCTCTCATGGCTCCCGCTCTCATCCCCTTGGACGACATCCAGGGCGGTGTTATCAACCACCAGCGCACTGTCCCCGAGCTCTTTTCTATCGCCTCCGCTATGGGAATCTCAACCACGGGCCCAAAGGCGGAGCTCCTCACCCGTGTGCGGACGGAACTCAGCACCAACACAGCGCTTGCTCAAAGGCCCGAATTCTTGAAGTTCTCAATGCACAGGGCACCCAAGACGGCCAATACGGCGAGCAAAGGCAAGAAGAATAGTGCTGACAAAGTCGCGGAAGACGGCCAGCAAGCAAAACAGATCCTACCCGCGACCGGGTGCGCACACTTATTTACAAACTGACCTTTTACATAAACACTGACACCCTCTTCAAGAGCCAACCAATCGCTTATTGAGGCCAAGATTACAGCCGATCCCCCCCCTCAATTTGTGCGCCTCGACGGACCTGGCAGTAAAGATAAAGAGGAGGAGGTCGACAAAGTTAAACCTGCTGGCGGTAAGTGGACCAATTCCAAGGCTGAAGTCATAGTTAATACTGCATATATAGCGGGCTCAGCTTCCAGTTCCGAGTCGGGTGATTTAGGCGACCGTCCTGTAACGCCGCCACCCAAGAACGATAAAGGGAAGGAACTAATTGTTCCTTCGACCCCGGTGACTAGTACGTTATTTGTTTTTTTCCCGCTGCTCCATGTTAACGTTAAAATACCAAGTTGTTGTTACTTTCACCGGCTCAAACCAGCGGGAAATCATTCTCGAAACCAGTGACCGTCTTCCTCTCACAATCGAGAAGGAAGGCGTCAATGGCGGCCCCCCGACCTATACCGCGTCGTTGAAGGCTGTTCTCAAGGAGGCCTTCGCTGCCGACTCGCCCATGAAAGGTAAAATAATTCAGTTCCACTCGTGCAGGGCTATGCTGAAAGGAAACCAGCGGATAGGAAGGCAAAGATCTTCCGTGGCGGTATTGTTGACCCCACTGTTCCCAACCTCAAGGTTGGGACGGTGGAAGAGGTTCTTTCCGACGAAAATATCGGTAACCTTCGCATTCCCCTTGTGGACAAGTATCAGCTAAAGGCGTTGGCTGGGGGTGAGATGTTTGGATGCGACCTGCTCATGGTTTCGGAGGCACAGGTCAGCCTCAACGTACCAATTGACTGAAGTGCAGCTCATTATAACCCCTAGCCCACCCAGGCACCGGGGCCGGCTGCTGCACCATCTACGAGTATTCCGACTGCACCTACAGGAGATGAGAGGCCTCTGGACGTTGCTCGACAGCGGGCTATCGCCGCCGCCGCCAATTTGACTCGGAGAGAGGCATTAATCGCCTTCCTCGCCAGCACTTTCGACGCTCGTAGCACTGATTGGCCGCGGGGTGATACGGTCCGCGTTATTCGCGACCGCGCTGTGGCAGTGGAAAATGCCGTAGCAAAGGCGCATCTTCTGGGTTGGAACAAGAGCGGGGGCGGCTACCAAATCCCTCTCGGTGTGTCTATTATTCATTGTCCGCAGTCAAAAGACTTCTAATATTGATTTTGCCTAGATTATGCAGATGCGAAACTTACTTCGCATGACCTCAGAGGCGAAAGGTTCCGTAAAGAAGACCTTACAACGGCACTTCGGGTCGGGCATGCCGCCGCCGGCACGGACGCTGTGGCGCATCGGAAGATGAAGGAGCTTGCCGAGTATTGTGCCTTCGCCAAACGGTGGCTCGAGGACCCCGATGCGGATCCCAAGTTACGCCACAAATTTGACGATCTTACTACTCAACAGTTCATTGAGCGCCTCAAGAAGAAGAAGAAGACGGCGAAGAGTGAAGAGAAGGCCGAGGGGAAGAAGCGCAGGCACTCACCCGATGTTGGCGACTCGGACGACCTGGATGGGAGCGGCGGCACGGCTGCGGAGCTTAGCGACGCTGAAGTGAAAGTCAAGAAGTCGAAGAAACGTGCAGGGAAGAAGGCAAGGAGGGCTAGTTCGGATTCTGGGTCGTAGAGTGCTACGTAGAACATTGCAATCTCGTCCCAAAGTTGGACAGAGAATTTATATTATTTGCCCGCAAAAACTCCCCGCATCGCTGAGCCAAAAAGAGTAATCCAATGCCCAAAAAAGGGAAGTGCTCTTATCGAGACGCCATCATGGCAATTCCTGTCTACAACTTTATCGTCTTTCTCCAGGTGTACTTTCCTGGAGAATTATCCTTGCAACGGGTGCTCTATGCTGTTGCCGTCTTCACATCACTCTATCCGCTATTCAGGCTTCATAGAAATCAGCGCCGCGAGCCACGACAACCACCCGCCACTGGCTGGCTACGTAGTATTCGTCTTCTCATGGACCGGGCATTCCATCCGGAAAATCGGGACCCACAAATCTGGTTCGACGAAGGTCCTGGACCTGAATATGCTCAGCAGATCTGTGATGATCTTGAGCAACTCTACGACTTTATCGGCATCGGTCCTTCCATCAACAAGACATTCTTTCCTGCCCCGCGACCCGTGTTGGTTACCTCTCGGGACACCTGTATGTTTTGCCCATCGGCAGACGGCATTCATTCTCTTCGACGACGGCGGCAACCGCAGACAGTGCGTCTCCTCAATAGCGACTTTAACTGGGTCGAGGCAGATCTCTTCGTTGCCTACTGCCAATCTTGTAATGCGGAGTATCTCCCGGATCGAGTTACCTCCCTTGCGTCGACTGAAAAGAAGGCACGCTTACAACGACTCGAATACGATGCAGAATATATCCGTGTGTCAAAGCACGGTGTATGGGTTCATCGAAGGATCGCGCTCGCGCAGGAGAATGCGGTCCTTAATTTCCGCTGCGGCTGGTCCAATTTTGCGCAGTGGCTAAGCGAAACTATTGGGAAGAAACCAGATATTACTACGCGCCAATCCCAACGCTTGTACCTCGAGCATTTTTCACGGAGACTACTTGTTGCCCATGGGCTCACCGACACCTTCTTGTTGCCTTCCAACTCCAGCTCCGAAGTGCTTGCCCGTACGGTTCGAGAGCACATTGGCATCAACGGAGGGATTGTTGCGGACACGATGACCCATGGCTGCTCCGATTGTACCCACTTGAAACGCTACAAGGCAGATTTGTTGGCAACGGGAGCCAACTTGGATGACCGCGCAGACGGCGTGGCACATGATCCAACGGGAGATGCTGTACGGGTTGCCGTTATTGAATGTTATCTTGTAATCTTACCTTTTACGTTTAGGCCGCTACTGAGGACACATCAAATGCTCACAGCGGTGAGACCACCATCCCTTTTCAACTTCCGCAAGAAGCTCCTCCGGTAGACGGCCGCCGTGGTTACGCGCGACTGGCATCAATGGACGGAAAAACAATCACTCATAAGGTGCACTAGAATTTCCCTCACAAAATGCAGTCCTCCAAACTCAACCCTTCAGATTTGTGCCGTAACCGTCTGCCAGGGCGAACTGGTCAACTACAAGAACGGTCGATTCTGCGAGGGGCACTTAAATCTGCGTGAAGTGTGTGGTATTGTTCCCTGTGGTCGGCCCATACACACACCCGGAGCATTGACATGCAACGATCAAGCCCACAAAGATTGGTACTCCCAGTATCTGAACCGCTTCAGTCGGCAGTCGTTTCCTGGGGTCCAACGTGTTATTCGCAAACAGACTGCAGCCCAGGGAAGATTCGGTGCAGGAGGGGGAGAATCGGATGCCACCGATGGACCCCAACTTCATCCAACACTTCCTCCCTTGAATGGTACTCCAGGAGCGGAAGTGACTCATACCTTTCGCGCCCGCAAGACATATTGCTTGCAGACTATACAGTGGGCATGCGGCTGTCCGATTGGATGGGGGAAGTGCTATATCTCAGAGAGTTCATCTCAGGTTCTCACATTTTATTGCTCAGTACGATCCCTTCATTAATTTATTTCAGGTTTTGGCCTTCATTAACCGTACGTGGGAAAACAATCCGGAGTCCAAGCCCAGTTTTATTGCGTACGACGATGCCTGCAATTTGTTGCGCCATATCGTGACACAAAATCTCGACGACCCTTGGCTGAAAACAACCAAATTCATTGTCGACTCCTGGCACTACATCGGACACCGGGCTACAGATGTATTGTGCCGTTTGTGGTGTAACCCGGCGCCGACGAATGGCTCACAACCCGATCTCGTCACAGTGGAGGTAGATGACAACGGGCGCACTCACACCACCCGTGCGTTCAACACTGAAACCGCCGAGCAACTCAACGCCTGGATCAGTGGATTCGAGGCTCAACTTCAACAAATGTCAGCGGTGAACTTTGATTTTTGTGTCCACGTTATCATGCTTCTCTATAAAGAGAAGGTTGAGCGGCAGGTGGTGGAAAAGCGGAAGGGTTTGACTGAGGAATTTTGGGATGCGGTGGAGGGGATAACGGCTGATGACTAGGAATAATGTGCATTCTAGGCAGTGAATACATCCCAAGATTCTGATGAAGAGCAAGAATGCATATGGACGAATAAAGCCCTTGATACATGCGCCCTCGCAGGTAAGCCCGCAATTGCGCATAACAAGGGGAAGAACATTACGGATACGTGTACCCTCGCAGGTAAGCCCGCAACGGTACATAACAGTAACTAAAGAGATCCTCCTGAATGAACCCCTTGATACATGCGCCCTCGCAGGTAAGCCCGCAAGTGCGCATAACAATGGGGACAAAACCACTGATACGTGGACCCTCGCAGGTAATCCCGCAAGAATGCATAACAGTAATTGAGTCAGGAGGGATGGTGGTGGAGAAAGAAGGAAAACAGGGGATGGCAAAGTGGAGCGCATCGCTCTTATGCCACCGTGAATTCCACACACAGTAACGTTCAGCGCATCGCATACTAGGTAAAGTGTGGCTCCGAGAAATAAGGCCAAAAGATCGGGCTTTTATACTCCCTGCTCATGCCACTATGAGCTGCAGCCACCTTTCTAAATGGATACAGAATCCATTGTTCTCGAGACCTCATTCGGGCCCATCAACCTCATTGTTCGTGCTTTGGTGCTTGAATCAGCTGTCAATGGGCCAGTTACTTTCGTTTAACTACAAGGACATGTCTTCGGGAACAGAACACGTATTTTGACGCGACCGACGCGTGTTTAGAACGCGTCGAACGCAAGACAGACACGATCACGTGCAGCGGTCTCAGAACAGTAACATAAATTGGAGGACATTTTGGGTTATTCCACCCTACCTACAGCCTCAGAGAGTCATTGTAGTGCGCCACATGTACGCACTGTGGAGGTCAATGGAGCAGGTCTATTGGGGCGCAGAGAAAAGTGCCAAGAGTGGCTGTGTCTTGTCACTTTTCAGTCACATGATGAGTTCATGACCCTCTGTGTCTTCGACGATCCTCATCTCAGTTGTCGTACTTAAAATTGAGGAAAATACGGCTTGCTCGTTCGAACCCTCTGAAATTTTGACTGCCCTTCAACGAGGAAAATATGACTCCTGCAAACACCAATCCAGCAATGTTTGATTTGCTACATATAATTCAGCAGAACTCTCGCCATTTCATGGGTGTCAATTACTGAGCCCCAAGGAATTTCAGAGGTACTTGTGCAGTAGTTACCAGGTGCTCTACGCTGGCACATCAGGGAAGTATGATCACTGCATGTATCTGGGATTGTTGCTAACATCTGAGATAAAGTGAACGCAGAAGGTTATCTATGTACTCTAGCGAGCTCTTGGGTTGTCCCAACCTTCGATCTAGGTCCCCTAACTAAGCCGTGTGTTCGAAGATTTTTCAGTTGGCCCTAGAATCTGTAGCTTCACAATTTGGACGGAATAGTCTCCATATTAGGAAACTGAAGTTTGAAGTTGCTATCGGAGTTACAAGACAGAATTAAGTGATTCAAACTGCCTAATCAGCACTGGAATCTGACAGAGACTACGAGATAATAACACAAAACTACCGCCGTAAGACGGTGGATGACCACCTATAATTTATTCTCCACCGGCTGCCGAGAGTAGCTGGCGGAGGATGGTGGCCTGCAGAAAAATACCCACTAGTTGATTTAATTGTTCTGGTCCTGTTGGGCGTTAATGGAGGATCTTTCCGCCAGACGATGCCGGATGGTGCTTTGTATCCGGTGGATGACGGCGGAGGGGGCCTTGTCCACTGGATGATGGCGGAAGGCGCTGGAAGACGGCGGATGGGCCCCTGCATCCGCTGGATGACGGTGGATGTAGCTCTGCCTCCGGCGGATGACGCTGGATGGATGCTTTCATCCGCCGGAATCCAACGGATCACCGCCGGCGGCCGGCGGCCCGCGCCGCCTCTGGCGGTCCGCGTATATTACTGGGTTTGCGCTCTCTACTCGTGCCGGCGGAAATCAATCTGCGGCCGGCGGATCTAACGGATCAGCCGGCGGACACACTGATCATGATCAGGTTGCTTTAGAGGCCGGGATTCTTTCGTCCTTGGGAATGTATGTGGCCAATGTTTTCCCATTGCACGATTAATATTTGGATTATAGCGTCAACAGACCTTCTTCTCCTGACTGGGAGCCTCCATATGCCGGCGATGTGGTGGAAGAAGTATTCAACACACCTGTTAAAAAGGCATCTGTGTGAGTGAATACACGTATATCTTAATGGGTTTACTTCTCATGTTCGGTCGTAGTGCATCCTCAACAACCAAACGCAGGGTGGATACTGTTGATCCCTGCTCGGAGGACGATTCGGAAGGCGATCTCAAACCATCGCCTACTAAGAGAGCCAAAGCTTCGTGAGCCGTCTTTTGCCTGTATTGTGTGGTCAACTAATCTGTTCGGTCCAAGCGGTACAACGAGACCTGCTACTCGTTCAACCAAAAAGAAGGATACCGTCGCGTCCGATGCAGAGGATGTCCCTGATGCATCTTCCACTGATGGACGGGTGGCGTACGTATTTTTATTCTTGCCAGGCATGAGGTGTGCTGATAATGTGGATATCAAGTGACCGCAAGGGAAAGGGAAAATCGGTTCAGCAGCCGGTTGCTTCCGCGTCTTCCAACGCGGTCAATAAGCAATCTGCTGGTTCTTCTCCGACCGAGAAAAAGTCTGTGTGAGTGCGGTAGTTGTTGCCGTTCCCTATCGTACTGATTTTATTGTTCAGCCGTTCTCGGAAAATTGCAGGCTCTACTGTTTCATCCTATATGTTGGACAAACCCAAACCTGTGGTGGCTGCCTCTACAGCCGTAAAGGCTGGAGAACTGCCTATGACAATGGCTCAGCTGCTCCGAGTCAATCGAGGAGAGCCCGCAGGCGATGCCGAATTCGAGGCTAAAGAAACTACCCCTCCCATTGCAGCTGACCCTGTTTTTTTGGAAGACCTTGAGTCTTACAAGGCGTATTTGTGAGTCGATCGTACAATGGCTTTCCGGGCACTGATAATTCATGTAGCGATCCGGATGCTTCGTGTGGAGTTTTCGATCTCGAATTGCAGGACGTCAGTTTGCGTCCTCATTATGTTGGACTTCCCCCATTGCCGTGAGTGGTATACGTCCGTCATTCGTAGACGGAGCTCTAATCATATAAATCAGTAAGAATAAACGGATTATCCCTGCGTACGATAGGCTGCGAAACTCGCTCGATGATATTGACTGGACCACTGGAGGTCGCGTCAAGTTCAGTTCTTGGTTCGATCAAAATCCTCGTATGCTCGCCGCGTATGTCCGAATTAATCCTATCACCCTTTGCACTCTCATAATCTGCCATAGCAATTCTATGGGTTCGATGTTGTTTGGGACAGCGGATCCCAACTTCATTAATCCGTCTCGGGTCTCTCCTCTCGAACTGTCTGCCAGGGCGTCCGGTGGTAGTTCTCAGACTAGTCGGCTTCACGTCGGCGATCGCGTCGCGGTGTGCGTGAGCCCAATCTGTTGTACAGAGTCTCACATCAGCGCGCCGAAGCGCATTGGTGGAAAATCGGAAGGTCGGTGCAAATGGATTTCCGGTGTCTTCCACGACCAGGACTGGGAACGCTTCGAATCAATCGTGTGTCTGGTGTTCGGCGAAGACGTGCTGTATGGTCAGATGACCGACAAGGCCATTTCCATCCAGAGCATGATCAGTCCGGATGGGAATCGCACAGAAGGTGAATAACTCTACTTAAACAAGTTCATGACTTTTATTCATCTACCCTCGGCTACACAACTTTACTTTTACGCTTTGCTTGCTTATCATCTTGTCCGCGCATTTTGTAATTGATCGTATATCTCTTCTCGTTTTATTCTTGCCTTCGGTTCCTCCACGTTAACGCCTTTTAATTTTCAGCTGCGTCGGATCGTGCGTCTGCAAGCGTCCCATCAACCATGTTCAGCAATACATCACCTGCGAAGTCTGGCAAAAAGGCTGACCCCCGGAGGACAGACAAGAAGACCCTACTGGCTCATGATGATCCAAGTGCGTATTATACCTGTTGGTGCTTTGATTGAATACTTACTATTATCTATAGTCCCTGTATACGACGCTAGGAAGACCATAGTGGACTTTAGCGCCGACCTGGGCAGGCTTGGAGAAGTGTTGCCCACCTTCCATGGTGAAGTCCCGGTCGGATCGTTCACTGTGGTTGGCTATACTTGCTCGTCTTACCGCGGGACTGTTGTTGGAGGCGACGGCCGAGTGCCTCACATTAGTCTCAATGTGCTGTGGGTCATAGTGTGTGGGACACCCGGTATCCGGTCCACTCGTGGTTAGAACATACTTCCGCTCAAGGTCCATGTTTACGAACGTATGCACTATGTCTTCTATGTAGTAGGAATATGATCACGTTTTATGCTATGCCCGATGGATCCACCTATCGTGATTTGGTATCTGTATTGCGATTGCTGTGGTAAACGTCCGGCTCCATATCATCAGTATATCTTTAAGGACTATTGCATTACACATTGTGACTCTGTAGTATCCGCCTTAGCTCGCTGCTGCATTCCATGAGTCTGTCCGCCAATCTACCAGGAAATGCCTCATTTAGATCAACCTCCTGTTGTCTATGGTCCACAAATATCTTGATTCCAGCGATTAATGGCTGCAACGCAGATAACAATATGGACGCTAGCAATTCCATCTGAGACGAAGCTTGGCAATCTACCATATTTTGGGTGAATGAGCCATGCAATCATGATTTGTGACCTTACCTTCGAAGCTGCCTGGTTGAGCGTGATGTTTAACGTGAACGTAGTCCGTGGGTTCAGAGTCTGAACTGCTCTTGTGACGAGCTAACCCGCTCGCCCGTGCTCGAGATTTAGTCGCTGAGCATGTATCAGTGAAGATACGAATTTCATTACGTCGACACGACTGCTCACCGGCCTTTGCTTGAGTTGTGAGGTCCAGGGCACCGCCCGTTACCTTCACATGATTCCTGGAATTGAATCCCTCTTTGTTCTGATACACTTGTAGGAAGCGAGAGTAATTGGAGAAGAACTCTTCCTTTGTCATGTCGTAAAGAAATCTGGTTTTGCGGTCGCACCCGATCTTCAGTGCCCTGCAAGGTCTGCACGTTGCGTGATATTCGTCTACCACGCATATTCTGTTGCCCTTGCCGTTAGCACACTTGTCGCATGCCTGTGTTAAACTGTCAGCCAATAAATTACTTTGGTCGGAGTGGGTCTTACGCCGCGGTTAGCATTGTTCCAAATTCTGACTTCCTCTTCTCCCACCCATCTATTATCCACGTCGTGATGCCTAGAAGACACAGAGCTAATCCGCCCCCAGAACCTCTCGAGAATAATCGGACTAGGTCGGACTGCAGAATTAGACGTCAAGGAGTATTGCTTGCATCAGCAAACCCAGGGTTTTACCATAGTTGACTGTAGTCATCTGTAGTTGCCATAGTTACAGGCCTGTCTCGTAGCGCCCCGTAGCGCTACCTAGTTCCCGGGCATCTATGTAGCTCTACGTAGATTGGGGGTCTTCTATGTAGCGCTGTGTAGATGAGGCATTCTATGTAGCTCTATGTAGTTTCGTGCCTTCGTTGTAGAGCTGGGTAGTTTGGGCCTCTGCTACGTAGGGCAGCCACTTGCAGGTGGCTATGCCTGATGTTAGCATTACGTCTTGTAGACGCACAAGCCAAGACATTATCTCTTGGCCTACTTTGTGTTAGGGAACAGAAATGAACGGGAAATTACTGCTCACCCTCGAGATCGCTTTTAGGCCATTCCCACGGCGATTCTGCTGAATTAAATCTGACAACCGAAACAGAATGCAGGCAAGAATCCTGAATGCAGGCAAGAATCCTGACTTGATCATGACCGATTCTCAAGAATCACTGATTCTGGTCCCGATTCTTGACAAAGAATCGGTACTCAGAAGCGGCCTTCGATTTCAGCTTTGGCTTCCCTTATTATGAACAGGTGGATTAGATTTAGGTCTACACAGGTCTCCTAAATTCACATTTGACTGATTTTGAAGCACTTCTGCTGCTGTGTGAATGGTGATAAGAGGCAAAAAAAAAAAGAGAAAAAAAAAAAAACATGTCACAAATGTGTTACAAGCCACCTGCTTTGTCACACCGTGGACACACTGGAGGTTGTCCACGGTGTGACAAAGTCAAGTGACTTTGTACATGCAAGAGTCACACCTCACTTGTACCCAATATACTTGAATTTTAGGAAGGAAATTCATTTCAGATCACAGTAGAGGAGACACCGGCCGCCTGGAACTCGAGGGTTTAGTATAGAGTTGAAGAATTACTAACCTGGACATGGCGCAATACCAGATTGTGTAACTGGGGCCAACATATTTCATGGTCTCTTAGTCTACTTGGTAGTTGCCTCTTCCGTGTCTTTTGTCCGTACGCGCGAGGTCGTGAGTTCGAACCCGCCCAAAAACAATGTATTAAATAGATAAATAATTAATAGCTATTCATGTCATTCAGCGCTACTACTAAAACATTGCCTTAGAATACAATTGAAAGACAGCATCCAATTGAAAGGTATTGAAACTGAAAGGATCAAATTAAGACTTTTCTTGAGTAGTACACCTCAGCTACATAGCACTACATAGTAGCCCCCCCAACTACATAGCGCTACGTAGCAACCACCTCAACTACATAGTGCTACGTAACCGGGACCTAACTACAGTCGCTACAGTAGCTACAGGCCCTACGTAGCGCTACGTAGCCGACCCAGGGTTTGCTGATGTGCACTCTGTAGAGTCGGAATCTGATAGGACTACGCTGAATACGTGCTGCGCGGCAGCCATTCTCTCAGAGTGGCAGTTGTGGGTGAGCGCCATTACTCCTACTGCAAAGCAGGCGGTGGTGCTGGTGGTCGTCGTGGAACGAGTATATTTGGATTAGACACAGCCACTGATATAGATGCCATCATCAGTAGTACAATGAGAGGCTTCAAGCTTCACGATCCGACGCCTTGCTCTGTCAAACCCCGTTCCTCCGCCATCTCTACCAGATATTTGTCTGCAGGGGTCGGTGTGGATACCTCCTGTATGGCCATTGGGTAATTTGTGGAATTTTTCGAGACGTAATTCGTTATATACGCGCGAAAGTCCAACCACGTAGTTGCGGTGCAGTAGTAACCTGGCAGTTATTGTATGGGCATGTGCTGAACAGTTATCAAACTCACCATTGAACTGCGTTCCGTTCACAGCGAGGATTCCGTCTCTGCGTTTGTAAGACGATCCACAGATAATGGTAGCTTCCTATTCATGGATTAATGAGAGGGTAGGATTGCTATAGAAGGTGTGTACCATTGGCCGAGAAGAGCAGTTGACAATACAAAATCGAAGTTATGGGTAAGGAAGAAACGCCCTGAAATATTCATGCCGTGGATAGGATCAAATATAGTACCCTTTAGGTGGCGGCTTTTAAAAAAGGTGCGATCAACTTATTGTTCTTTAAGATGCCATTGTTCCTGCCAGGGTCTGCGTCATCAGACGATGTGTACTCTTCATAGCGCCTCGCACACCAAATACAGCTAAATTTCTGTAGCGACGGACACGTGCTGCGAATTGACGCGTATATGTACTCGCATCAGCGTAACTGATGCGCATAATTTATCTGACAATGAAATGGTTTGCGAAATATGAAAAATATCTATTCGTGTAGGACTAAGATAAAGGACTAATATAAGCTGGACTGAATGGGTTTGCGACACGCCGCGATTCAAGAAGCGTTTCGCGTGCGCAGAAACAAAGAATTTAAGCGGCGCTGAAAGGCCCTTTGAAATCCGGCCATTCAATGGGCGTATCAGCGCCCTCGAAACTACTAGCTTCAGCGGCGCTGAATGCAGCTCTGAAAGGCCTGCTTTCAAAGGCCGATTCAGCGCCACTGAACCGGGTCAATTCCGCCGCGCTGAAACGAATGCCGAAATACGGTGCATCTCCAAACGCTTCAGCGTAACTGAATCGAGAGCATTCAGTTACGCTGAAGCCCCCGGAGAACCGGGGCAATTCAGCGAACCCGCGGGTGTACCCGCAGGTATACTTGCGGGTCTACCCGGCAGGTTTTTTTTTTCACTCAAGTCAGTCGAAGAAAAACGCGAAAAAATGAATTTGTATTGTCAAGTGGATAAAGGGAGACGCGGAAACGTCGACCGTGGCCCGACATCGACGTGGTGGCAGGGGCGGCGCGCCAGAAGCGGGCGACGGAGGGCGGCGACGTTGGTAAGGGGACGCGGAGTTGGGCGACGCCGATGGTGGACGTGGACGTAGATGTAGAATGTGTAGATTCATAGCAACTAGAAAACAATTTGAAAGCTAGATACGTTCTTGTGAAAGCGTTAGCTTCAGAAATTGGGCTCGGGAGATCACACACCTTGTCCTTTCTCAGCAAAGGTGGAATCCGATCCATTCCTTGATGAACATAATGGCGCGAACGACTTTCGCACCGAGGCTGGTGTGCGCGCTGACCTAAAGGGCGACGAGACGATTCAGTCTTAGGAAGAAATGAGCACCGATAGAAGACCTACCTCGTTCACAGACGGTCCGCGTTCGACGACGACGTCGTTCACAATCTCGTCGTACTTCGGGGGCCGGTCGTACGCAGCGCTGGACTGCAAGATGATGATTAGTACTGGGAGGTAAATAAGCATGAATAGGAGACCCACCTCGTTCACGGGCGGTCCGCGTTCGACGACGACGTCGTTCGCGATCTCATCGTACTTCGGGGGCCGGTCGTACGCAACCGGTAGCTGCTGCGCGTAGAGTCCTGGGGTGTAGGCGGGAACGGGGTCCAACCCCGCCAGGATTTCGGCGCGGATGTGTTCAGTGTACGCGACGTTGGGTGCAGCCATTGTATGTGCAGTTGAGTTGGATACAGTGGTGGTGGTGGTGGTGGTGGTGGTGGTGGTGATGATGAGCTGGAGATAGAGGCTGCGCTACTTTGTGCATGTCGTTGATCAAGGCTACCGATGGGATCAGCAACGCCGAACGTGCGGGAGAGGATATCCTCTGGGCTGGCGAGTGTTCCGCGCTGCATGATGGTGGGGTATTTAGATGCGCGAGAGGGTCCCGACGTCGAGAATAGGCTTTCTCAACGGGCGAAGCCATCGAAAGGACCTCGTGCTTGCGATCCCTGAGCTTTGCTGTTACAGGGCTTGCCTGCATAGCTCGGCGCTGGCTAGGTGGTTTGTTGTGGGCATTTGGACTTCCGAGTCGTAGGAACCGCCAAGCCAAACCAGGTCTTTCTCGACGGGCGTGCCGTTGAAGAGACCTCGTGCTTTGCGTTCCCGAGCCTTGATGTTACAGGACTTGCCCGTAGAGCTCGGCGCTGTCTCGGTGGTGGTGGTGGGTGGCCAAAGGTCCTGGTCACAGGTCACAGGTGACCCGACACAAAAGACTGATGTGCACAAAAAACGTCGCGGAGTCAGGTTACTCAGATTACAGCTTATAGTATGTAGCTATATGTAATATCTGCCCTTTGACAACCAAGGACGAGTACCTGGAAAAGCCTCGTTAGTCTCGTGGGTGAAAATACGGCTTAAAAAAGACTTACGCATACAAATAGCTATCAGCGTCGTGGAAGGAGGTGTCGCCGACGGTATCGGCACGGCTTGCGGAGACAAAAGACGGGACGTCGTATATCTGAGAGTCCGCGTTAGTATTGGGTGAACTACGATTGTTTTGAGCTGACCTTTGACTCGGACTCGAAGGTCATTTGACGAGTCCAGGTAACCCGCGAGTGACACCAGCTGCCGCAGCAGCTACAGGTGAGATCTGCAGCGAGACGTCAGCATCCAGTGGCTTTAAATGTCGGCAAAATACTCACTTGTAGCCAGACTCGAAGGTCCCAGTGGCGACCTGCGGCGACCTGCAAGTCAGAGATCTCCCGGGCAGACGACGGCTTTGAGGCGAATGGGAGGGTCGGTATGGCTACCAACACAGTCTATGGAGAGTATTAGGTCGTTTGTAGATGATAATGCCCTGAAAAAAATACTCACGGAGACGAAATTCATAAAGTGGAGTAAAAACGATCCAGCAAGCGAGGGAATGGCGCCATGACTGGCAAACTAGCGAGACGTGGAAGGTCGAGGAGGATAATCCTTTTGCGGACGGATTCGCGAGTCAAGAGGCGTTGGTATTTGAGGGCAGGCGTAGAAATGCAGATAAAGGTGCGCGGAGGAACAAATTATGGTCGTGGGTCGTCGCCGTGGAAGAAAGTTCTTGCTCCCCTAGCCTTGCTATTACAGGGCTTGCCTGCAGAGCGCAGCGCTGACTGGATGGTTTGGTGTGGGCGATGAGGTCCGAATTTGGATGTCGCAGAATTTGGAGGGGTTGGACAAGGCGAACCAGGTCTTTCTCGACGGGCGTGGCCGTCGAAGAGACCTCGTGCATGTCGTCTCCGAGCCTTGCTTCTACGGGGCTTGCCCGTAGAGCTTGGCGCTGTCCGTGGTGGTGGTGGGAGCGGTCCTGGTCACAGGTCACAAGTGACCCGAAACAAAAGACTCAAGACTTTGGACTCGGTCTCAGACTCGCGCAGGCTTTATTCCAGTCCCTTCGGGCGGCTCAGTTCAAGGTAGAGGAAAGTATTGCAGACTAATACAATAAATATTCGGCAGTTAATCTACGATGGAGAACAGAACGTGAACTGATACAAAAAATATTCCGTACTTAAGACTAGAACGAGCGACGAGACCGAGTGTAGAATTAACCCTGAGGGCTCAATGAGCAGAGATGAAGAAAAATGAGTGAGACACTTACTTTAAGTAGCTCCAAAACAACTGCACGCTCGTTCGAGAACTCGAAGCGCGCACAATGCGCAATGATTGCTCGTGGGTGAATCCTGTCGGTGTCTTCGACGAATATGTCTTCGCTCGGAGATCAGGGAAAGGCTTGAATGGATCGTTCTTGCCTGCAGGTAACGGAGCTTGACGTCGAACGAGGAACTGAGGACCCGTTTCGAGAATCTCGATGCTCTCGATGCTGCCAGCAACAACCTTCCCCGCGCCGGTGGTGTAACTGATAAGACTATTCCCGATGTGTGTGCTTGCTCTCGAGTAATGGACCCCACCATAATCGCAGTGTGCATGCGGCCCGAGGCTGACATTTTTGTCGGAATTTTGAGGACCAGCTCCGCCAAGATTAGAGCCAAAGTATTTGGTGAATATTCGATGGAACTCCCGGAGGAGAGGCGGGCAGTTCGCTTGGTTAATCCAGCGTCGAAGGTTTCCTGCGCGAATGAGTGAATGGAAGCGAAGAGAAGGCGAGGGAACATACCACCAAGTCGGCCGTTTGTCTTAACCTTCTGCAGTAAACCAATCAGGCGTTCCAATGGGAAGCACCACCACCAGAATGCAGGGCCCCACCACACGAGGAATTCGAAGGTATGGAAAAACATATGGACAATCGTCCTACGGCGATGACGCTTCGTATGAGGGTGGACCTCGAAAAGGTCGTCCACCCATTGCTTGAAATGCTGGCGGCCTCTGGTCACGCGCGTTCGGTCTGTCGTGTAGCCGTATACAAGGTTGAGGGCTTGAAACAAAGCCATTCCGTGGTCCAAGACGGGCTTGAAGATTGCAGCCTCCTCACCCTGTTTCTCCCCCCACAGAATAACAAGGGAGATAGGAAGGTAGATATGGGCCAGTGTCCGCAATTCGTCGGCCTTGGGTGAACCCGCTCCCGCCTCTCCGAAGTTCTTCGGGACATGGCGGACCCAGATTGGCCGTTGAGTCTTCGCGATCACACACTGGATGAAGGCAATGCTCTCGGGCGGCATGATCTTGGGCGGTGGGACATATGTGGGGTTTAGCTTGGGTTTGGTCATACGCTAGTCGAATTTGAGATTAAATTTCGGCAGTACAAGAAACGAAGGACTTGCCCAACTCATCAGAGCATCAATGAGCTGATCCTTCAGCAAGAGAGGATACTCAAGCGTTTTGGCCCATGACATCGCCACCCATTCCTCCTTGGTCACTTTCTTCCCCTTGGTGTTCTGATTTGGCTTCCAAAAAAAACGCTCAGGCTTCCTGGGGTCCGCGGCACGGAGTTCAAGAGTCCAGCATACCCAAGCAAGGGCAGGTTTTCTGTAACCCTCGAGTCGGCGGATCAAAACCTCGGTGGTTAACTTGGTATCCGGGGGCTGCTTGGCAGAAGTTTTGGGAGTGTCATCGTCATCTTCCGGATGGTCTTCATCGTCAATGTCGTCCATGTCTGCCTGAACTTCATCTTCGTCCTCTTCGGCGTCGATAAGCTCTCGCTGAAGCAGCCGCTGTATCCTATGGACCTGTTTGCGATCACCTTCAGTCTTGGGAGTGATTTTTGAATTGGTCGCGAATTTCCCGGTGTTGAAGTCGAGCCAGTCTTCATCGAAGGCGCGTATGGCAGGGTCCCGTTCCTTTGCGACTGTGAGGTCAATTTTGAGGACACGACGAGAATAGTAGTTGACAACGCCTTCGAGAGGGACATGCATTGGGTCGGGAACAAGCCCACGAGTCGGATCCCAATACGGAAGCCGCCAGTTCTCAGACCAATATACACCGTACTCACGGTAGATTTCCTTGCGCTCGCCGAGAGTTTCTGCATCCCGCCAGCGTTCAGCGGCCCGGCGTAGTTGAGCGACATTCCTGTATTTCCACTGATCAAACTGGGTATTGTAGACGGTTGCGCGGCCGCGGCAGTCACAGCAGGTGCAATAGATCGTATGTGAATGAGCCGCCATCCCAGCCACCTGCCGCGCAGCAAGCGTATCGTTGACCGAGAGGGGCATGGCGATACTGATGAGTCGCCCCTTGTCATGCAGCGCAGTTTGGGACAGGTGTATCCCGCGCTTCCAGCCTTGAACTGCGACATCAATGATGGGTTTGAAATATGGATTCAGGTCAGCGCCTTTGGGAGCCGAGATACCGGGGAGAACCGCGACATAAGTATTTTCAGGCGCGTTAGCCTCGTCGATGGGAAGATTGAGGCAGGTGAGTTTGATGACGCCTATTGACGCTGACGAGGAGTGTATAGTGGAACCGGTGGGCGGGTAGAAATCCACGCCCTGGGACAATACGATGGGCAGTCGGCCTGGACGCTTCTTTATGAATAGGCCGTCTTTCTCAGGTCCTTCGAATTTCTGCAAATATTCGGCCTCGAACGCGTGGCTGATCAAGCTGCCTGGAGGGTCCGCCGGATCGATACAGGAGTCTTCGATAAGCTTCTCTATACGGGGATTCGACAGAAGCCGTGCGAGGAAGTCGAGTAACGAGGGGGATAGGTAAGGCTTGATTGGACGCCCGCCATTCAATAGCGGGGTGTTGCAGGGTGACCGTCCCTCGAATCCAACAATAGTGTTCTCGCAATGGCTAACCCAGGTGGAACCTTGAGCTATACCCCTTATGTTGTTCTTCGCCGTGCTAACTGAAGGCGCATGGAGATGGTGGCACGAAGGGCAAACCGCATAAAGTACAGTTTTCCCATCAAGGTTCATCTGCGTCATGGCATCGTGAAAAGAGGTTGGAAGTTCGTCGAGGATTTTCGACTGTAATCCGCCTGGCGGCGAGGGACCACGCTCCAGAGAGCTCACCTCGAACGCCATAGCGGTAAACAATAACATGGAGTTGAGTATGAAATTGACGGAATTTACGGCGAGGTTGAGGATATGCTTGCAGATGAGGGCGAACATGAACATCATTTGGGAGATGACGTTCAAATGGTGGACGGGATCGTCAAATGCATAAGCTGCAGATAATCAGGCTCTGCAAAGGCCGAAAAACCGAATGTTGACAAACCTGAGTCATAAAATAGAGGGTTGGGATCCTCAGGTAGAGCGCGTTCGAAAATTTCCAGCTCGTTTTCGAGGTATTTAAGACGAGTGACAAGTTCCGCTTTTGCAGAGGATTCTGTATGATCCTGCAGCGAGTTCGCGACGAGTAACGCGACATCCCGCGTTCGTGCGGCCTTCTTCCAAAGCTCTTCTGGCTTTTGGGGAGTGCGATCTTTGAGTTCGCGGATTGCTGCTTCAAGGTCATGGGCGAGAGCATTGAGCACCCGTGCTTGTTGTTTGGCGGGGGCGAGCTGTCGTCGGTGGTACCTTGGGTCGGGAACGGCCTCGATGCTTTGCTTCACATCAGCGAGAAGAGTCGACCAGTCGAATCGAATGGGGTGTGTAGATTCATCGTCGGGGTCATCGATTAGGACGAGGCGTGCTGCCGTGAGAGAGAGGTTCTAGAATAATGAGATGTTGGAACAGAGAGCATGGCGGAGCTATCTTACCGTATCCTCTTCAAGCGCCTTGCCTCGTTCAAGTGCTTCCGCTTCAGCGCGATGAGCTGCCAGCTCCGTCTCGAGAACCTGGTGCTCGAATTCCTTTAAAGGACAGTTGCATGTAACCTTTTTTTGACGACGGGGAGGCATTATTGGCGATTACCAAGAGACTATGCCCTTGAAAGCGCGAACCCAGACGCAGACGGACGGAACGAGTGCTGACTGCTCTCTACCAACAGACGAGGCCGTTGAAGGGAGCGACAGAAGGGAACGAGCGTTGCCAAATACTCTCTACCAACAGACAATGCCGTTGAAGGGAGCAGCAGCAGCGAGCGTTAGGGGGACTGGCCCACAGATGCTCGGCGTCGCGAGTCAGTGGCGCGCTTGACGGTTGCGTAAGACTCGCGAGAACATGACCAGCAACCGGTCCGGGTCCGGGTAGGCGCCGAGTCGCAACTTGCAAGTTGCCTCGATGTGGTGCGGGTACGGTGTGGGCAAGTCCCGCACTCCTGCCTTCGCCCATCCCAGCTGCAACCTGCGCGCTAGTCCCGCTCGCTGCTTGGCTGCCTCACAACACCAGGTTTTACTGCTGTTTTTGCGGGCTAGTCCCGCTCAACGCCTCTGCCCGCGGAATCTCCCTCAACATTCTCCCTGTTCTTGCAGGCAATGTCTTGCTCGACGGGCTTGGTGTCTTGGCTTCTCTACCGCAAATGTATCATACAATTTCTCAATTGGTGCGTTGAACAATTACCACGAAATAATATAACTTTTAACGAGCTATTTAGGCGTGGACGCGTGGTCTGTTACTCCTTCATCTGAGGAGTCGCTTGAACCCTCGCCTGAAGATACATCGTTCAATGCCTGCAACCCCGCTGCTACTTCGTCCTCCATCTCGACATCATCTTCCTCGCCCTCGCCCTGCGCCTCGCCCTCGCCCTGCGCCTCGCCCTCGCCCTGCGCCTCGCCGCCGTCATCTTCATCGTTCTCGCCGCCATCATCTTCCTCGTCCTCGCCGCCGTCATCTTCACCCTCCTCGCCGCCGCTGTCCTGTCTGTTCTCGGCGTCACTTTGCATCGGTTCATCCTCCGGCTCGCGAACACTAGCATCTTCTTCGTCGACATTCTCCATCTCGTCGTCGCCATCGTTCCCGGGGTCCCCCATTGCGACTTCCAAATCGAACTCCTCCAACTGCAAATTGCCTTTCCGCATCCCCATGAGCTTTTCGACATGGGGGTTGTATCGCTTCTCTCGATCCAGCCATTTGGTGTCGTACAGACTGCGAAGGAGTTTGTGAGGCGCGAGGGATGTCGAATTCTCGTCGCTCGAGATGCGCTTGTACCCCGTATCAACAGTACAGGCAGGCGTATTAAAACGTACCCTGGGATCACCACAAATGCACGTTGAAATGTACCTGCAAGCTTTCCAGGCCTGGGACGCATTGTAATGCACACCCTGGCGGCACCGCTGGGTGGGCGCTCGGCATGCCAAAAATGATGTGATGCAGCAGAAATTGATGGGAAACCACATTCCCATCAAAAACGTATCATGGCATCAAAATTGGTACGCGGATTGTCGGCAAGCTCGGCATCATAATAAGAGGTGGTGCACGTTGAAATGTGCACCCCCCATCAATCTCGACCTAAAACGAAATTGCGGATGGTGCACGTTGAAATGCGCACCCCCCATCAATACTCGGTTCAAAAGAAATAGCGGGTGGTGCACGTTGAAATGTGCACCCCCCATCAATCTCGACCTAAAACGAAATTGCAGGCGGTGCACGTTGAAATGTGCACCCCGCCATCACCATTCGGTCAAAAAGAAATTGCGGGTGGTGCACGTTGAAATGCGCACCCCCCACTCGGTTCAAAAGAATTGCAGGCGGTGCACGTTGAAATGTGCACCCCGCCATCACCATTCGGTCAAAAAGAAATTGCAGGCGGTGCACGTTGAAATGTGCACCCCGCCATCACCATTCGGTCAAAAAGAAATAGCGGGTGGTGCACGTTGAAATGTGCACCCCCATCACTACTCGACCCAAAAAGAAATTGCAGGTGGTGCACGTTGAAATGTGCACCCCGCCATCACTACTCAGTCAAAAAGAAATTGCGGGTGGTGCACGTTGAAATGTGCACCCCCCATCAATACTCGACCCAAAGGAATTGTAGGCGGTGCACGTTTCAACGTGCACCCCCCATCAATCCTCGGTTCAAAAGAGATTGTAGACGGTGCACATTGAAACGTGCACTTCGCCGTGTCAAAAGGGAATCCGTGGTGGTGCACATTTCAATGTGCACCTAGCCTTCAACAGTTACATTCAGGGGGTGCACATTGAAACGTGCACTTCGCCATGAATATTCAATGGCGCACGTTGAAACGTGCACCTGGCCATGTCAACGGATGGTGTGCACATTGGAATGCGCACCCACTTTTCAATTTCTGCACCCACATCCAAAATGTGAGCAAAACACCAAACGAGAAATCAATTGCGCGCAAGAATGTAAGTAAGACAATTTTTTTAACAACACGGCGACGGGACACAAGCAGGAACTTGGACGACTACCACTGAAGGGAACTCGTCTAAGCCTCCTCGTCAGCATCAGGATCAGCCAGCATCTCTGCGCGCTCCTCCGCCGTCAATCCGTCTGTGTCATCAAAGTCCACATCCATCGCGTCGTCCTTCGCAGGCCCATCTTCGACGTCCGGCTGTGTACGGGGAAGAATGAGGGAGGGGTCGACCGTTGTAGCGAGCTCGACGGAGGGGTTGGCGGGTACAATGAGGGAGAGGTCGACGGTCGTGGCGGGCTCGACGGCGGAGTTGACAGGGTTGGCGGTGTCAATGCTGCTGGTCGGTGCAGCGATCGCACGGTCCCCGACGATGGAAGAAGGGTCGACGCTAGCGGTGGGACTCCTGGCGGAGTTTCCATGAATGGCGGTGTCGAGGTTGACGGTAGTCGCAGGGTCCACATCCATGCCGTTGACGGTTGCGGTGGGCTCGATAACCGCGGCGTTGACCGTGGCGTTAACGATCGCGGGGTCGACAGGGGCACCGCCGCCGTGGTTGCCCACAGTGTCGGCAATAGGGGTGTCGGCCGCGGGAGTGGTCGAGACAGATGTCTCGGGCACGGCGTTGACCGTGACGTTAACGATTGTGGGGTCGACGGGGGCACCGCCGCCGTGGTTGCCCACAGTGTCGGCGGTAGGGGTCTCGGCCGCGGGAGTGGTCGAGACAGATGTCTCGGGCACGGCGTTGACCGTGGCGTTAACGATCGCGGGGTCGACGGGGGCACCGCCGCCGTGGTTGCCCACAGTGTCGGCGGTAGGGGTCTCGGCCGCGGGAGTGGTCGAGACAGATGTCTCGGGCACGACGGTTGACGTATTCCCTCCTTTGCTGTCAACAGGTTATGATCAGTAACTTCAATATATTCTATATCATTATACTCACGCAGAACCCCTCAACAGCCTGGGCCTTGGCCGCGGTTGGTCGACTGCCGGTGTGTCCGCCGGTGTATCCGCCCCACTGCGCCTCCTGCGCTTGGGCTTCGCCGCCGTGTCTTCGCCCTCCGCGGGAACATTTTTCCTGCACAAAGTAACATCGCTTTAGCATCTATTCCCGTTGACAGCAGGAATACACGCCACTTACCTCTTCTTCGCGGTCGTTTCCGTTCCCGTCGCATCCTTCTCCTTCTCCGGCCCCTCCTTGTCCTTCTTCTTCCCCCTCCCCTTCCCCTTACCCCTTCCCTTCTTCGCCGTCGTGTTCTCCGTTTCGGGGGCGACTTCCCACTCCGGGTCCCTCTCGCGCTGGCCCGCAAATAAAAACCATGAGACGTCCTGGCTCAACCTCTGCCAATCGGCCGCCGCTTCAAGCGCCTTCTCCCCACCCCCAAGTCCGTCCGCCGACCCCTGATTCCAGATGTCCTGCCCCCACCATGCTAACGCGAGGACAATCAGCTGCATGCCATTCCGGCCGTACTGCACCGTCCCTTTCCACTTGGGCGGTATCCCGTACTGCTCCTCCTCTTGCGGCGGCGCCTCCATGCCCTGGACGTCCTTCCACCGATCCTTCGGCCCCAGATCCTGCCACCACGCTAGCAAACGTTCGCCGAACGCTGGAGTCAGGGCCTGATTGAGAGGGAAGTCGTCGAGGACGCGATGTCTCTTCATCCACTCGCCAATCTCCTCCGGGCGGTGAGTGATCTTCTGAATTTTGGCCATGTCGTCGTGGAAGAAGTTGGACCACTCGAATTGAATGAGCCGCGCGAGCAACTCGTCCCATTTCGGACCCCATTTCTTGCTCGAGAGGTAGGCGTATACCTCCACGAGGTTCGGGTCCCACTCGCTCCGGTCGATGCCGTCGGTTGGGGCGTTGGACTTCTCAGCGGCATCGCCCAAGACAAGTGCTGTTGTTGTAGTCGGCGGAGGCGGAGGCGCTGTTCCCAATGCGGGCGGCGGAGGCGGAGGTGGAGGCGCTGCGGACGTCGCGGGCGGCGCAGGTGGTGCGGGCGCTGATCCATCTACGGGCGGCGCAGGTGGTGGGGGGGGAGCGGGTGTTCCTTCGTCCATCTGTAACAGGTCGGGAAGTAGCGGAGGCCATGCGCGCGCATTGCACTCAGCTTTAGCTAACAACAAAAGATAGAGCAGTTAGTATTAACCCTCGGAAAACAAGTAATCACGCACTGAAAAAAGCATTCCCGTAACGAGTAATTGACGCCTCCATCGCCGTGAAGCCCTGGTGGTCGAATGCCGGCCACGTCTTGGAGATGGCACCCTCGGCCGTGTCGGAAAAAACACTGCGGTAAGTCAGTCGGGATCTAACTCTTGCGCATCACACTTACGTTCGCAGTCGCACCCCACCCTCTTCGGACCCCACTGGTCCGACCGCGAGGATCACAATATGCATGCCCAACCTTTCGGCCAGCGCGTCGGCCAGCGGTATCGCGACGTCCTCCAAAGTCTCCAGAGCACTGTGAGTGGTGCATCAGTCCCACGAAGCAACGCCTGCTCATCCACTTACTCGTGATACTCCTCTGCGCTGAAGCTCTCACACTGTCTCCCCTCCCTCCATTTATTCATCGCCTCCTCGTGCATCGCCGTGGACTGGTCCTCGACGCCTTTCTTGAAGTCTTCGGTCTCCCCTTCCCAGCAGGTGCGCACATAATCCTGCATCATGGAGACGCGCATGGTCGCGGGCACGGAGTCCTTGGTTTTCGCCCAAATTGCATCGAAGGCGGGCTTAACACGTTGCTCGTAGTGGAGTTTCATATACAGCTTGAGCGCGTCTTTGCGGCGGGGGCGCTGGGATTTACCCGTCATGCTCTGCATCGCCTGCAGAACCTGCTTGAGCGCGCCGGCATTGGATTTCTTGTTGCGATAACGGCTACGGTACCAGTTGCTCAGTTTCTGGGTAAGGATTAGTAACTCAACGCGGTCATGTATACAAAGACGCACCTCGCGCAACGTGCTGCGAATTTCTGCACGACGTGTCTTCTCCTCCTCGGTTGTCGCCACAGGGATAACGGGTGGATTGAGTGCTGGGTCGCCGACGACGTTCTCTGTGAAGGGTAAGTCGTAGCCGTAGCGCAGGATGAAGCGGTTGGTGATCTCGGTGTACTCTGCTCCGATCTCCTCTCTTCCGGCGCCCAGGATAGTGTCCTTGAAAGTGTCGAGCCAGTCGGCCTTTTCATCCATGAAGTCGGATTTTCGCCCAGGTGGGAGGTTCTTCTTTTTGCGCGCCATTGGTGTGTTGCAATACGGTGTTTCAAAGCGGTGGGTATCAACAAGAAAAGTTTGTGGCTGAGTGTTTCCTCTCGTTTGTCCTCGGTGCGTATTGCAATGCAGTATTTCAATGCGGTGGGTCGCGCGGTTAGGGTGCGTATTTCAATGCGGCTGGTGAGTGGACAAGTCTAGGAGTCTGTTATGCTTTGTTTTGTGCACAGCGCTATCTCTTTCCTTTTCAAGACACCTCGACGGTCCACCTTCGACACCCTTCTCCCGCCCTTGGTCTAGCTCTGGAGATGGACGACGACTCTGCGATCTGTGCGCTCAAATCCCCTATCTTTTTTTTACACCCATTTAACCTCGGTGCCAGGGTCTCGCCTTAATCGTCGCCGGAGGAAATCGCGTCGTGCTCAGAAGGAAGCCGCAAGACAGGCAGAACGAGAGGCCTTGTGGGTTCAAGAGCCCAAACCATTGGCTCGCCGTTCTATCCGTATTGAACGTCTCCGCCGAGCGCGCCTTTACACCTCCCCCACCTATCCTTACAGTAAGCGCAGTTTAAATCCTTATCCCTAGTCGCTCTCCTTACCTTAATCTTCAGGGCTCGCGCTCGCGAGAGAACTTACACCCCCGCCTTTTGGAGAACCCCTGCCGCGCGACTGGGTTCGCGATCCCGATCCGATTAAAGAGCACTACCGCCAGGTCGTGTTCTTCAATTCGCGTGAGTCTCCATCTTGCGCCTCTCTCAGATCCCTGCTAACCCAACCTCAGCCTCCTCCTCCTCCGCGTGGGACGACCTCGAGGTCACCGCCGACACTGCGACCGCCTCTGGCAGTGCGTCGGCCTGGGAAAGTGGTGGATGGGGCCGAGCAGACTTTGTGATCCCGGCAGCCTCAGGGAGCACGCTGGGCTGGGGATGGGAACCCACAGATGTTCCCCCTTTCTCCACGTGGGCTGGGTCTGGCGGATGGGGCGAGGACACCCGGGCTGGGTCTATTTCGTCTGGGGTGGGGAACACTCCAGCTGTGGACGAATCTGTTGCGTAGTTTGTAGTCGGTCTTTGCCTCAATCAATGTTCTTTTAGCCTTTATCGTGCGAGTTAAGAAGGACCCGTTGAAGGGAACAAAAAGAGTGAATATTCAAGGTGTAAACGAAGTACATATCCACAGGGCATCCACCCAGCGCACGCAAGGTTGATTTCAAGCGCTACAGGTGGTCATTAAGTCATGGTTTTCGTGGATGAAGGTATCACTCACGTTTTCGTGGCCTTGCGCCTAGCGGCGACGTTCTCCTTGGCCTCTCTTTTGGCCTTGGATGCTTGAAGCCGGGCCAGCATCTCCGCATCCTCCTGTTCCCAGGTTTTACCAGACCGAGTGAGAGGTCGACGCGGTTTGGGGCGGGGTTGGGGCCGTGCAGCATGGGCACTGCGCTCGATGTTCGACGCCTCGGGTTGGCTGGAGATGGGCAGCACTTTCCCGCTCGAGAGCATGACGCTGTGGGTGGGCGTGGTGCTGCCTGGGACGAAGGTCACGATGGACTGCGCGTTGAATCCACCGGTGGTGAATATGCCGTCCAGCGCGGCGCGCTCTGCTTGACGGCGGCGCAACTTGGCCCAAAATTCCCGCGAGCGGACGAGCTTGGGGTGGTTGGATGTCGACGACATGGTGGTTGCTAAGAGAGGTTTGGGATAGGCGAGGCGTTTTGGATATGCGAGGCGTTAGTGATTGTGCACACGCTACGCGAATGTGGTGCACTCACTACGAAACTGGTGGTGCACTCGCCACAATTTTGATGCTCGTTAGGAAGCGCAATTTCCTGCGTCCTTTCCTCTGCTTCTAACAAACTGTTTTGCTGCCCACAAGGTAGTTTACCTGTTCTGCAATGCCTATAAAAATCGTCCGAGGTCCAAGGTGACTATCCATTTGCACAGTGGGAAAACGGTCGGGACTGGTGTTTGAAGGCTCGGGCATTGGCCGAAGGTCGAGCGAGCACAATAAAAATTGCACAATAAATTGACATCAATGCACCTGTAGATCCCGTATGTGCTTCGCGAATTTGAGGTTTGACGGGAGGATGACGGCCTTTCACATCGTGGTTGAGGTAGCATCCCATCGGTAGAGTGAGGAGGCTTTGGTCAATTCCATGCCCCAAAAAAGATAGAATCAGAAAGACACAAATGTAGTACCCAAAAATGCGGCAAATCCATACCTCAAGTTTAGTCTCCTTACTTTTAAGACTGGGTTCTCCGCGCGATGAGTGTAACGAAAAGAAAGTGCGATCAATCCATTTTCGGACTTCCGGATGGCCGGGCCGCTGGAAGCCACCGACGTCTCTCTTCTCTTTCCTCCATGGACGACCTTCCCAATGACACCGACCAAGACATGGAAGCCTACGAGAAGGAAATCAGAGCATACATGGGTCGTAAACTGCGCCGTAGGGAGGCTAGCAAGGCTTACAATGACCGGTGCGTCCTTTTTTTGTCCGTGTCAATCGACTCTGACCGTCTTGCAGCAATCGGGAAAGCAGAAACCTTAAGAAACGGGAACGCATGGCGGCCCTGCGTGCCTCCCGCGCCAACGAACCGGCCAATATTGCAGAGGGCCAACGGGCGGCTGCGCGTGAAGCTGCGCGTGTCTATCGAGAAGAGTACGTCGTATAATTTCATTTTGACACTTGCCCGTATTTTTTGTCAGTCACCGTGAAATCCTTGCTCGGAAAGCTCGGCACCGCCGCCGCCTGGAGAAGCAACAATCAACCTCGTCGTGACCCTGCTACCATCAAACCTCTCGTCTTTCCTGCCACCATGTCAACGTCTTCAAGGCGAGTGAAGCTTCCGGTCTTTTGATAGAGCGCACAGTGGGCTGACGAACATGAACAGCCCAAATGTTCTATTGACTTCCAGCCTCGTCACCCCGCCCGGTTCTGGATCACCTTCCCCGTAAGTCGCCGTTGTTTTCAGAATAAGTCTTCTAATGTATCTTTGTGCAGGGTGGGAGCAAATCTACAGTCGGGCGAACGAATGGCCACCCTCAACTTCACGTTCATAATCAACGAAGCTCGCGCTGTCGCATCCATGAATTACGACGTCGCCTGTACCTACACAAAAAAGTGCATGAGCCGCACGGTTGGAACGAGTTAGACAGGCGCCGCGCGTGTATCTTCCTCTTTGCGAATTGAATACTGCTCTGCTGTTTTGATTTTGTCGGTGAGGGTGCACATTCGCTCGTCGAATTTCTTTTTGAGCCAGGTGCACATTGCAATGTGCACCGCCCAATTTCTTTTTTTTTAGCTGGGAAAGTGCACATTGCAATGTGCACCGCGCGCATATCATTTTGGCCAGGAAGGTACACATTGCAATGTGCACCACGTGATTTTCTTTTTCCGCGAGAAGGTGCGCATTGCAATGTGCACTGCGCAAATATCACTAATCACGCCATCTACAGACTGCAACCACCCACCACCCCATCCACCACACTGCGGTTAATCACGCCCCCACCCACCACCCCATCCACGTATGACTGAGCGCGCCATCGCTCGGCGCTCTCCATCCCCGGCTCCAGGCAATCTACCGCTTTATGCCATCAGCAGCGGCCCGTCGTCGCCTGTCTTGATCACCCAGAGCCGAGCGCCATCGCCGGTACCTGCAAGCCCGTCGCCGCCCCCCTACGCGCGCCGGCCCTGACGCCGCGGCCTGTGTATGCCGTGCGCATCGAGAGACAGGGGGAGATATTCACTACGTTTCGCGCCGCTTGGGCGCGGCACCGCTTGCTCGAGCGGCAAGGCAGGACTCCCGTGTTGGTCGTGGCCACCTCTGTGGTGCACGCCCTAGACTGGATCGACACTGCCCCGCTCGCCGAAGAGCACGACGTGGTCTTTCGCGAGATCCTCGAAGAGGCCATCGCGGTGTATCGCCAGGACGACCTCGACAACTCTCTGGACGACTCCCGATCGGTGGAGGAGGATGGTTCAAGGCCAATGGTGGCAACGGCGGAGTTGGTAGCGGAGCTGGACGCTCGCGAGGCGCGCGCGCACTGGCGGCGGATGAGTTAAGCAAGGATCTTCGCGTTCCGCATGGGTAGGTCTAACCGATATCTGTAAATTGTGTTCGTCCATCACAGATGCTGCAAATACATCCCCCTTAGCTTCATTCACTTCGCGCGATGACTGCGAAAGGAAACAAGAAGAGAAAACGTACTGTTTATAGGCACGATGCCAATGCGCCAGCCACTTCAACGGCGTCAACGGCGTCCTCAACCGGAATGGTACACCGCATCCACCGCGAGGTTCATGTGGCTCCGCCCGTGTTGCCAACTAACAGTCGGGCTTTCGACATGTTCGATGCAGCAATGGGTTATGAGCCAGACGACCCGGCGTTCACTGGCGTTACAGCCGATGGACCGGCCGCCATTAAAATCAAAGGCAGGAAGGTTTATGAGAATTCGGTGAGGCTTATTCTTCGTTTCTATTGTTTGCAGCAAGACACTGATTTAATTTTTCTTTAGACGCACCCCGTTAAGACGTGGATCCCGAAGCGCGACCAGTACGCCGATGCGTTAATCCAGCGTGAAGGCCGTGGTCCGTGGTGGTCCGAGGGTTGTGCAGGCTGCGATACGCCAAGCCCCACCTGGCGCTGCGAAGACTGCTTTGGGAATCGCATGCTATGTCGAGCATGTGTCACGCAGCGCCATCGGGATGAACCGCTGCATATTTTGCAGGTAAGTCGGGGAATTCAGCATCTAGGAGACGACTGACATGTGTTTTAGGAGTGGCAGGACGGTTTCTTTCACTCGCGCGGCTCCAAGGATCTCGGACTTCGGTTTCAAATTGGCCATCGGAAAGGAGAAGACTGTCCGCTCGTTCCTCTGACGCCCGTTAACGACTTCGTGGTCCTCGACAACAACGGTATACATGAAATCAATATCGACTTCTGCGGTTGCCTCGGTGCGCCCTGCCAGGTAGCACAGCTCTTAAATGTCGGCTGGTACCCTGCCACCAGCAAGGACCCGCAGACGGTGGCAACACTCAGCCTGTTGCGCCGCTTCCATACCCTAAACCTGCAGGCCCGCCTTCCGGCCTACGACTTCTACAACAGCTTGGCGTTACTGCGAAATGGATCTGGCCTGCGGGCAACTCCGGTAGGTGATAAAATAGCGTGCGATTAGCGGTGACTGACATGAACAATAGTCACGTCTGCCGCAATTCATGCATATGGTCCGCGAATATCGACATCTCCAGATGTGCAAAAGAGCGGGGCGGATCCACGACATCACAGGACTAGCGGGGACGGCTCTGGGCGAGCTTGCGGTAGTCTGCCGTGCATGTCCTCAACCAGGTATCAATTTACCTGAGGGCTGGGAGGACGCACCACCGGAGATTGCGTAAGTTCTGCACTGAGTGATGAGAAAAAGCTAATTCATGGACGCAGCTGGATCTACCGACTATTGGTATCTGAGGATGCGAACTTCAAGATGAAAGGCCGGGACCGTTCGTCGAGAGACAAGGATCCAACTCTCGGCCCCGGATGGGCATACATGGTGGCGAACGACGACTACTTGAAGCATTTGGTACAGTATGTCGACCAGGACGAGGTGAGTAATCCTTAGACTAAGTGCGTATGCTTCACTGACAATTGTGTAGATTAGCCACTGTGTCTCGTTCGCAGCACTGTGGTCCGCCAACAATAAACGCGCAAAGGGTTTACGTGCGTCGGGCGTTGGCTCCGTCAGCTGCTCACGGCACGAGCTCTTTCGACCGCGGGGAACGGGAGATCTTCAGAAGGGGGAAAAGTACTGTGATCTTATACAGCGAATAACACGGTACTGATTGCGCTACAGGTACTCGAACATGGACTACCTGTTCTTTTCTAGCCTTATTGGGATCACCCTGCTTACCGTCGTCGCGAGCTACGATATTGCTTGCCAATGGTCCCGTAATTTCTGGGCTCGGGCGAGCGCAATGCCTGCGTACTTGAAACTCCCGGCGGGGCTCCAGATGTTATTTAAAGTGCCCAAGTTTCACCTTCCCCCGCACGTCAAGAGTTGTCATGGGCCGTATTCCTTCAATTACACCAAAGGCGTGGGGCGAACGGATGGGGAAGGCGTCGAAAGAAACTGGTCGTGGCTAAATTGGGCGGCACGATCAATCTCGGTAATGGGGCCGGGTTCGCGAGACGATACGATCGATGACTTGTGTGGATTTTCCAACTGGAGGAAAACTGTAGACCTAGGTGAGTGTGCAGTCTTTTCATTAGTACCCCCGCAACTAATTGATTTGACAGGGAACTCATTACTTCGAAAGTTGGTGCTCGCAATTCCGCAAGCGATGATCCACAGTCGTGCGTTCCACGCCTTCACCGACGGGCTGCGACGGGAGCACGCGGGGGAGCTACGCGACTGGGACGCGTTGATCCGCGAGTGGGAAGGCAACCCACTGGAGGCGGCGATAAATCCATTTGATTATCCTGTGGTTGAAGGTGCGTTCGGTGCTGATTACAATTACAACTTAGGCTAATACAACGGCAGCGGAGACGATGGCGGATGTAATGAAGAGGATTTCCGAGGAAGACCATGCCCGGGTGGTAAAGGACGGGGCGGGCGCGTTGCAGGTGAAGCCGGCGGGATTCTTACTGGCGGGAATCGATATCCAGGATTGACAAGTCCAAGTGGAAAGGTTGTGTTCAGTCTGAGATTAAGAAAATTACACGATCCCTGCAAAGAAAACTGTGGGACGCACCGCCTTCAGCAACAAATGAATTCATACCCGGAAGACTGTCTGTTTGCCTCGGGATGCCTATAATGTTGAGAGCCAACGACGCTACGGAGATGTGCATAACCAAGGGTCAGGAATCCGTGGTTGTTGGGTGGGATGAGACTGTAGGTCCTGCAGATCAAAGGGTTCTAGAGACTTTATTCGTGCGTCTGGTGAACCCTCCTAGAACAATCCAGATACTAGACTTACCTGAGAACGTTGTTCCTTTAGTCAGGACTATCAATCATATTACCGTCTTACTAACCGATGATACTTTGCTGTCGGTTTTGAGAGAGCAGGTAGTGTGCCTATTGAATTTCGGAATGACGGACTACACCTCTCAAGGGAAGTCCCGACTGTTCAATCCGGTGGAGCTGGCTATGTGCTATGACGTTCACTTTGCACATAAATTATTTCGCGCGACTTTTTTCCGCGCACGCAACTTTTCGTTTTTCGCGCGCCTTTTCCAGGTGCCGTCAAGATGCCGTTGTCAGGCCGATATACCAGTGACGCCGATCATGCACGTGTCCAGATCTTCTCACGCGAACCCACGCGTACATAGGGCCAAACATCGCGTTGGAACGGCTTATAATCAATAGGGGAGTTCAAAGTAGACGACACTTTTTCACTTTTTCACTTATTGGCACTTTTTCACTTATTCGGCGCCTCGCATATCAACCCGGCGAAATTCGGCAGTCAGCTGATGTGATGTGAATCCTTGCTTCCCCTCTGGGATGACCCCTATCATTGAAGCAGACCGCATGATCTCTCATCGATAAAGGTATACTCCGCCATCTTATAAGTACAGATGGATGGGAGATGTATGATATATCCCACCCCCACACTCTGCCAGAGAAAATGCCCCGCGGAAGTCGACATTCAGCCGTTACTCGCACATACTTGACACATATGGTCATGCGCGATCTAATTATCCCTCCGGAGAGCCTAGACTTTGCGACGCTGGTGGATAAGCTTGCCACGGACATTCAGACCCTCAAAGCCATTCGAGAAACACGCTACCTTCGGCCTCGTGGCAATGTCGCAAAGGCCGGGAATATCCATCTGGCGTGGGTTTACGCTGGCAATCCCGACGACCATGATCGCTTCACGAATATGCTTCGAGTCTCTCCCTACGTCTTTGGTGTCATTCTTGACCTCATAAAGGACCACGAAGTCTTCACCAACAACTCAAATGTGCCGCAGACTCCTGTTGATCAGCAACTGGCTGTGGCGTTGTATCGCTTAGGACGGTATGGGAATGCCGCATCGGTGGAGGATGTCGCGCGCGTGGCTGGGTGCAGTGAAGGCTCCGTTGTGAATTTTACCGACCGAGTCTTCACGGCAATCGAGTCCCTGCACGATACCTTTGTCCGGCCATTGACAGCGGAAGAGAAGGAGGCAGAGAAGGTTTGGATGGATGAGCATCTTGGGTTCAAAGGGCTATGGCGCGAGGGCTGGTTGATGTATGATGGGACGATAGTGGTCCTATTTGCAAAGCCTGGTTTGAATGGGCAAGGCTATTACACTCGGAAAGCAAACTATGGCTTGAATGTTCAGGCAACACATTTCATTCCAGTCTAATATCTTTACTCATCATATCTTAGATCGGGAATGTCCCATCCACCCTACGCATCGTCGATTACTGTCTTGGACCCACTGGTTCGGCCCACGACTCTGCAGCATTCGAAGGTACAGCTGCCTTCAAGCATCCCGAGTGGTTATTTGAAGGGGAGGAATTCGCTTGGGGTGATTCTGCCTACACACTCAGCTCCCGTGTTATTCCCGTCCACAAACGCCCTGCATCCCTCCTTCCCGACAATGCGACCTTTGACGCCCAAGTTTCTCATATTCGAGTGCGATCTGAGCACTGCATGGGTGCACTGAAGGGGCGGTTCCAATCCCTTCGTGGACTGCGGGTTAATATCAATTCGAACGAAGACCATTGGGAAGCACTACGATGGATCACTGTGGCGATTATTCTCCACAATGTGGTTATCGAGTTTGAAGGAGTTCGCTCCGGTGCAGCATTTGCGAACAGACACTCCCGACGAGACGAAGAAGAGGATCGGGGTGGACGGGATGAAGCAGAGGTTGGAGATAATGAGGGCGAGACGAAACGAAGGAGATTAACACAAGAACTCTTGGCATATCGCGCCGGAAGGGTAAACAATTAACTTGGTTTATTAAAAGGTTGTAATAAAGTAAAGGTTATCTCATAAAAGGTGAAGGCGAATTAACAGTCGCGAAAAGGAACTAACGGTAGCCAAGGCCCGATTGAGAGCCAGGCACAGGGGAGCTGCGCTTGGGATCCCATGTGCTGGAAGTCCCCACTTTCACGGAATCGTGATCATCCGATGAAGAAGAAGAGCTGCTGGAATCCCGACGAGCACGCTTGCTTGGACCGGCAACAGGAGAATCTGCTCGGCGTTTTGGCGGATCAGTGTAGCTGGCGTCGACTATGTCAAGTCGTTGGCGAAGAGCATCTTTGTCGAGGATGCCAGCGTTAAAGAGAGCGAGGAGCTGGTTCTTTTCATCGAGTCGAAGGCGAGCACGGTCGTTCTCCAGCTTCAGGTCTTCACGTTTATTCGCAGATTTCATCATAGTACTGGCGAAGATTCAGTTGTGCATCAGAAATAAACGGCGGAACTTTACGTCTGAATTTCGACAATACTTTCTTCAAAACTCTTCTTCGGGGGGCGCGACTTCGACGTTTTGACATCGTTGACAGCACGGTGAAAGGTGGAAGGCTTAGCGGCGGTTTTGCCCCGGGAATTCTTGTTGACTGGAGCCAGTGGCGACGAATCTATCTCGATCGGGGAGGAGGGAACATCCCGGCGCGACCGATGAGGAGTCGCCCGAAGCTCGGGGTCGATATTAGCGTCAGGATCCGCCTTAGAATGAGCTGGAGGCTGGAGATGCACGACTTTACGACCCTCAGGGCCTACACCAGTTGAAATCATCGGTGGAACAATATTCGATCGCGCCGAGAGGAACTTGTGCAGACGAGGGAAGAACTCAAACTCGTCCTGAATTTCGTCTAGAAGGAATAAATCAGAACCAGAGAATACAAATACAATTAGGAGACAAACCCCAAAGGTTCCACGCCTGCTCGGTGGTATCATGGTGTGGGCCATCGGACGGGATGTAGCACTCGAGATATTCGTGAGTCCCGTCGGTGTTATCAGCGTCATTTTGAAGGCCTCCGCCCGTGACCTGGAGCTTCTTTGCGTGTTTTTTGTATGCGGAAACCAGACTACAAATTGTTAGAATACAAAATCGGAGCTTCGTACATACACAACACGTACTTGTCCACTTTGCCTTTAATTCGCTTCCCCAAGAGGTTTGGGCTTGTCTTGAAGAATTCCGGGAATAGGACACCGCCGATACGCTTGTATACAGAAACTTTGCTCTCTCCGGATGTATTCTGTACGTCCAGGGTCAGAACAAGTTAAAGTTGCGAAGACTGGTATAACACACCTCATTGCCTTCTTTCCCGAAGAGCACCAGTCGATTTTCTTTAATCTCCATCTGGGTAATCAGCTCCCATGTCTTTTCACCCTCATCTTCGTCCCAATCGATTCGCCCAAGCGCCGGCTCAGCTGGCTTTTTAGTTTTGTGCTTCCGCGGGGAGCGGCGGGGAGCCTTTCTTTTGCTCATTAGGTTTAAGGTGATAGATTAGGAAAAGACAGGAAGGGTTGGGCCAAGGAAGAGAGGGAGTGTGGCGACGCAATGCGGAAAGACAAAAAATTAGCCGACTCTGATTTGATTCTGAATCACATCAGTTGGTTGCCGGTTGATATGCGAGGCGCCGAATAAGTGAAAAAGTGCCAATAAGTGAAAAAGTGAAAAAGTGTCGTCTACTTTGAACTCCCCTAATGGTACGTGACCTGCAGTCGTGTAAAGCTTATTGTATGGGCCAGAAAAATACCGTGATGTGTCCTATTCCCTCCTGCGAGATTCATGCGCTGTATTCAACTTGTTTTGGCTGGAACTTGAAGCCAATCGATGAATTGAAACTGCCTTTACACTTGGCAGAAGAGCCACTCAGTGAATCAGTCGGCCCAAGCTTTTAGGTGGACAAACTGTGAGGTTGCAAGTTGACCTGGCTCAAAGCCCTCAGTGATGTGCATCCTCAAATTGCCGAATTAGGGTTGTGATGCACGTGCAGCGTAGTGGTTCTGAAAAAGGAAGCATCTTAATGTAAGTGTATTTTTGGAAGGCACCAAGCTACCTGGACCCGTTTCATGGCTAAATTTGGGCAACAATGTCTTGTGTAAGAATTCAACTTGCATGGTGAATTAGAGTCCGGAAGTGACCCGATATTGCCGAGATGCCGACGGGCCGTGTGGCCGTAAAGTATTTTACACATCTTGTATCTTGCTTTGTACCACCCCCACCGTGTTCTGACATATTCTATAGCCCATACCCTTCGGTTGATGACACCTGGGACATTCAGAGGAAACACTGGTCAAAAGCGTGCGCGAAAACTTCAAAACTGTCGCGCGAAAACCGAAAGGTGCGCGCGAGATTGGCGCGAGAAGTAAAAAACGGCGCGCGGAATGATGAAATATGCGCGCGAACCAAAATGTCGCGCGAAATAATTTATGTGCAAAGTGACCGTCATAATGTGCAACGATCACCGGTCCTACTATGTTGCATTATCGAGGGGAAACACTGCAGAGGGTACTGTTATTGTGCAAGGATTCAACGCTAAAAAAATTACGTCTGGCATGTCTGGTTATCTCAGACAAGAGTTGAGAGAGTTGGAAGTACTTGACGAGATTACTCGGCTTCGCTTCGAAGGTAAATTACCTAGATCTGTGGCTGGCTTGTACAGACGCAGACTTATACGCTCGTTTTACGCATGGAAAACGGATCATCGTGATCCGCAACATTTTCATCCTGAACTACGGTGGAACAAAAATCGGGATATGGGTCCTAAAGTGCCGGACGTGGTGTCATACAGCGACTGGAGACCGTCTGGTCAGGCCAATGGCAAGCAGACTAACGCCGTAGTGGACTCACCTTCTACTATTCCCACTAAAAAACGCAAATTGGCGGACATAGAAGAGCGACAAATAAACGGTGCCAGTCGCGTGCGGAATCTGATTGTAAGAAGGGAACCGGTGGGCATTATATGGGACTCCACTGATTACAGTTGTGCATACGACGCTACCTTCACTATACTATCCAATTTGTGGAGTGACAACAGTGTAAGATGGTCTGACTGTTTCGCGCACCTTGGTGATGAACTGGGCCGATCCGGGAGAGGACTTGCCCATTACGCCGACGGAGCTCTAAGTATAGAGAGAGTCAGGGACATATCTAGACGCAGATTACACAATCAGCGTCCGGATTACTTTCCGTATGGACCCAACGGTAGTTCGATAGATCGCCTAGCTATGGCGCTCTTACCTTCCAAGTATTTTGCTACGGGGGTCCACGCTTGTACCTCGTGCGGCCACATGGATGGTCGTTCGTATGCTATGCTAGAGCCATTTCTGACTGCAGGGTTGAACGCTGAACGGGATTACCCGGTTGGCGTGCGGATCCAAGATTGGTTGAACAGTTATTTGAGTAAAGGCCGGATTGCTTGCACTTCGTGCAGGTCGCGCGGAATTGCCACGAGAATGACGATGCGTTCTAAGGTTATGTCTGTACCCCCTCTTTTTATATTCGACATCACTCACCACCGTATTGTGTTCGACAGGGAGCTGGTTTTAGACATAGGCGGCGCACCGGCGAGGATGAAGCTCAGAGGCGTGATTTACGGAGGTCAGGCTCATTTTACTTGCCGGTATATCGATTCGGAAGGTGGTATGTGGTTCCATGACGGGATAACCACAGCGAATAAATGCCTGGCAGATGTCAAACTTAGCAGTGTAGAAAACCTACTGGACCTCCATCGGTGCGGAGAAAAGATAGCGGTGGCTGTGGTTTACGTAAGAGATCTGTGACACCGGGCCGGCTGTTCCTTTATTGTTCTCGCACTTCCATTGTCCGTCATATGGGACTACCAGTCGCTCTACTTAGTCCCGACGAATTACGATCTTATCGCACAGCCGCCACCCTTTGATCACCGTATACGATCGGTGATGGGATCCATCAGGCACAGCCACATCCGCTTAAGGCAATAGTCGGAACCCAAATGAGCGTCGCGTGGACTCGTCTTGAGAGTGAGTCTCGGTTCTAGGAATTTGAGCAGTACAAATATAATTTAGGGTAGAGTAGAGTAAATTACTAGGTGTTTAAATAGTTAGAAAAAGGCGGTAGTAGATGTTAGTCGGAGAGGAAAAAGTAATCTATACGCGCTTCACGCGAGTGCGACCAGAGTCCGCCCGTATCTTTGCCAATAGCTTCGTCATATTGCTATACTCTGGGTAGTGATCTTGGAAGGCAGTGTCATCACTCCCCAGCCTGCATTCCGACGCTGATTAGAAATCCGAAATTCGACACACAAAATCAAGACTCACCGCTCATATTCCATGGCGAGTAATTTCCTGTTGGAGTAAAGTGTTCCAGTGACAAGCCGCATTGCCCCAGTATAGTAGTGCAGAGGCCAGTCTTTCAACGGCTTCAACCCAACTTTGTTGTCTCCGAAATACCATTGATCAATGGCACGACGCCAGGCGCTGGCATCCCTACCGACACCAGGGATGAGAACACCGGGGATAGGAATTGTTGCTGTTGGATGGATTGCGGGCTGATTCTGATCTGGCGGAATAGGCGGTGTTGAGCCGCCCAATGAATTCCCAGGAATCAAAGATGGCCCGGGTGAATTAGGCGTCGTGGTGGCGGTCGTGGTAGTCGCAGCAGTAGAGGAAGTAGGGTGGGTATTGGAGGGTGTAGAAAGCGAGACATTGTCAAGCTTTGTCAAGATTTGCTCGCTCAGCAATCTGAACTCAGCAATGCTAGGCGCCTGCAAAGCATCGTGATCACCCATGAAGCTTTTATCTGCCTGTAAACGATGTGGGTTCAGTGCGTCTCCGTGGCCGGACTCGTAACTCTGCAAAGAGTCCATCAGGTACCGCATCAACGTGTCGACCTGCGAGTTAAAATTTTGTCAATCCCACGCGCCATAGAATGTAAAGATAGAAAAAACCTGTTCTCCTTCTGCCCATCCACCCCACCAACGAATTATGGTAAGAGACCAACGCTTGCCAATTGCGGCAAACATAAATCGGTACTGGGAGCCCCCGCGGCGAAGGCAGTGTGTGGCAAGGGGGGTCAAAGATAAGAGATTACCATATGGGGTAGAGGGGGGGAGGGGTGGAGGCTCCGCCGGAAAAAAAAATTGTATGTGATTTTATTTTTGCCCAGGGAGGTCCGCTGGGGAGTTTAAGATCCACGGAGGACCTCAAACATGCTTTTAGAGACTAAATACACTATTGCAGGCCTCTCACTCACCCTATTAGCAAGGTTGGGTCACCGTGGTTCATTTTGAACCAAGTTTCAACCAAACAAGCCATGTAAATGTCAAAAGCAAGGACATCAATGGTTCAGTGCGAGCTCACTCTCACATATAGGGCTGTTACTTTACTATCAAATCACTGCTAAGGCCACTTCCTACTGCCATCTCGCAGCTCGATATTTTATTGCCTCGGATGTCCTTCTCTAAAAGGCAATTTGATGGCATCATATTACGTAGGGGGAGGGGGGGTGAGGCCAAAATGCCTGGAAAAAAAAAGTTGTAGGTGATATCCTTTTTTCTTATCTTTGACTCCCCTTGGTGTGTGGTAAAGATCTTCTCAATCCCGGCACCGCGTGCGAACTCGTTAATGTAATCCTGAACGAGATCATGGCTCATTTGCCTTTTCGGATGGATCACTCCGTTTGGCGCGATGTACGGGAAGGCATAGTCATCCGGTTCAAACTCACGACCGAGCCGCTGTCGATAAATCTTCCTCCAGCGCATGAAATTGGAACGCATACAGATCTCCGGTGTGTCTTTCTGGTCGTAGATATCGTAATGGTTGCCTGCGACAAAACAAACAGTGTTAGGGTGTCTTCACATTCCAGATAAAGGTACTCGCTTTCAAGCGGCCCATCATAGCCCTGCTTATTCTGCCATCCCTTCCGATTTTCTAGGTGAACCTTGAGAACTGGAAGGTAGTACGGTGCGGGTCCTTTGGCGTTCGCCTTGAGATCCCGCTCTTGTAACTGACAAAGTTCAAAATTTCTATACAGGATTCCATCAATTAGAAGCTTCGACCGTGTCAAGAAGAGCTTACCTGGTCCATAAACAATAGCCAGAGGGTAGAAATCCACGCATCATTGCATGCTTGAGAAATAATAGCAGTTCCTCAAGATCTTTCGGTTTGAATTTAACCAAGTCCTCCGCCGAGCACAGACCCTTCGACCAGCCCATCATCGCCCGCATATCCTCGATTGTGGTGGCCTCAGCATGGCGCCTAGTCGCTGCTTCGCCTTTCACGCGAGATTTGTTCTTGACAGATTTCAGCAATGCCTGCACCTCTGGGGCACGGGCGGGACAACCAGTGAGGGTATTCGTTTCTTCATCGTACTTATAGGCCCCCGCATATTTCCCTCCTGGTCTACGAAATATTCAATATTTATTCGGTATGCGGCGTGTGCAAGGGAAAATAAAATCCACTCACAATCCATCCCAGTAATTTGCCCATGCACCATGAAGTCCTTCTGCAGTGCTCTTGCTTAGCCCCTCGACCACACACTTCTGTGTAACGCAGAGCTCCAGGGCCGTTGCGGAGAGTTTATTGGGTTTGCCGTTTAATGCGACTGCGAGAAGGTCTGTGTCGATGCCGTCCGACAAGCCCTGCGCGGTCTTTGCCTCTGCTCTACGCTTCTCGACCACATCTGCAATAATGTCCCTTGCGCGATCCAGATAGCCGCTGTACGTTGACTTGGTTTTCTTGCTCTTGCTATATTCACCGTGCAGCGCTGCCTTTTGACTTTGGAGGGCGTCGAATGCAGCAACCACCTTCTTTTTCTTCCCACCACCCTTCCTAGGCTTTGAAGATGCTGAAGCGGCGCGAGCCATTCGAGAGTGGCAAAATCAAGGACGAGTTTTAGGGGCTAATCACGTTTGTCTTGATGCTACCGCACGGTGCGACCGTAAAGAAATATTTCATTCCCGAGAACAAAGGAATGGTTAAGGTGGTGTGTAAAATATTCATGTGGCAGGAATAGGAATAGGTTATAGAACATGTAGGTAGGGTCAAAGATATTTCAGGTCAATATATCATCATCCTCTTGCGTCAAATCAATAACATTCGCCCGCCTGCGAGAAGTGCCATGGGAGCTACCCTCACCATGATTATCTTCCGTGAGGTCGACGAGCCCCAACCATCAAAAAACTGCCGGTTCCGGCACAGGACTGTCGGGTATGTCGATAATGTCAACGCTCGGCGGAGGCAGCGGCGGCAAAGCAAGCAGTGGAAGTCCCTGGACGTACAAGATAAAGATAAATGGCATGCAACGAAGCCGAGCTCGGGAATGGCTTGCCTTTGTGCCATTGAACTTGTTTACCATCAAAGGGAAGTACCGTTCCACGAACGGAGCTGGGATCCATTGCATGGATGTCGCACTCGCAGAGCCGGCAGCAGTAGGAGCGTCGATGCGGGACACCGTCCACTGAATAAGACCGCCGATAGAAATCTCCATCCTGTATAAAACAACGCCCGGCGCAACCTCCTTACGACCAACAATCTTGAGGAATGCCGATAAAGCAGGATGTTCATCCTCCACACGGCCAAGCACAACGTGATTATAGAGGTGCTGGTTCAAATCCAGAGGCTGCAATAAGAACAGTTAGATGTCTGAAGTAATTAGTAGAACAGCAGTTTACCAGTGTAAGCCGCCGTGCAAATGCACCAGGAAAAATCAGCCGCTTGAAGCGATCAGTTAAGTCTGGAGTCTTCCATCCGAACTTTCTCTTGCAGAAAAGCGCTAGCTCAGGAAGAGCCGGGACTTTCGCAGTCCAACGATCAACGGCCGGCAGGAAGAAGCCATCGGACCAGGACGTAGTTGGATGAACATACAAGTTGAGGACCCGAAGGCTCGGAAATGTATCGGGGACTTTGGACGAAAGGGCCTTCTGTTTACACTTCAAGTGGCCCTTAGAATTTGTAGCGAGCTCCATGCGGACTTCTTCCCGCCAGCCGACGAGAAAATCAGCAAGACCTTCAGCAGTCATATTCTGAACGGCGGCGAGAAGAGAGTCCCCGTAGCCACCCTTAGCGAGGCCTTGCGCGATGCCGATACCACAGCCGGGCAGTCCGACCTGAATATTAAAAGAGCATGATTAGTGAGAATAAGAGAAGTAGCAGTGCATGTACCGTGTCATAGTCGCCTCCCTTCAACAGGGCCACTAACAATATGCCCCCCAAAGTAAGGCCGACATTGGGGTTGTTCTTGAGCTCATCGGTGGTGTAGACCGTGAGTTCATCCTTTGTTTTCCTTGTTTAGGCTGGATCCGAGGCGTGAGGCAGAGGAACACCGGGAAAAGGAGTAAGAGACCCACCGGCGAATGATACACTGCGCTCCGAATATGGCAGTATCCCCATCGTCGGTGAGCACAGCATCAACGTAGCCCTCACGATTGAGGTAGGCTAGTTCCGCCTCGGCTTCTCCAGGAGCCTAACGGGGAAATTCAGGAAATGGCCATAGAAGAGAGGTAAAATATATACCGTATACGAATGAAACCCAAAATGCTCGATCATCTCCGTGAATTCTTCCACCAGCCAGTGCGGCTTTGCCTTGACTTTCTTGTTGCGTTTGACAGAAGGCCGTTCGGGCCCATCTTTAACGAAGACAGCGATAACGCCGGCCCTGCTCAGGGCCGCTAGCTTCCAGAGAAGAGCACGAAGCTCGGGATTTCTCCCCATCTGTGCATGGCTCGGCATATGAAAGACTGTTTGACACTGACCCATCCATAAACTGCAAGAGGATGCATCAGTTGTTTCCTTGTTGAAGGAAATAAATCATAGTACCCTGCATCGACGCCAATAACCAATGGCCGGGTATTACCGGTTTCTGCAGCAGAAAGTTGGTCAAAAGAGGTCGTTTGCGCGGCTTTTAAAGCAAGCTGTATGATATTCAGTATTCTAAAGCCAAGAACACAAGAGGAGATCATACCTGCCAGAATTCGGGAACACCCATTGTC
Organism: Mycena metata; assembly: GCA_029378385.1. Lineage (NCBI taxonomy): Eukaryota > Fungi > Basidiomycota > Agaricomycetes > Agaricales > Mycenaceae > Mycena > Mycena metata. Next base: position 109,842 of record JARKIB010000070.1, read on the forward strand.
GACGAGGAAGAGGGTCGAAGAAGGGTTAAGGCCTCCTGTCTCTGGATAGATACATGATCAAGTATATTTCTGGACTACCAAATACATTGTGTTGTACTTGGAACTACTGTACGCAAAAAAAAAGAAAAAACAAACAGATGACCTATGGTTACGTGTACGGCGGGTGCGAACACGCACTCGCCCATCGAGACAAAGTGCGTGATGCCGAGGGCATGCAGCATGTACCCTCGGCATGCAGCGTGTACGAGTTCGTGGCAGCGGGACAGAGTCCGCGCTCCCCACACTCGCAGACACCTGCACCCCACTCGGGCTTCCCAAACTGCCCGTCGACGCAATCATCATACCACTCATCCTCCGCCCCTGCCGCATCGGCGCAAACACCTCCCCGCCCCGAATCGCGCTGGCGGAAGAACAGTGCAGAAGACACCGCCGCAAGCCCGGGCCCCACTCGCAGGTGCTGCTCAAAGTGAATGGCGGCGTCCTCGCCCCCGTGATCTTGTCCCGCTCGCGTGGCTCAAAGTCAGCCTTGATGGGTGGCACCGTGTCCGCGTTGGCAATTGGCACAGAGACCGGGGTGTGGCGCGTGTCGGCGGGCATGCCTGGGTGTGTCGCGTGTGCATGGGCTAGAATTTTGGTAGCAGAACTACGCACAGATCGATCATCCCGCGGTTGGCGGCGGCGCCGACCAACCCCGAAGACGCCGGGCTGACGGTGCACGGAGGGGTTGTGCGGGATCGTAATGAAGGTTTTATAAAGGAATCAGGTCATCATTTGAATTAAAAATGGATGAGAAACTTACCGAGACAAAGGAGGTATTTTGCAGTATATCACCCCGCGGTCAGCGCTGCCGCCAAGGAACCTCCGAGACGCCGGGCTGGTGGTGCACGGAGAGGTTGTACAGGACCATAGTGAAGGCTTCTGTAAAGAAACTAGGTCAGTTGGATGGAAACTACACTCGTAGGAACTTGGCGAGCGCAAATGAAAAATTGCCTTGTGGGAGGTTAAATATATGCACTTTGGACGCGGCCGGGGGGCGTTCTACCGTCCAGGTGTTGCGGTGACTATTCGTGAGCAATAGTGGATTAGTATGTGAGAGAGGCAGCATAGGGAAACAAAGACCAACATGATTCTTTGGCCATAAAATAAAATAGTTGGCAAAATCGGAGTTTTTGGGGAAGACACGCTCACACCGACTGTACATAAACGAGGGTACACCAGGATTAGAGAGATGTAACACAAAAACACGGTGACCTAGTGAGTTAATCGAATCAAAATTGTCGGAGGAGCTCATCTGGTAATTTCCCACGCAGTCGGAGCTGACGACGACGAGCCCCAGAGACGTCGAGTTAGCGGTGCCCGGAGGCGTTGTACGGGACCCCAATAAAGGTTCCTATGGAGGGATTAGATGAGTGAAATCGAAACTGGACAAAGGAACCTACAGAGAGAAAATCAATATTCTGCTCAATATTACCCCACGATCCGGGCTGCCGCCGACGAACCACCAAGACGCCGGGCTGACGGCGCACGGAGAGATTATGAGGGACCCCAATGAAGGTTCCTACGAAGGAATTAGGGGATTCGAATCAAAATTGTATGAGAAACTTACCGAGTAGAAATATGGTATTTTGCAGTATATCACCGCGCAGTCTGTGCCACCGCCGACGAGCCGCCGAAACGCCGGGCTGGTGGTGCACGGAGAAGTTTTGCGGGACCATAGTGAAGGTTTCTATCAAGGAGTTAGGGCATTCAAATCAAAATTGTATGAGAAGCTAACCGATTACACATATGGTATTTTGCAGTATATCACCCTGCGGTCGGCGCCGCCGCCGACGAATCCCCGAGACGCCGGGCTGGTGGGAGACGGAGAGGTTGCATGGTACCTCAATGAAGGTTCTTATCGAGGAATCAGGTCAGTAAAATCGAGGAAGGAAATCTACGATTGAAAGACTTACCCAAGTGGAGACTTCCTTTTTGGGTGCACATCTGCCCGCCCTCGACGCCTCCGCGCACTACCTCGCGCCGTTGAGTCCCTCTCCAGGCTGTACCACAGCTCGCCGCGCCCACGTGCCACCCTACCGGCATGCGAGCCGTGTTCTTCCATGTCCTCCCACCTTGCGCGCCACACTGCCTCTGTCTTCGCGCCACCGCCTCTGTCTCCGTGCCACTGCCATTCCGCTTGCCCTCGACGCGGCGAGCATAGCGCGAACGGGAATGCGCTGCCCTCGCCGTACTACTACCGCAAGAGCTCGACTACCCGCGCTGCCGCAGTGCCCGCCCGTCAACGAGAGCGCGACACCCCGGGGGACGTATTGGATAAAATGCTACTTATATAGGATACCTGTAGGAGAATTACATCAGTAAGAAGCAAATTAGATTTAAAGGGCTCACCCGAGTGTCAATGTGCATTTTGGGTGCATGTCATCTTTGGCACGGGACGCCGACCCTAGCGGTCGTCGGGGAGTTTGCATAGGATGCTAACAAAGGTGTAGGGATAGAAAGCTGTCAAGAGGTCAGTATGAGGGTTGAAGAACACCAAAGGAAAGAGACAAACAGCGTTAACAAAAGGAATTCAAAAAAAGGCGGATTTTCGGGAGGCACCCGCACCAGGAATGTTCGGCGCGCGGGAGTGGCAATGCGAGGATGCTAAGCTGTTGGAGGCTTAGTATGAGGGTGAGGGAGCAGAGAAAAACAGGTATTCACAGGCGTCTTTCAGCGAAGAATAAAATAACTCAAAAAATCCGGATTTTGGGGATGCCCGCCCATTGGGGGTGTTCGGCCGGCCAGAGGGGTGCAGCGATGGCCCAGACCTACTGAGAGATTGAAATAAGGCTGAAGGAGCACAAAAGGAATGAAACATATCTGTTCTTCGAGAACAGAATAAAATAATCGAGAAAATGGGATTTCCCGCCACCATTCGGCAATTCGGTGCGGGAACGCATGCGGCCCGAATCTAGCGGGGGACAGAGGAGTTGTATACGACCCTAGGCAACACATTGGTGAAGAAATTAGCCGGGTTCACACAAAACTGCACTTCAAGCACTCACCCGAGTGCAGAGATGCATTTTGGTGCCCATCACCCATGGCCCGCACTATTGACGACGAACGCGGCAAGCGCGAGCCTAGCGGGCCACGGAGGAGTCGCATAAGACCGTATGAAAGACGCTTTTGAACGGGTTAGCAAAGTCCAGGAAAAACTACACTCCAAGGACTCACCTGAGTGCAGACATGCATTTTTAAAGGTTTTGGGGAGCTGCAAGTCCTGTACTGCCCACAGCGGCGCGGAAAGCACGTACAACTATTGAAGGGTCAACAAAGGAGGTGGGCGACGCAAAAAAAAGAGGACCTACAGACATTTAACCTGCAAGGAAAAAAAAGGGCTGGAAATTGAAGCCCTAAGAGTCGACACGCGGTGCAGGCGCTGTACCGTGCACAGCGGCGCGGAGACTAGATATACATCTTAGAACGTTAGTAAAAACGTTGGGGAGCACACAAGAAGAATGACTTACGGGTTCTAGGGTCTTGAAAAAAAAAGAAAACCAAAAATCATAATTTTGAGGTATCACTCCGCGCTCGGCCCCCCCGAGGACAAGTCCCAGGGACACCGGGTTCGTGGGGTGCGGAGAGGTTGTGTTGGATGTCAATGGAGATTCCTGCATAGGAATTGAGGTAGTGGAATCGAAACTGAATTTTACGAAGCTTGCCTTGTCCAGATGAGTGTTTTGAGCCATGATGTGTTCGACAAGGTTAGCAAGGTTGGGCGACAGCAGCGTGCAGCGAACGAGCACGGCGAATATAGCTGGAGGACCTGCCTGGATGAAGGCGGGGTGGTAGGTGGGTGTTGTACGAGACGGTGCATGGGGTGGTGCATGGCGGATGGTGCCAGCATGTGGCAGATACGGCGGGGCAGGCGTGAAGCTGGGATGTGTGCATGCACAGCATGCACACGACAGCCTTGAACTGGTGGCGCAGAGTGGGTTACATTGGGTCGTAAGAGTACTGCGCGGCCAAAAGTGCAAGGCTCCTTGCACTTTCTGCTTATGTGAGAATTGCCGGACTCCCTAGGATTTCCGTCAGTTCCCAACGCGAGCAGTCACACCCACCCGTACTTACCTGTGACTGAGGCGGTCAACAAACGCGTCGACGGGGTTGTTGTGGTAGAAGACAAGGCGTGTTTGATGAACATCAGCCTTTCAAACAGGGTCAAATAACACGTCGCGTGAGTTTGCGGTCTTTGGGGGGAGATTCTCGGGCGAAAAAAAAAAATGCTAGTACCAAATATTAGGATGTCTATGCATGTAATGAACACCATAGTGGAGCATCAAGAGAACCCTGCACGAATTGCAGTTTATAATGGAGGTTCCAGTCGTTTTGCCCGCAATAAGTGCGATAAGTTGCATTAAGTGCTTAGCGCGGATCAATTTACCGTAAATTGATATCAATTTACAGAATTTACAGTCCCGTGACCGCCGCGCGCCAGCTTTTATGAGGCCCTTACGGTCTGCCTTGACCTTCAATGAAGATTCAACTCATGTATCTGCCTTTTTTATACTCTTTGTTAGGTTCCACGAATAATTAAACTGGCCGGGAAGCCTTTGGGCACAATTAAGGTGCGATCAGTGTTGGATCAGTATGTGCTTAAGCCAACGACGGATGCCAGCAATGAAGGTTTTTGCAAACCAACCATGAAATTTGCTGCAAGGAAAATGCTCTCACACCTTCATGCATGGCCTCTGAGAAGAACTTGAGGCACTAATTTCTTTACTCATCAGTTTAGTGGGACTCAGGATCCTCAGATTTCACACAGCTTGCACGCGTTTTTTACATTTCGTTACGCGTTAACGAGCTTTTAGAATTGGAAGAAACATTTTTGCCTTGGTACCTTGCTTTCCTGGTCCACCGAATCGTTCACGCATGTTGTCTCATTGATAAATGAGACCAATACTCTGGATTTAGGCCTGAAGCAAGGAGAATGTATTGTGCTATGAGAAGGCAAGATCTAAATTCAAGCATCCTCCTTTTTAAGGTCACTTCTGGTTGTGCACCCATGTTCCATTAATCTCCTGGACCAGGAATGAAGTCCAAACATTTCGGAGCTTTTGGAGCAGAGAAGTGTTTCCAGTCAAAACCTCATCTAAGCTCTGTTTTTGCGGCCTGGGGTACGACCAGCGGCCCGTCGCGCGCGCGGGAGGACTCCTCCGAAGTTGGAAAACATTCATTTGATGCGAAGTTGTACGATGTTTGATGCCTAACTGTCAAGCGGCAAGCGTGGAATTCGTGACGTCCTAGTGCATTAAAATGTCCATTTCCACATACTTTTGCACTAACCATAGGTCATCGGGTGAACCACAGAACCTTCACGGAAGGATCTTTTCCTGTGCCCTTCCGAACCAAAATGCCGGAACATGGCATACTGCACCCAAGTCTTATTCTCTACGTCCATGTGAAAATTCCGCCGTCTTTTTTTCGCATTCACAACTCAGCAATACTCTCGGCACCATTGGCATGGGCAAGCGAGGCCATGCCACCAGATCTAGATCTGGGTGATCTCGATCACCGGCGACTAACGAATGGGGGAAGGTCCCTTATCTTTAGGGTTTACAGAATTTACCATTTATTGTTGTAAATTATTGTAGTTAAATATACTTAATCCACGTCGAGCCCACATAGATCTAACGAAATGCCCGCCATTATCTTCCCAGCGGGCCCTAAACACACCTGCTCTGTCTGCGACGCTACTGGTGATCCCGTACTGCGCCAATGCTCTACTCACTGCGTTTCCCGGACAATAGTAGACCCAGCTTTTCGTAGGAAACTCTGATGGATCAAAAAGTTCGATCGCAACTACCGCACAATTTGGACTAGGACTTTACCCCCAACCTCGACAACATGTCCAAAGGTAGTTTAAGGAGAAATAAGCAAAAATGCCCACAACAGTCCGCACCCTTACTTTTATCGGGGCCTGGTAGTTTGCCCAAGCCACACAGATATTACGACCTCACTTTTTCGGTGTTACTTGTAGCATTCTGCCTGACTAAATGTGAGCTTGCGCAAAGGCTCCATCAGATACTCTTTGGCTTTTTCTAAGGTCGGAGGGGGACTACCCGCAAACCTCATCATCTTTCTTCTTGTTATCCTGCCCAGCCACTCCTTGTGGTCGCATCGGCTCCTGATAAGCTTTTCACATGGCCGCCTCAACTATTATTCGGTGATTTCAAATATCTTCCTAAGCGACTCGTCACCTTTTGAAATATTCGCTCAAGCGACTCTTGAACTTTTCGAAACAGTTCGTCAAGCCACTTTCAGGGTTTGCAGGAGGTTTGCCTCAGGCTATTCCTCGCATCCTTGTAGTTGTCATAGAATGTATTTATTCAGGCTTTCACTACTGTAAATATCTACCGACCACCGGCGCCATCCAGGATCCCCTTCCCAGAAATCCCGCCGCCGGCACTGACCAGGGATCGACGGGGCAACACATGGGCCTGATGCAACTGATAAATCCTAGCGAGAGCCGTATATAAAGTTATGGAGTAACGTACCTTGCACTGCGTCCTTGTCTGCATTAACAATATGGCCTCCCAGGACAATCCCGTCAGCTATTCGTGTTTCGAAAATCCATTCATTGTCACTCACTCTTGAGCGCAGTACACCAGTGGGCAATGGCAGGGACCCTATCCTATGTCGTCGGAAAGATCTGCACCCTACGTTAGCCCATGTTCACCGTAAAGATTAACAAAACTTACATATTTTCGTAGGGCCACAACCAGGTTCAGGTACCCGCCGACGTTGCTGTCCAGCAAGACTATTCAACTAATTGGTGGTCAGCCTGAGGTCTTCCGCAATCCAAACACGTACTATACGGACGCGTCCCAACACTCCCCTGGCTTTGCAAGTGCCAGCTCTCAGCAGTCTGGTGGTTATTCTGTCAGTGTCTGGGGCGTCTCTGAAATTTGTGCTCACTAATTTTCCTCCTAGAACGGAAGCTACGTTGGAACCAATACCGGCCCTACTTTCGATCCGGCGGTAACTGCTGGCAGCCACACCACTCCTGTTCAGAGTGGCGCACACAACCAAGATCAGGACCTGATAGGGCAGGTAAGTAAACGTCTTAAGGCTCCCATGAATACTTACGTATTCGTAGGAATGGATGATCATGACCCAACAGATCTCCGCCAATGTGCAGGAGCAGATGGCCGAAACCTTGAGAGTTATTAACCAGCGCATTCAGGAACTGGAGGAGCTCAAACGAACAGAGCACGCTGATTCCAAGGTCAAGAAAGGAAGATGCCCTCAACCTATCACTGTTAGCGCTTATCCAAATCCTCTTTATACACTGATACCTACCTTTTTAGCGTCTGGTAAAACGTACCATGCTTGACCTTCTCGGAATGGACGATCCAAAGGGTCCGGTTCCAGGGCCGCTCGGACCGGGAGACCCCCCGCGCGTTAACGCCAGTGGCACTGAGCTTCACAATCCTTCGTGGGAGGGCAACGCGGACGGTACACAGCCTCTGGTTGTAGCGACCGTGGCGGTTATCTGGGCCAATGAAACTGTAAGCATTCCAGTGTGTTCCGGTGGCAGAAAAAACTCACACACGCAGACTTCTCGTACGTTGCCAGAGAAGCTGGGCGCCTTGGACGCCGACCTGAAGGCTTTGATCAAGAGTGCCACGATCCAGCACTGGAGCTCGAAGAAGAAAACATATTCTGGTCAAACGACAGAAAGCGGCTCACGTAAGATTTTGAAGAAACGTATCTATAACCGCACTTATGCGCGTTACTCTCGTGTAAGTAATATGCAGCGAAGGGGGACATTGTTTACTGACCTTTCTGCAGAAAGTCGCAAGACGTCGTAACCAGGTGCCAGCCTTTAAGACCAAGTTTGGTGCCGAGAATTGTGTTGGCCTGGAGGGACTGCTCCACACGCCCTGGGTCTCCGACGATGGCTCCGAACCCGAAAATGCTGACCCAGTCCAGTGGAACACCCGCAGGATGAGCACCGGGGATAAGCGCGCTTGCGAGCACCTTCACCCCGACTGGCGCTCCGCCCAGGTATGTTTTTTCGCGGTAAATCTGCAACGCTGTGTTAATAAATGAATGGAAAGTTGGACAGAATTTACGCCACACTTGATACGCTCGACAGACGGCAGAAGCCTGCCAGCAACCTCTTTGTCTCAGGTCCTTCGCGATCTCGCGGCAGTGCCAAGATCGAGAGATTCCGTGGCTTTCCCGAAAACAGTTTGAAGGGTGAGCCAAGGGGGTCGCGCATTCCCTACTCGTCATGCGTCAACGCTGTGTGGGCCGAAAAAGAGGGGTACGAGTGCGTGGAAGATCCCGCAGATTTTACGATCTTCGACTTGGCCATTTCCGACGCCGACATCGATGAGGAGGACTTGGCGCTTCTTGCTGATGATGAGTCTTGAATTACGTAGACACTTCTGTCTGGACGGGGAATCTGGGAATAAAAAGGCAATTGTCAGAAACTCATGACTGATTCAGCAGTCTCGATCGTGATGATGGGTCGTCTTGAATTATGGTAATACAGTCTATAAGGTCCTAGCTACATATGTGGGGAATCTACGGTGATAAAGTAGCGTCAGAAAAAAAATGACATTATGAGAGCCACGTACCACGCCTTGACCGCCACCGTCACCCAACATTTTTTTTCTTGCACCTGCGTCTCCTTCAGGATAACATGGCAGATGATGTCGTCGAGCTGGATCAGGCTAGCAGGGCCAATCTCTCCGGGAGCTAGATACTGATTGTATTTCCAGAGATTCGCCCGTAGGGGCGTGCTACAATTGACGTCAGAAGGATATACAGGAAAGAATACAAAAAGACTTGCTAGGTTTCCCAGACTGTGTCCCGGATGAGCGCATTCTCGGGGACAAACCACCGAACGAAACCGTAGCGATGGATACCAATCTGGGGCTGATCGACGACAAAAATCTCTTGCAGTTCGCCTGCCCACTCGGTTACGTTGGGAATGGCATGGGTCCGGACGAGCACATATGAGTCGTATGGTGTCTTGCTGTGCTGCGAAGCGTAGTATCGTCGGTTGGATAAGATCGCAAAGGGGAAGCGATTCATCTGGTTAAATAGGGGGACGGAGACCGCATGTATAGGATTAGGAAGCGTGATCGATGGACGAATGTTGAGAAGAGGTAAACATATCCGAAGGGCGGAGAGAGCTTGGGCGAAGGCTATGTCGCTGATGGCTCCGACAGAAAATTTTGCGCTGAGCTGGAAGTCGATACCCCCTGGCAAGGTCTCAGTTTTCGTAAATGGATGGTTAGGTAAATCGCACATACCGTCCTCTTGAGCCTTGTCTAACTGACGCGCGAGAGCTTGGATGGTTCCCCGATCATCCGCCGTGGCCCTGTACATGGATTCTGCGGACTGGTGCATCGGGGAGCCAGCTGGAGAATTGGCTGCATGGGCGAGCTGGAGGTGGGAGATCCGTTAGGTTATTCGGTATAATAAGAGCATAAAAAGGACTTACAATTCGGGACGTTTGGACAGTGCGATGGAACTCACGGAAGAAAGACGTCTCCAGCTCCCCTCCAGAGTGGTTGCTAGAATTGTAGCTTTTCAGAACTTTGTTGATGCGCTCGAATAAGAATGTCCAGAATTCTTGCAAAGGCCCGTAGTCGCGAACGTTCTCAGCAGTATGAGTAGCATAATGGTGATTGGGCTTGATAACGCTCTCGCCGTAAAGCTACGATGGGATTAAGATCGGGTTAAGAATGGGATTAGAGGAATTCTCACTGTCATCAACTCTGGAAGATAAGACCTCAACAGGTCATCCGCCTCGTCGATCTGAGCGTCGCGGATGGGGTGGGCTAAGAGCAGCTTCACAGACGTTGCCAGCTTGCAGAAGTTGACGGGATCGTCTGGATGAAGATTGGGAGGAGCACGGGCCTCCCGTTCTTCTTCTTCGTCGGAGTCGTCCCCATCCTCTCGCCGGCGCTGCCGCTTCCGGGAGCCTGAAGGATCTGCATCTTGATACTCCCCGTCGTCGTCTGAGTTGAGGACTGCACCAGCATCGGGCATCGCCTCGGCCTCGGGGTCAACATCCATGTGCTTTGAGAGTATTAGCACACAGCTTCCAGGTGACTTCGGAAAGCGTACCGTCGCTCGCTGTGTTTTCCGCCGTGTACGCTGAGACCGGGTGTTGGCCTGGGGAGCCACAGTTACAGCCCCCCCTGCAGTCGCTGGGGCAGGAGGTGCAGCAACGGGCTGTGCTTCCTTGAGCAGCGCCGCCGCTGCCGCCTTCCTTTTCCGCCCGGCCGCAGCCTTTTCCCTTTTTTCGGTGATAGAGGCCTTTATCCCAGGAATTCGGCGGCTGAGGACCTCAGAGACGTCGTCGGGCATGTACTCCGCCCATATCTGAGGAACCTGTAGAGGGATCATTACAAAGTAGCAAATACGAATATCCGACTTACGAGAATTGGGCATACAATGACCGCAGCCACAAGCCATTGATCAGCGGTGAGAGAACCTCCAGCGGGAATGCCCATGAGCCCCGGAAGGCGTCCCAGGAAGGCGGGAAGATGCAGCTAGATCGTTCTTCAATTTCGACTTCCCAAATCGGGTAATTTACTGGTGCTTACCTCAGCAAGAAGGGCGTGAAAGCGTCTCATTTCTTTGGTCTTGCGGAGGACTTTGTGAAGCACCCATATTTGATAGAAATGGGTCTTGATGAGACCTAGACGATGTTCAAACCAATTCAGATCATAGAAGAGATGTCCCTCACCGAGGAGGAGATTGTGCATGGGATCAATCACAATCATGCGGCACAGATCGAAGTACGGGAGCCTCGAAAGCTCACAGTACCGGGCGGCGTATTCCTTGACAAATGCCTTGCGAGCTGCAGCTGTCTTGCATTTCAGATACTCCTGCTGTTTTTGACGGTGCTCCTGATCGGTGCGAACTCGGAATCCTAACAAGAAACGGTCGTCAGGATGCGCTCGGGTACAGAGAGTCATTTAGCCTCATACCATCCTTTTCAAACGCCGCTTTGGAAGTCTTGTCTTGTTGCCGTATCCAACACCGAGTACAAAAGTACTGGTGGCTGTGAGAGCCAAAGCCCCCCATCTTGTGCGCGGCGGGTTTGTCGCAAATCACCCCAACAAGGATGACTCTGAGCAGCCGCCCGAGGGGGTGATTGGGGGTTTTGACCACTACTCCGTGAAGCCAGAGCCTGAGCAATTCGTCTACGATGATTCTCATAAAACGCTGTACTTGGTCCGAGTCTTGTTCCTTGGGACCGGGCATGATTCCGCGCAGGAGAAGGTTCGCGGTACGGTATCTGTGGTAAGGCTAGTTAGTATTGGTATGCAATGCGGGAAAAGAGAGGCTCGAACCTTAAGAAGGAGCGGAAATTGATCACATTAAAGGACATTGGGCCTGAGGTATGAGATGGCGCGATCTGGCTTCGGAGGTAGGAGAACCTGTAGGCGGTTAGATAGAGCAGGAGGAAAATGTGGGGGTACCCACCAATCGACGCCAAGAGAGAGCCCCACCCGCAGCTCATTATCCGGACCCGACATCGGATTATCCCCCCGACGAAAGAAAGGAAGGCCATCGGGGCCCTCGATCTCTTCTGCAATACGGCCATCGAAGAAGTCCGTATACAGACCCTTCTCCCTGGAAACGGATCTCCACTTATCCATCTCTTCTTCAACGCCAGGTACTGCTAACATATCGCGCAGCTGTTCCTCGATAGATTTGGTCGGAAAGGAAAGTAAGGGTTTTCGGGCTGGTTGAGGGGGTACTCGTGTCGACGTGGATTGTGGGGGTACTGCTGCACGAAATATCGGAACAGAGCACCTTACACAAGTGGTGGCAGCGGAGGAGGCTGGAAATACTTCACAGCAGGTGGGACAGACTGGTAAAATTTGAAAGTCGGGCTCAGCTCCCATGTGCGTCATGACAGCGGGAAGTGTGGTCAGCATCGGAGGCCCGACGTTGACCCCAGATGCGGCAAGGATGTGCCCAACAACGAGCAATACCACGTCGCATGCACGGAACGGTAGGTGGAAGATGGTATGTAGCCAGACGACCAGCAGGTACAACATATACGCCGCAGGGTGAGGATGGACATCTCCCGGGGAGGGAAGTGTCGTCGCAGGGCGAGAAGGCACACGGTAGATGTCGTTGTCGACTTTTTCGATGAGGGGTACCTCGTCTTCCTCTTGTTCGTCCTCCTCTTCTAGCAGACGATCCTGCTCCTCCCAGTCATCATCTGCGATGGGAGGAGCAGGCTCCGTCGCCACCCTAGCTGCCCGCATGGCCTCGAGCCCCCGACGTTCCGCAGCTGCCATTGCGACCATTTCAACAGCCTGGGCATCCTTGGGCAGGCGAGCAATACGCGCAGGAAGATGCAGCGGTGTTTCCGCGGACTGGAGAATATTGGGAGGAGCACCCAAATTCGACGGGACTGCTGAGACGGTAGAAGTGGAGGGCAGAGAAGGCATATCATACGCCATTCGCCGTTCATCCATGCTGACTTCAGGCGGGTCGGGATAGAGGTTTAATGGCCGATATGGCGGTGGATGGGTAGGCAACGGGAATTGGGGAGGACGAGGAGCCGCGGGATGGGGAAAATCTGGTAGACTGTGGTCGAAGTGTGAGGCGGTTTGAGAGGATGGCCCAGGCAAAGAAGGTGGCACGGTGGGGAATGGAGGCGGCATGGGGGTCGAGGATGGTCGAGCCGCATCATGGACTGCATGGCTAATTGCGCGCAGTTGTCTCTCCTCATGGCTCTTTTTCGTTGAGCGCGGTACAGGTTCTCCCTCGCATTCCGGACAGAAACATGGCACAAGCCCCCCCTTCATCTGCAAATTCAAAGATGGTCAGTGCCGTCTTATTAAAGAGAGATTTTCACCCACTGATAAATATGTATTAATCTTCCTGAATACACGACAATATTCCAAGGAACTCCGAGTCCCTGTAAAGCGGATTAGCCAGCAATCGAGCAGCCTGTAAGCTGTGTTTTTTACCTAGAGAGACCGGCAATAAATAAAGAGCATACGGTCCGTAGATGGAAGAGGAGAAGTTCGTATCCGGCACGTGGTCCGTGAGAACCCGTCAACATTTGGACGGAAAATATTCAATTTTGTTCTTATATGCTTGTGAGAAGCAAGTTGGAAGCAAGTACCAGCGATATATAAAGCAGCAACCAAGCTAACAGCCTCTACACGGCAAGAACAAAAAGTCCAACGCGTCTCCCAACAAATCTCAGCTTCATTCTCCCGCTCCTCCTCGCGATCCCGTGAGTAACTAAACCAGCCATGGCAATTGAGCACCCAGCTATCGGTCCGTGTGGAGCATGATCATGGCGCGCTGGCCTCGAAAGTGGCAATTAAAATGGGTTAATGGCTAGGAGGGAAGACAAGGAGGTCTCCGAGTTGCACGTTGAAGCTGTGGCTCCGAGGAGTAGCAGGAGAAGGAGGCTCGGCGTGGCGGCGACGGCGACGATGTTCCCGGTTCCGCCCAGCGCCTCCCCGCTCCAAATCGCCGCCGCACAGCGCCCTCGGCTCAACGCAAACGCGAACGTGCCGCAAATCCCCCGCCCCCGGCCCTCCAACTCTCTTAAGTCCCCCCCCCCCGTCCGTCCTCTCCGCGATCCTCGCCTCAAAGCCAACCCGTGCGCGCTACGCCCGCGCGAACTCGTCTCACACGGCGCCGCCGACTCGGGCGAATGCCACGCGCAATAAGAGCCGTGCGCACCGTCCACGCGCGTGAGAAGAATTGGCGCGCACGTTCCGCCGCACGCAACTTCTGCGGACACGCGTCAGCGGGGAATTGGAGGATAAGAGGGGGACGCACCGAGTGGCTGGACGACTCGCGCGGCGCCGGGGGGGATCCTGAAGGTTGTGCGGGAGTTGGGCGCGGCGGGGTTTGATGGGTTGGTTCATAGGGCGCGGAGACGAGCGAGGAGTCGGAGGATAGGACATAGCTGCATGCGGTAGGTTAGTAAGCGAACAGCTGAGCGCAAGTGGGCAACGTACTGAACATGCATCCCTTGCGGCGGTGCGGCGCGCGAATCGAGGCGGTCGCGGAGCAGCAGGTATGAATGGAGGCAGAGCAGACGACGGGATGACGGGCGAGGGTACAATGGACATAGGGGCTGGTGCGCGCTGAGCGCTGAGGAGCCAAGACGTGGGGAGGAGCCAGCGTGTGTCAATCCTGCGCGACGTTGAGAAGTGGGGTCGGCGTGATCCAAGAGGTCGGTTACAGCCGTAGGGAGGTTGATGCCGTTGACCTCCAGACCAGCGAGCGCGGCGATGGCAGATGCGGGGACATTGTCAGGAACTTGAATTGGCACGCATGAACCTGTGGCTAAGGTAAGCAAGTCGAATCGACGATTCGACTTTGTCACAGCTAGCTCACCTGTGACGGGTCGCGCGCAGAGAGATAGAGACTTGGAGAGAGCAAGAGTCAACAAACAGGAATATTAATATTATGTCAAGCCGAGCTTGCTTATGTGAGAATCGCTGGATGAACCACGATGTCCAGCAGTTTTCGACGCGATAGGTCACAGCAGACTCACCTGTGACGGACGTATGCGCTTGAGGGTCAACAAACAGACGCGTCGACGTGTGGGCTTGTTGTGGTCGAGAGCAGGAGACGTGTGATTTCCCAAAGGGGATGTTGCACAGCTTTACCCTACCTTTGTCTTCCACCACTACCGCCTCGACCCACAACTCGGAGAAGTCCAGCAATCTACTCCTCTCGCCGACGCCCTCCCACCTCCGAATCCCCTGACTCCCACCTTCCATTTATAGACCCGCACTTCTACTTTCTCGTTCGCCCGCACGACCTCTGTGTTTCGTTTGGTTTAGGGACGCTAGATCTCGCGTACGTCCGCGATTCCTTGCGTTACCTAGGCCTTATATGACCCCCTCAACAGGTTTGTATCTTCGCAGCGCCGGTCTGGACAGCAGGACACGCTGGGTGGGTGTCCATTCCTCACAAATGTGATTTTCGCATTATTATGTTTTGGCACCCAGATCTCTCGTATGTCCGCAGTTCTTTGCGTTACCCAGGCCTTATATGACCCCCCCAACAGGTTTGTATCATCGCCGCGCCAGCCTGGACAGCAAGACACGCTGGGCGAGTGTCCCTTCCTCGAAAATGCGATTTTCGCATTATTTTCTTTTGGCACCCAGATCTTGCGTACGTCCGCGGTTTTTTGCGTTACCCAGGCCTCATATGACCCCCCCAACAGGTTTGTATCTTCGCCGCGCCGGTCTGGACAGCAGGACACGCTGGGCGCGTGTCCCTCGTCGAAAATGCGATTTTCGCGTTATTTTCTTTTGGCATCCAGATCTCGCGCATGTCCGCCGCTTTTTACACTAAACTTCTCACATATGGACTTACCATTGCCTACATATAGTTATGGGGCCGTTCTGAAGCATAGAACCCATGTCCAACGTCCAAGTTTAGACTTTTGGCCTCTAACTCCAACAGGTCCGTCCGTTTTGTGTCCCGTCTCATGTTTCACTCAATGTTTCATCCCAATAAATACCGCGCATGTTGCGAAGGCCAATAAATACCGCGCATGTTGCGAAGGAAGAAGTCGTGTAGCTCAGTCGAAGTAGTGTTTTTGCAAAGAATAAATAACATTTTGTGGAATTGGGACTGTAAGTAAGAGAGTTACATGGACTATTTACGAGCACGCAACCGCTTGCCTCGCTGCCAGTGCGTCCCCTTGCGCAACGGGAACTGGGCGTCCCGCAACGCCTGTGCAGCAGCCGCGTCTCCCTTAAGTTTTGTTATCAAACGGCGGCGCTGGTATTTGACCACAGAAACAGAGGGGGTGCCGACCTTGAAGAGCTTGAGTACACGTAAAAGAAACCCTACAGGAAAGGGAACATACGGCGTTGGCAACAGCCCAGTTCATCATTCGAGGCGATATAGTTTGCTAGATAGGGAGAGTCAGCACACAATATAGACCGAAGGAGTTTTGAAAGGGCACATACAGAAACGACGTCAGCAACCCAGATATCGGTAAGGCCACAAACAAAGCGCGCCATGAAGCCGCGGCGCTCGCGAAAACGATAAACATGGTCGGGTGTCAACTGCGTCCAGAGAGGTGCATCACCGTCTCCCGAGGACCCAGTCCAATGTCCCAGCATCATGTAAGGGGAAGTGTTGTAGACCGCGGCGATGCGGGCGTTGGATGGAGTGTCCACCGAGAGGAATAGATGGTATAGGTCGGGGCCTTCAAATATAGTACCGTCGTCGGGTCGCTGCGGAGAGATGAGCAGTGAGTCAATGGGGGAGTACGAAGGCAGGCCGAACCTCAGGCCGAACCTTTTTGTAGCGCATGTGTACAGAGCATAGGACTTCATCTGCGTCCAGTTCCGTGGTATCCGAATCCTTAGGGTAAGAGTGGATAACATTGTTAAGCCAGGCACCGAGATGGGCATGATGAGGCTCTCTTGCATTGCTGGCCGCCAACTTCTGGGCTGGAGTGCGCGGGCGCAGAGGAAGAGGAGGTGGTACGAAGGTTTTGCCGTTGATCTTCATGACTGGGTTATCTGGAGAACTTGGGGGCAAAGACTTGAGAACGGCACATTTTATACATGGCGGGCGGCGGCGAATGTTGAGCAAATTGAGCGAAAGTCTGACTTCTCGAGTGATGTTCGAAACTTTGAAAAGTTCGAGAAAAGGTGTATGCAGCTGTTTGTCAAGTTCGTGTAGTCGGCCGATCTTTCCCGCTCGCTCCCTCAAACTCCTCTCGTTAACTCTGTTCTTAGTCTTTCTAAAAGAATGTCTTCAGCCAAGCCGGTTTCTTTCTCACCAGCCACCCAATACTCTTGCCATGAACTACAACTACCTCACGACGCGAGACTGTCTCAACGCGATCGAGTGTGGGCAGGACCGATCGCGCCAAGGCCTAAACGACAAGGTTTTCATGGACAAATGGCTCGCTTTCCGACAGGCCGACCAGTACAAGCCTGACGTCTTTTTCCGTGGTCTAATCGGCATGCACGACGTCAAACCCCAGCAGGTTTTCACTCAAGTCCACTGCGTCAAATTACAGGTAAGAGAACCATCGAATACTCTGTTTCCGGTTTCTCACACCAACGGCATAGGCGCAAGGGTCCAATAAACAAGACAAGTATATCCTGTTCATCCAAGCTACCCCACCGCCGTCCTCGGGTCTTGTGCCAGCAAATCAAGGGAGTCCCATCGCCATCCTCGATTACACCGCAGCGCAGGACACCCCACTCTGGACTCGGCTGACGCATACCTTGCACTTTCGCATGAATCGTGGCCACGCCGCTCAGCTCTTTGCAGCCCTAGCCTTGACAACAAATAACCTTCTGGAGGTTCGTCTTCGGCCATCCGAGTTTGTGGCCGAATGTAACTGATTTGACTCTTTTGTTTAGCCAGGGCTGTCTCAAAGACTCGTTGACTGGGCGTGTTACGCTGCGGTACGTTCTCCCAGGGCTGTGTGCATTTCCTTCAACTGAAACCTGCTTAGATGGGGACGTCGGCAGCGACGGAAGTGATGCCCCCCGAGACCCCCCGCAAGGGAGCCGCAGGGTCTACTCCGATACCCTGTCGGCCTGTAAAGTCCAGGAGGAGCGGGCGCCAGGTCCAGGGCGTTCAACCCTTGCCGCCGTTTGCTCTTTTGTTCCAATAGCCAGCTTAATTTACTCCTGAAATAAATATGGAACATCCTTTCCTCTACGCTACACCTTTGTCCTGAAGTTCCTTTCCTCAATGACTCTCCTCTCTAGATCTATTAACATGAGACGATCCATGCGTTTGCCTGATGGGGCGGCTGAAAAAGTTCAAGCAAAGTTCAACTGTACTTTGATCAATCGTTCGAATAGCTTCGCTTGAACTGAACCCATAGCCAAGAAGGCCTGGGGAGAACTGGCAGGGAAATTCAAAGCCCAGATTTTCAAAGGGTAATGGTAAATTTGGAGAGGGGGTAGCACAAGCTTTGCAAGGAGAAGGAGGGAAGTGGGAGCAGGCTGGCGCGGATAGCTGGAGGTCGGACTAACTTGGGGCTTGGGTTCTAGTTCTCAGGCTACTTGGCATTTTGATGTTGGTCGCGAACAACTCTCGACCCCCGCTATCTACCCTCACAATAGTCCGAGCTGCCCTATTTTCCGGGAAACGCAGTGACTTGCAAGGTAGTACGGTACTGCTCTCTCGTGTGTCAGCGTTCCGACTGGAAAACATACCGCGATTTTTGCGTTGATCGGGAGGATATTTTCAATGACTTGGCAGGTCTCACTATGACGGATAATATCCGTCCCTTCCTGAAGTGGACCGATAACTGGCGAACGTCCATCATGCGCTGGGGTGTATATTGCGCTGATCTTGGCCACCAGTCAGCGGATTACTTGGAAGGTCAAAGGTGAGTGCTCATGCTGCATACGTTGAATTAATCCAACTGCCTTATTAGTTTTGTGGTCCTGTTGGTCAATAACCCCTTAGCTACGTCGTCTAAGACGTCGTATATCGTGAGTGCTTGATCGTGTTGGTTTTTATGTTCTAACCAGATACGGTCAGCCCGTTAGCGCTGGAATGTGCCCCGACCAGGAAGTTATCAAGTACATTCGCGGAATACCGGAGGACCAGTTCAAGGACCAAATCGTATCCGACTTCCACCTTATACCTCCTAGGCGCGACGTAATTCGTATAGTGGTTGTGGCTGGTCCGTGCTATAACAGCACAGGCGACACTTTAGACCATCTATTCACCGACATTCCTCACCGATTGTTCACCGATCCGGTCGACGCCGACGCCCGGTCGATGTCCACTCAGCTCAAGCTGTCTTTTTTGGACGATTTCGCGGATTCTGTGGTGCAGGGTAAACATCTGGACACCCCGGACCTTCTATATAGCGCTATATAGGCCGGGTAGACCGGGTAGCGCTGTATGAGGTCGGCCTCTATGGGACAGCGGATATAGTCACCCGTTCTATGTAGACTCGCATAGACTCGCGTATTCCAACTCTATGCGTACTACGCGAACTACCCGAGCTGGCCGGAACTCTTTCCTAATTCGGTCCTTCTCAATTCGGTGATAGAAATAGAATAAAAAATTGCATTTGGACACGCGCAGAGCGGCAAAGCAGACGTAATGACAGTGGTAGAAGCATCTAGGGTATCGGGGACATGTAAGGACAGTGATGGAAGGAATAACGGCCACAAATATCAAGTACTAAGTAAGGAGCGACAAATAGTAAAATGAGGGGGCGGTATTGAAGCGCGATACCAGCTGTTTAAGCCTCGTTGGCAGCGAAATCATTGTCAGAGAGGGCAGCGGGCTCGCCGCCCTCTGGAGTAACATCGACCTTGGCATATCTACTGAGAGGGAGTGAGTACTGCCAAAAAAGGAAAGGCTAAACGACATACCGCGCATTCTGGATCATGCGGATTTGGAGCTGCTGGGTTAGGTTGGAGCCCGAGTTCGTTGTATAGACCTTCCAGTCCCGAATGACCTTGAGGTGCTTCTCGTAAATTTTCTGCCAGGTCTTCGCAGACATTCGGCTCTTGATGCGCTCCCCGGTCTGGTATTCCATGATGGTGCACTGTACCTGCAAAAGCGTTAGTAATGGAGACCAATGATCCTTCCGAAGCTTACCGCAGTTACGATGAAGGCCAGCCCCTCCTCGGGAAGGCTGTTCGCGAAGTATTCGGGGATAAGTACGGCCTCAGAGTTACCTTCGTTGTTGTAGAAGGAACGGTTGAGGACTTGTTGAAGCGACGTGTGCTCAAAGAGGGTGCCGGGCCTGTTACGGTTTTTCGGGTCCTAGATGAGAAGTGTCAGTATAGTAGTATTGACGCTGTATGGAGAAGGACATACCAGCGATACAAATGAGTCCTTTTCAAGTAGACTGGTCACCAGCTGACGATTATGGGCGATCGCCTCGGGCGTCAGGTCTTGCTTGAAGTCGTAGCCCTTGACGCCCATCACAACCTCTCGCGATACGGTCTTGACCGTACCCTTGACTTGATGGAAGCGCTTCTTGAGCTTTAAGTAGAGAGGAATCAGTTGCGCTCAATGAGTACTACAGCTCGCACTAACCAGAGCAAGCTCCGATGTGGTTGGAGCAGTACCCCCCTGATATCCATGGGAAGCACGAAGGCTCTTGAGCGCCGTGTACCAGGCGTTAATGGCCATTTTGTCAACCAGGAGGCCGTCTGCGTACGGTGCGGTGGAGAAGGTCGTGAGGCGAAGGTGGCCGGCGGCGAGATCGAAGATGCGACGACGAGCCGGGGGGAGGTCGGCGGTGCGCAAGGGCACAGGTGTATTGTTACTGTCATCTTCGTCGTCGTCGGCGTCCTCGTTTCCGCTATCTTCATCGCGCTCGTCTCCCGCACCCTCAACGTCAGTGAAGGGTCTTTTGGCAGGCGCGGCCGGGGTTGGGGACGAACTCATGACCACATGCGCACGGCGGACTAACCCACGAGGGTTTGTGGCGTATGGGACGGTCGGTGCAGTCGGGGTATGGTATGCGATGGTGGGTGCGGGGGTGGCGACCGCCGGCGAGGAATGGTTGACGGTGCGGCGCACGAGGACCCGCGCGGGGAGGCGAACAGGGCTGGAGGTGATCTATACGGCAATTAGCACTTTATCAAGGACATCATAACCACATACCTGCTCGTCCTCAGCAGGTAGACTGGGCACGGCCTGGTCTGCGTTGACAGCACTGCTGTAGCGCTCATCGTCCGAGCCTTCGCTCATCGTCCGAGCCTTCGCTATCGCCGGTATCGGCGTCGGGGTCATGCTCCATCTCGTAACGCTCGGCGTCATCGAGGCCTATGGAAAAGGTGAGTTGTAGGCTGGAATTGGCAACGGGGCATACCATAGTTAGTGGGATCGAGCTCCGGATCAAGCTGGGGGTGTAAATGAGCAGCGGGATGGTCCTCGAGAGAGGAGACACGAAGGCCGCTGGACTGAAGCTGAGCCGGACCCGAAGCGGCGTGGAACCGTTCAGGGTGTTGAACCGGAGCGCTGCTTAGGGCTGGGGTAGATATCTAAGGTGAAGAAGGTCAATGAATCGTCCGAGTGAAAAATCATAGCAAGGACATACCATAGATACCGGCAGCACGTGAGGCTGAGCGCGAGGATTGAGAGGGCGGGGCTTGGGGTATTGAGCAGGCTGGGCCGCGGAAGGTTGCTCTTTAGTCTTGTCAGCCCTCGCCTTCCGGCGATTTTCTTTTTGCTGCTGCATCTCATCTGCAAAGTTATAACGCATCCATCTATGAAAAGCAGGAAAAAACCATACTATAGGGTGCTATACGGGGAGTAGGGACAGATTTACGGTGCTGGCGGCCGTAGACAGTGGGCTCTTGGGTAGAAAAGTCGTGTGTCGACATGGTGGAAGGAAGGGATGTGGTGAAAATTTTAGTTGGTCCTGTTTGTCCGTTTAGGGGTCGGGCGCTGTGGCGTGTTTCAGCGAGCGGCATCAAAGACTTACCTCAAGTTCAGCATCTCAGCCCACACCCATGCATCCCTGCCAGTTTTGCCTGCGACCGTTCGCGCACGGTGCCGCTCTCCGAGTACATCAATCCAAGTCCGCAGCGTGCAAAAAAGCGCGCGATGCGCAGCTAGAGACGGTGATGGCGCAAGCGATGTTATCCACGAGCCTGGACAACGGCGGGCCCGACTCGGACGATGACGAGGAGCCTGACGGCGCTGCTCCGGTGGAAGTTCCCCAGTTTTACGTGCCCCAGGATTTGGACGCTGGCGGTGATACCGAGTTGCCCACGCAGGAAGGCCCCGTAGCGACACACCCACCGACCATTGAAGAAGTTGTTGACGAAGATTTCCTGTACTTCCAAGATTGCCCAGCTGAGCACCAAGCCGGCGCGACATTTGGGAAAGGGCCTACGACGTTTCAAGCCATCCGGGATGATCAAGTTCTTCGCGGCGCTGAGGTTTTGGGCCCATTCGAGAGTGACGATGAGTGGGAGCTGGCAAAGTGGCTGATTAAGAATGTCGGGCACAATCAGATGGAGGCATTTCTAAAGCTACCCATAGTAAGTCCGACACGCGCCTCGGACGAGTACGATTTACTGACATCTATATCAGATCCAAGGCGTTGGCACCGCCTATTCGACGAAGGACCAGTTGCTCGAGGCTGTCGACGACCTGCCAGGGGGTGTTGGGTGGAAGCTGGAGAAGGTTACGCTTAAAGGGGACCTCGAGGATGACGACGGCAAACCAATTGTCGAAACCCTCGAATTGTGGTATCGAGATCCCGTCGACTGTATTCGCGAATTAATGGGGAACCCCGTATTTTGCGACGTAATGCAATACGCACCTCAGAAATGCTTCGAGGACATGGCAGGGATGTCAGAGGTAATCAATGAGATGTGGACGGCGGACTGGTGGTGGAAATTACAGGTGAGCGCAAGAGGAGAAGAAGATGATGATCAAAAACACTTACCAATTCGGGCAGAAACTACTCCCTCCTGGCGCAACAATTGCACCGATAATACTGTCGTCCGACAAGACCAAGCTATCCAACTTCCGCGGCGACCAGAGCGCGTGGCCGGTGTATTTGACCATCGGAAATATCTCTAAAGACATCCGACGTCAGGCCAGCTCGCATGCGACTGTATTGGTGGGATACTTGCCTATCGGAAAATTCAGTGGTTACAGCGACAAAGCACGTCAGGCCGTGCGCTACCGTACCTTTCATCACTGCATGAGCGTTATCACCCGTTCCCTCGTTGCCGCCGGTACGGACGGTGTTGATATGACCTGTTCGGACGGGTTTGTGCGCTGGGTCTTCCCAATCCTTGCGGCGTATGTTGCCGACTACCCCGAGCAATGTTTAATCGCAAATTGCATGGAGAACCGCTGTCCCATCTGCAAGGTTGCACCGACATCGCGGGGGACCCACGAACCCTCAGCCCCTCGCCAGGAAGCGGAAACACTGAACCTTTTAAAAGAGCATCAGACAGGTTACAAAAATCCCGCAACAGCCGCCAAGGCCAAAGCCGACTACGACGACTTTGGCCTGCGACCAGTCCCCTCACCATTCTGGGCCCAGCTTCCACATAGCGATATCTTCCAGGCGTTTACGCCGGATCTCCTGCATCAGCTTCACAAGGGTGTCTTCAAAGACCACCTCGTGAAATGGTGTACGAAAATAGTAGGCGAGAAAGAGGTGGATGCGCGCTTCCGCTCGATGCCCTCGCACCCAGACATCCGTCATTTCAAGAACAACATTTCCTCGGTTTCGCAGTGGACGGGGACTCGGAGCGAGTTCAAGGCAATGGAGAAGGTGTTTATCTCCGTTGTCGCCGGTGCGGCTCCAGATCGGGCGGTCGGTGCCGCGCGTGCCGTTCTCGATTTCATCCATTACTCTTCACTTCAGTCTCATACCACCGCGACCTTGCGCGCACTCGCCCAGTCCCTCGACAAATTTCACGAGCACAAGGAGATATTCCTCGATCTTGAGGCTCGTCTCCCCAAGCACTTCAATATCCCCAAAATTCACTCCATGGAACACTATGTCGCCCTCATTCGTCTTTTCGGCAGCGCCGATGGCTACAATACCGAAAGTCCCGAGCGCCTCCACATCGATTATGCCAAGAACGCCTATCGCGCCTCCAACAAGCGAGACTACACTATCCAGATGACAAACTGGCTCCGCCGACAAGAGGCCGTCGATCGCTTCACCCTTTACCTCGAATGGGAACGCAAGGGGTCCTATCAGCCGGGCGAGCAGGTCTCGCGCGTCCCCATCACGCCGCCAGCCAGCGATGACCCCGAAGGCATTGTTGTTGCTCCTACCTCGACTTCCCCAGCGGCAACTTACAAAATTGCAAAACTCCACCCTCGTGAACTCACAAATATTCCTGCCGTCGATATCATTGCCGGTCATGGTGCTGGTTATTTTCTGGAGGCCCTCAAGGCCTATATATCTCCATTCTCCCCCTTGATACCCCAACCTTTTGATCGTTTCAATCTCTACAAGCGCCTGACATTTACCCTTCCCGCCATTCCCGAAGCTAGCGCCACCAGTCGCCGCAATGTTGTTCGAGTCTCGCCTCCAGTTCCTGCTCGCGGTGTTCGTTCCCCAGCCCAGCCCGCCCATCTTGACTTTGCTCTCGTTCGCACTGGCGAGGTGAATGATCGGACGGCGGGGACTGCACTTGAAGGTACGAATCACTGACGGTATATCTCCTTCCCTCAAAATTATTAACATGCTCTCAGGACTTCGGGTGGCGCATGTCAAGGTCCTATTTCAGCTTCCCAACGTCTACCGCCTCCATACCACCCACCCGCTGGCGTACGTCGAATGGTACACGCCGTTCGGTGTAGCCGATCCGGTGTCCGGGCTTCATACGATCCGGCGTTCCACGCGCAACAACCACGTATACGGCGAGATAATTGGCGTTGACCGTATCGTCCGAAATTGTCACCTCCTACCAAAATTCGGCCGCAATAAGGACCCGTCTTGGACCACTGAAAATGTTGTCGAGCGCTGTCCCGCCTTTTTCCCTAGCCCTTATAGTGATACCCATAGCTTTTGTTTATTTAGAGTTGGTAAAAAAATGTTTAGGTCTTGAAACTCCCAGCTTTCGACTGCTGCCGACGATGCCAACAGGACAGACAGGGTGCGCTGTATCGAGCAGAATTCCTAAATGGGGTGTGACCCGAATGGGTTTAATTTCTACGCGGTATACGCGCTCCCACATGGTAGGCGACCTAGCCGGCCTATATAGAGCCACATAGTTCTCGACTTCTACCTGACTCTATGTACCAAGGTCTGTTCTATCCAGCCTAAGTGCCCTTCCAGATGAAGGTTGGCTTGTGTCATATATTATTGGGACCCATATTGACGCGTTCAGCAGTCGGTAATTGTTTGGATCTGCTGGGAACCGCCGTGTATTCGGATATCTTAGAAGATTAGACCCCGTGTCAGTGCGATATCGCTGTAAAAATATACGCTCGCTTAACAATGTCCCACACGTCTCGATACTGCAAAGTTAGACGATAAATCAGCCTCCTCCAGTCGGTTCGATGGTTAATATTATTTGCGTGTGCATTCAACAGCACCAGTAGCCGGATACATATATCTGGCCATCAGTTCTCCATTGTTCTTTCCCCATTGTCCGCTTAAAGGGGTAAATTGACGCGCTTTTAAAAAGGTGAATTATCGCACTGATTAGCAATGCCTGCGGTTCTACTGCAAGCCACCGACAACGACTCTTGCTTCGTGTGCGGCGGAGTGGGACCTTCTGCACTTCGTAAGTGCGGGAGGTGTCAGGTCGCTCGGTATTGTTCGCCTGTCTGCCAGCGAACGGACTGGCCCAACCACAAGCTCTACTGCTTGGATCGCAATGTGCTGCTCAGACAGTTTTACCAGAATACAGTCGCCATTGAAGTCAACCCGTTTCTGAAGTGGCTCGCTCGTTGGAGGGCATCCCTGATCAGGTGGGCTGCATACAGTGCGGACCTCGGTCACCGCACATCTGACTTCCTGGATAACCACACGTTCGTCCCCACCTCGAGTTCCCGAATATATTACTGATTCAGCATGATTCCGAAATCTAAGATTTGTCCTGCATCTTGCGGACAACGAATCTATCGCAGCTAGAACAAGTAGAAGTCTGTATACCGTGAGTGTTAATGTCCTGCGCATTGATCAGCTCGCTAACTTGTTAACAGGTTGCACAAGCAGGAATGGTACTTGACACCAACTTGGTGGCGAGCATCATGATTCTACCCGCTGGCCACGACAGAACGCAAATATTGGACGATTTTCATGCAGCACGTCCAGGACACGACGTCATCCGCATGCTGGTCATCGCTGGTACTTGCTATAACACATCGAGCGAGGTACTGGGCGAAGCATTCCCTGAGAACCTGTATAGAACGTTCTCAACCAGTTCCGATCCGCAATGCAGATCGTTGTCGACCAACTTGAAACTGGGGTTTATCGATCAATTTGCAACTTGCGTCCAAACTGGTCAGAGTGGGTCTAGTTTCTGTTTAGATATGGCATCTCTAACGACAATCTGCAGTTAACGAGTGCACGGCTTTGCTCATTTCCGTATTGAAAAGCGTCAGGCAGGTTCGAGCACTGATAGCCTGATTAGTGTGCTAGTTTGTATCTGTGCCTCGTGATGGTATAAATGCATCAACCCATTGTCCTCGTTCCGGTATTCCGTGCTGTCCGCTGTATAAAACAGTGCTTGAACAAAAATAAAATGAATCTCCGTCTGTTCCCTGTATCCGCTCTATCATGGCTAGCTCTTGGATGGACTTGTACGGCCTCGATATAAATTGCATATATCATGCCAACTATCTAGCCGATCTGAAGTTCGGTACAGATTTTACATACGGTCCAGAATTCGAGGGAGAATATGGAATGATAATATCCCAATGTTTGGATCCCGTTGGTCTTCCTTTATTTGCTCGGGTGGTCGGGACAGTACACGATGTCAAAATGGCACCAGATGGCTCAATAGATGTGAGTGGCAAAGCACTTTCTGGTCCGAGAACTGATCTCCTTTAGGCCTTGATACTGTATACACCGGACGTTGGTTTTCCAACTGCCAGATCAATGTATGTGAGACAGAATTTAACGCTGGTTGATGCTGTCGCATACACTGGAGTACGCAGAACCTAGTATTTCTGAGATACACCGTGCTGAAGGCTATTAGAATCGCAGCATACAACGCAACACTGTCTGGACCAGTCTGGCATCATCGGGCAGTCCCCGATTCGGGTACACTATAGTGCATGTTGATGGCATGGTTGAAAATGTGAGTACCAATCAAATTCGAGTTGCAATGAGTGACAATTCTGACGAGACTCCCTGTGTTAGTTTGACGTCACAACGCGTAGTTTAGAGCCGATGGGAAGTTGGACGGATGGTCTTCAAACGGAAGCGCCTTTACTGACAGGATCCTACGAGCCATTAGAGCGCGGTTCATTGGTCGTATGTGTGGTGGAGCCTTATAAGGTCGACACACCAATTGTTGGTGGCAGTTACCGCAGGGTTAGTACATAAACAGAATAACTTAAGTCGGTTTACTCACTAGGATGCCAGGAATATAAACTCTCGTCGGTTAGGGTATCTCGTCTGTTCAAGAGCTCAGTTTAAATTAAATACGGCCAAATAATAGAATAACGGTATCAGCGCAATTTGTACGAGGCGAAAGTAACACTAAAAAGACTCGTTCTGCATGCGCATGCAATGGCCCTAAAGCACAAGTAATCCGTGGGATTGGCGAAGACAGTGGATTTGCGCTGCGGAGGCAGCTCGAAATTGATGAGAGCGGAGACAGGCAAGTTGCTGGGAGGCAGTGATTGCTTTTTGGCCCCCTCAGGGATCTTGAGTGCATCTGGGAGAGCACTCATTGCGGCGAAGTGGCGGGAAAGATTGAACGGCCCGTTTTGGGCCGCGCTGTGTGATCTGCGCTGTTTCGCTTTGATTTCGTAGCGGGGCCTCATTTTTAGGCATTCCTATGCATTTCTGAGGGTCTCTGGGCCATTTTGCCTGATATGCGAATTTTATTTTTGGGTCACGGTCCCTGAGGTCGAAATGCGAAATCATAAATTCGCTTTTTTGGGTCACGGGTCACAGGCCCGACGAATTGAACGAAATACTACAGTATTACTGTATCTATTTTCAGTGGCTATCAAGTGGACAAGACTGTCGCAGACGAGATTGAAACCTTCATGCGCACCGGTATCTTCTCCAATCCCAACAATGAAATTTTCATCGCGAGGCCCGCAACTCTCAGCGTCGGTCTGCACAGGCGCGTAAAGCCAGAGAATCACAAGTGGTGAGCGACGAATCGGCCGAGCTCCGAGAAAAGATTGCTGCTGAACTGGAGGGACGCCGTGAATCCAACGTAGTGCTGTCCAGATATGATATTGATATGATTTTTGGCGTATCATATTATAATAATATCATATCATGGTGGCCAGGGTCGTATCGTATCTGTAACATATTACCGCATATTATTACTCCATATTACTCCATATTATGAATATATCAAAAATATAATTTTCATATGGGTCACTGCCCTAAACTTGAGAATTTTGACCGGGGTGGAATACACACCGAGTTCCTGGCTTTCTCAAATGCCTCCATGGGTGCTATACCTTACTTTACACCCACAATTTGCCTTGGTACATGAAATCTGAAATTTTGAACCCCCTATAACTGAAGATTCTCACGGTTGTTAATCTCCAACCTTAGCCATCAGTTGCAGAAACACAAATAATTTCATCTTGGTATACGGGGTTCCATGCCTGAAAAAGACCAGAAAAAGTGCCTGCCTCCAAAGGATCCTCATTGGGGGCTACATCCCAGGCATGATATGAAAATAATACGCATAATACGGGCCTGGCATATCGTAACATATCAATATCATATCCTAACATATCCAGGTCATATTATTATGTTGAATCGGCCCAAGGCCCGTATCATATCCATATTATCATGAAGATATTAAAATTATAACATTTCATAACATATTCTTGGACAGCACTAATCCAACGCCCGGACTAAGGAGTTTAACGAACAACTCAAGAAGCGTACCGGGACATCAGGCAGCCGGAAAGCCAAGTCCACTGGTGTTCTTACCGCGAGTTCCAGTGGCAGGGTCAAAGCTTTCGCACCGCGAGCAGGCGAGTTAGCCAGTTTTACCTGACACTTCTGTTGATATTGTTTGAAGGTCCCTCGCGGCGCACATTTGCTTCTCCCTCGGATAATGTTTCTGCGCCGCATGCAGGTGAGCTACTGAATTCTATTTGATATTCCTCTTGATGCTGTTTGAAGGTCCCTCACCGAGCACATTTTCTGCCCACTCGGATAACGTTTCTGCAGTCCCAAGCTCGCTCAACGATGAAGTTAACATCGAAAGCGACAAGGCAACCACGACAGAAGCAGGTAATATCTATGGCCTTACTCTTAATTTTAATGCATGCTCTAACCATTGAACAGGAGAGTCCTCTCAAGCTCCGCCTGTCGGTATGACAGAGTTACCGCCGCCAATGGGGCCAGCACCATCAACGCAATCTGACACGGAGTTTTGGCCGATGTCGGCAGAGGAAATTGCATTATTTTTGGCCGCCTACCCACCCGAAGGCAACGCCCTTGTCAATCTCGGCGCGTCATTCAATTCTGAAGTCCAGTTCCTTGACTTTGGTCCGACTTTTGGGGGTTTGATACCAGGGGCGACCAATTATTCTTCGCAAAGTCCGTCAGAATTCGAATTCACTCAGCCGGCCTCGACTACGAACGATCATTCTTTCCAAAACTCTTCGGCATTCACCTTCGCCTTCGCCGAGTCAGCAGCCTCCACGCCGGATACATCCACAGAATCTTTTGTGGCGCCGGCCGCACCGCACCATCACTCAGACTGGGTGCTCCCCCCGGTATCCACCAACTCTCCATCGACGGCGATTGAGGAGCCGCTCGACACTGTTTCCGGTAGTTCTATTCTGCCCAAGAAACGGCGCCGCGAGGAAATTGATCCCGCCGATACTGTAGAGTTTCGTTCAATTCGGACGTCACAGGAGGCCCCGGGAAGCTCACGCCAAAGTCTGTCCGGAAAAATCGTCGAAATCTGCCTCAAAAAGCCACTTTTCTGCGTCATCTTGGGCCTCAAAAAGCCACTTTCGGACAAGGGTCATCACGTGGGGGTCAGAAAAATTTCGGCCGCGCCATATATGGCGTGGCAAATGCACCGGTAGCACTACCGTTGGGACAGTTTTGGTGCTTTGGGCGCATGTAGCTTTGATACAGGCTGGCCTGTGGTACCGCTGTCACTGCAAATTGTCGATGAGGTTCAAGTCGGATCGGCGAAAAGTCAAAAACCCATCTGAAAAAGCCAAATCGCGGACAAGGCTCGTCGATTTTTGCCCTCAAAAAGCCAATTTTCGGACAAGGAAATTGGAAAATTTTGCCCTCGAAAAGCCAAAATTTCGGACAGACTTTGGCGTGAGCTTCCCGGGGCCTGTCACAGGTCACAGCCGTTTTCCGGGGACCCCGCCAATAATTTTCTTTCGATTTTAGCGGATTTTGGAGATTTGTCGGAAAAACCTTTTAATCACGTGCCGTCCGAATTGAACGAAACTCTACAGTATTCTTGAACCGGGTTCTGTACGGTCGAGGAAGGCGTCGGCGCGGAAGCGGATCGCGGAATGGCTTGGCGAAGATCTCGATCCCAAGAAGGCTAACACATACCAGGTATTTTTCATTCATTTCTTCCATCTCATATTTTCTTACGTCGTCCAACTCAGGGGTAGATTTGGTGTTGAAGGGCCGATTATTCCTGTGACTCTGACAATGTTCTCACGGCCTATACCAATTAAATGAACTCCATTTTCGCTCCCTCTAACCCCTTTCCTCCTCACTGAGTCCTGCGATGCGGTGGATCTGCTACAGGGGTCCACTCGAGGTGATGTCTACCTTTATTTTCATCGGAAAGGCTCGGCCCGTTCAATCAAAATGTGTTGCATTTCAGCTCAAAGGCGACACATTGAGGGTAAATGTGTCGCCCTCCATCGGAAAGTGGTGGTGTTGATGAATGTGGTGCTTATGAAAATGTGCGTGTACATAACGTTTGGTTAATTCCGGTATGTGGACGGGATTGAACAGATGCGGCAGACACAGCACATCTCAGATGCGGCACATGGCGATCACATGCGGCACATCAATCGGCAGATGCGGCACATGGTTGCAAGATGCGGCTCCCTCTGCGCGGCACTTCCGTCGCATCAGCGGCACTGTCACGCGAAGCGCCGCCGTCCAACTCAACCAAGGAGGCACTGAAATTTGGTAGAGACTCAGCGGCTACCCTAACGCCTGGAAGGCCCGGTTCACTCAATTTGTGACTGGGATATTTGAATTACAGGAAGTGTTTAAAGTGAGATGCCATCTTACAGTCTCCGACGTTCGACATCAAGTAAAAACTACTAGTAGAGGAAGATTAGGGCTGCAGGTTCAGTAAGAATCAGCTAGGAAAATGTATGCTACCAGGTTCAAGGGTCGGCCACCTGCTCGCAAACAAATGCACTTTGGGAGCAGTCAATATGCACATTTTTGGCAGCGGGATATTCACGTACCTTTGCACCCGAGATGGGAATAACAGCACGAAATGGCGGATTTACCCTCCTCAAAGTGGACTGCGACTTTGGAATCACCGGTCCCTGTTTTGCGCAAATAAATAACATCGTGTCAGCGAATGTTCGCACCAGATAGCATATCCGATTCTGTCGGAATATCGGACGGAGGGAGCGGCGACGAAACCCGGGGACCAATAAAACCATCGTCAGCACGAGTATATTTTGCGCTGACTGGTTTTGTGCTCACTGTGCCCGCGGAGTTCAAGATCTTCCGAACCCGAGGCCTCATCCGGATCGGACAAAAATTTCGAGCCCCTCCCGCGTTCCCTCAGTCCGGATCCGAGTCTTGACCACTGCCTTTCGAGAAGAACAGCGTTGGGGGTACCAAGGCGCGTCGGCAACGCGTCAGATTCAATTTTGATACTTTGGGGAGCGGAATGCCGGAGAAATACCCGAAGCTGAGTGGCGTCAATCCATTCGTTGTCGATGAAAAGGAGCGCCGTCCATGTAGTAGATCTGACCGTGTTAGACGCGTAAATATGGGTCATATGACTGTCAGTCAGTGGGAGAGGCGTACCGAACGTCGAAATGCCGTTATGACACCCATAGGCAGGCTCTAATCAGTTTTGTGGCGTTGGGAGTGTGTTTCGGCGGCATTTTGACGCGTATTCAGGCTGTCTGGAATGCGGGGAGAATGGCGAGGGGAGCAGGTGGTGGTAGCGGGAAGAGAGCGGGTAAATATTTGGCTGTTTTCGCGGCCTACCCCGGGATTTGCGTGATTGATGTGCATTTCAGATGCGGCACTACTATTTTTGGAGAGGTGCCGCATCCGAACCAGATGCGACACATGTGCCGTATCTGAACGGTATGTGCCGCATCTGGAATGTGCTGTGTTTGCCGCGTCTGATACAACCTCGTATGTGGACGGGGCAGAGCTTGTTGGCGGTTGTGCTTGGGCTGAGTAGATTCTTCCCAGCGTTCTCTATTTGGTGGCGTTGCTGGCGTTCTTCTTTTTTTTTGTGTTGGACGCGATTCTTGGCGGGGTCTACGGCTTTGCGATGCAACGTGGAGATTCGCCAGCGCGCGCCGTGTAGACCGCACGGCGTTTTGCGTCGGCGGTGATTTTTCCTTCCCAAAAAGGAAGGCGGGCCACTCGCGCTCGTTTTTTTTTTTCTTGTGCGTCTTCCTCTCGGCGTTTGTGCGCGTCGAGAGTGCGGATGCATCGATTGCATTCGTCCGCATTCCTCCGCGTTGCGCGCATCGGCGTTTTTCAGTCGCGCATTTTATTATATTTTCTTTATCTTATTTTCCTGGATCCTCGGTCTTTCACCACGCGGCTTGTTGGATCTAGCCCTTCGCGTTTATGTTAGGGTGCGCCCTCGAGACGGTGTCTGCACACCCGGCGGCGAGTCGGATCTTCTATTTTCCTTGGTCGGGTCGGGGAGGTAGATTCGACGCACGGCGTTCTCGACATCGCGTGGGTCAATCACTGCGGGAGGTGGTTCGTGTAACGCGAGCTAGGTTTTCTCCTGCGCACAGTGACTACATGTGCTTCTTCATAGGCCTGAGAACAGTGCAGCTACTTTATGTCCAATGCCTGAGTGTGCAATGCTATTGAGCATGCGATCCTGGAAGTGAGTGGAAATCTCAACGTCTAGTTGTAGAGGAGTGGTGTAGCATCCATGAATCAAAGTCGCGCTGGGGCTGGAGTATCCTTGAATAGCTTTGAAACCCCGGATGAGGTGTGTCAATTTATATTCTGAGTGATATATAGGTGGGACCGTAACAACAAGCATTTGATCTTCCTTACTGGCTCTCAATGTGGCCAGGGGTCTCAGTCACGGCTTTTATCTTTTGCGCCACCTCCTCCAAGAGCGTGACGATGTCGTGGTGGCCGTTTGCCGAAGCGATGGCACGGCTGGTCATCCCGTCCGAGCCTCGAGTCCGAACAATAAGTATCACAGCGCGGCCCTAAGATGATCAGACGTACTACGACACGCATCAATGTTCGCGTTTTTCTCCAAGAGGAGCTTCACGATGTCGAGGTGGCCGTTCTGAGAAGCCATAAAGAGGCTGGTTGTACCATTTTCGTCTGGCATTCACAGAATAAGCACACCCAGCAGCCCCTGCAAACGTTCGACGTACGACTGGCCTTCGGTATTTGCATTTTCCTCCAACAGGAGCTTTACAATCTCGAAGTTGCCATCCCCACAAGCGTACCAGAGGCTGGTTGTCCCGTCCGTGACTGGATTTCAAACAATAAGGGGAGATAAAAAAATTTGTAATGGACCGGACGTACGATGAGCTTCGATGTTCGCGTTTTTCTCCAATAGGAGCTTCACGACATCGGGGTGGCCGTCCTGAGAAGCAACCCAGAGGCAGGTTGTCCCGTCCGGGACTCAAAATCCAAGTTAGGACATACTGCAGCCCCCGCAATGAATCGACGTACGACTTGCTTCGATGTTTGCATTTTTATCCAACAAGAGCTTCACAACGTCAGAGTGGCCATTCCTACAAGCCTGCCAGAGGCAGGTTTGCCTGCCTCAAATTTGCACAATATTAGCAGTGTCGCAAAGCAGCCCTGGGGATGATCCAGCGTACCCATACTGGCTTCGATGTTCGCATTTTTCTTCAACAGAAGCTTCACAACATTGGAGTGGCCATTCCTACAAGCCTGCCAGAGGCAGGTTTGCCCACTGAGGCCTAAAATTTGAACAATATTAGCAGTGTCGCAAAGCAGCCCTGGGGATGTTCCGGCGTACCCAGACTGGCTTCGATGTTCGCATTTCTCTCTAATAGAAGCTTCACGACATGGGAGTGGCCGTTCTCAGAAGCCCTCCAAAGGCTGGTTGTCCCGTCCGTGACTGGATTTCAAACAATAAGGGGAGATAAAAGATTTTGTAATGGACCGGACGTACAATGAGCTTCGATGTTCGCGTTTTTCTCCAATAGGAGCTTCACGACATCGGAGTGGCCATTTGAAGAAGCCCTCCAAAGGCAGGTTGTGCCGTCCGTGTCTCGATTTCAAACAATAAGGGTACAAAAACAAAATTATGATAGACCGGACATACCATGAGCTTCGATGTTCGCATTTCTCTCTAATAGAAGCTTCACGACATCGGAGTGGCCGTTCTCAGAAGCCCTCCAAAGGCTGGTTGTCCCGTCCGTGACTGGATTTCAAACAATAAGGGGAGATAAAAGATTTTGTAATGGACCGGACGTACAATGAGCTTCGATGTTCGCGTTTTTCTCCAATAGGAGCTTCACGACATCGGAGTGGCCATTTGAAGAAGCCCTCCAAAGGCAGGTTGTGCCGTCCGTGTCTCGATTTCAAACAATAAGGGTACAAAAACAAAATTATGATAGACCGGACATACCATGAGCTTCGATGTTCGCATTTCTCTCTAATAGAAGCTTCACGACATCGGAGTGGCCGTTCTCAGAAGCCCTCCAAAGGCTGGTTGTCCCGTCCGTGACTGGATTTCAAACAATAAGGGGAGATAAAAGATTTTGTAATGGACCGGACGTACAATGAGCTTCGATGTTCGCGTTTTTCTCCAATAGAAGCTTCACAACATTGGAGTGGCCCTCTCGGGAAGCCCTCCAAAGGCAGGTTATCCCGTTCGTGACTCAAAATTAAAGAATCAGCATACAACGGGTGCCTTGAGAAGCTTCGACGTACGAGGTGCCTCGATGTTTGCGTTTTTCTCCAGCAGGAGCTTCACAACGTCGGGGTGGCCGTCGTGAGAAGCAACCCAGAGGCAGGTTGTCCCGTCCGGGACTCAAAATCCAAGTTAGGACATACTGCAGCCCCCGCAATGAATCGACGTACGACTTGCTTCGATGTTTGCATTTTTATCCAACAAGAGCTTCACAACCTCAGAGTGGCCATTCCTACAAGCCTGCCAGAGGCAGGTTTGCCTGCCTCAAATTTGCATAATATTAGCAGTGTCGCAAAGCAGCCCTGGGGATGATCCAGCGTACCCATACTGGCTTCGATGTTCGCGTCTTTCTCCAACAGAAGCTTCACAATATCGTGGTGGCCGTTCTCACAGGCCTTCCAAAGGCAGGTTTCACCGTGAATGACTGAATCGAGGGATAAGCACACCCAGCAGCCCCTGCAAACGTTCGACGTACGACTGGCTTCGGTATTTGCATTTTCCTCCAACAGGAGCTTTACAATCTCGAAGTTGCCATCCCCACAAGCGTACCAGAGGCTGGTTGTCCCGTCCGTGACTGGATTTCAAACAATAAGGGGAGATAAAAAAATTTGTAATGGACCGGACGTACGATGAGCTTCGATGTTCGCGTTTTTCTCCAATAGGAGCTTCACGACATCGGGGTGGCCGTCCTGAGAAGCAACCCAGAGGCAGGTTGTCCCGTCCGGGACTCAAAATCCAAGTTAGGACATACTGCAGCCCCCGCAATGAATCGACGTACGACTTGCTTCGATGTTTGCATTTTTATCCAACAAGAGCTTCACAACGTCAGAGTGGCCATTCCTACAAGCCTGCCAGAGGCAGGTTTGCCTGCCTCAAATTTGCACAATATTAGCAGTGTCGCAAAGCAGCCCTGGGGATGATCCAGCGTACCCATACTGGCTTCGATGTTCGCATTTTTCTCCAACAGAAGCTTCACAACATTGGAGTGGCCATTCCTACAAGCCTGCCAGAGGCAGGTTTGCCCACTAAGGCCTAAAATTTGAACAATATTAGCAGTGTCGCAAAGCAGCCCTGGGGATGTTCCGGCGTACCCAGACTGGCTTCGATGTTCGCATTTTTCCCCAATAAGAGCTTCACGACATTGGAGTGGCCGTTCTCAGAAGCCCTCCAAAGGCTGGTTGTCCCGTCCGTGACTGGATTTCAAACAATAAGGGGAGATAAAAGATTTTGTAATGGACCGGACGTACGATGAGCTTCGATGTTCGCGTTTTTCTCCAATAGGAGCTTCACGACATCGGGGTGGCCGTTCTGAGAAGCAACCCAGAGGCAGGTTGTCCCGTCCGGGACTCAAAATCCAAGTTAGGACATACTGCAGCCCCCGCAATGAATCGACGTACGACTTGCTTCGATGTTTGCATTTTTATACAACAAGAGCTTCACAACCTCAGAGTGGCCATTCCTACAAGCCTGCCAGAGGCAGGTTTGCCTGCCTCAAATTTGCATAATATTAGCAGTGTCGCAAAGCAGCCCTGGGGATGATCCAGCGTACCCATACTGGCTTCGATGTTCGCGTCTTTCTCCAACAGAAGCTTCACAATATCGTGGTGGCCGTTCTCACAGGCCTTCCAAAGGCAGGTTTCACCGTGAATGACTGAATCGAGGGATAAGCACACCCAGCAGCCCCTGCAAACGTTCGACGTACGACTGGCTTCGGTATTTGCATTTTCCTCCAACAGGAGCTTTACAATCTCGAAGTTGCCATCCCCACAAGCGTACCAGAGGCTGGTTGCGCCGTCCTTATCTAAAATTCCCACAATCCACACGTTAAGTAACCAACCCCTGGAACAATTCGACCTACAATGGGCTTCTACGTTGGGGTTGTTATCCAGCAGCAGCTTCACAGTGCTGAGATGGCCGTAGTGGGAAGCCGCGCAGAGGCTGGTTCCCCCACCCAGGACTCAAATTAAATCATAAGCACACACACACACCAGCTTGTGAGAAGATATGACATACGACTGGCTTCGATGTTCGCGTTTTTCTCCAACAATAGCTTCACAACCATGGTGTGGCCATTCTGAGAAGCGATGTATAGGCTGGTGGAATTGTACTGGGCTCAATTTCGAGAAAATAAGCACAGAAAGCCGCCCACGGAACAGTGTGGCATACCATCACACGCTTCGATGTTCGCATTCATCTCCAACAGGAGCTTCACAATGTCGAGGTGACCTTGCTGACAAGCGAGAATGAGGCTGGTCATCCCGCTCTTGTCTGGCATTCACCCAATCACCAAAGAAAGTGGCCTCTGGAATGATCCGACGTACCACTGGCTTCGATGTTCGCGTTTTTCTCCAACAGATACTCCACAACGTCGTGGTGGCCATTCCGAGAAGCAACGCAGAGACTGGTCCTTCCCCTTTCCCCTGAAATCCAAACAATAAGCACCAAACAGCCTCTGATATAACATGATGTACCGAGGTTTTCGAGATCCGCATTTTCTTCCACCAGTAGCTTCACGATGTCGAGGGCACCGTTGTCAGACGCAATCCACAGACTAGTTACCCCATTTGTTTCTGGAACCCGAACAATAAGCACATGAAGAAGACCCTGGATTATTCAACATACTACCAGCTTGAACGTCTGCACCGTTATCTAGCAGGAATGCAACAATATCATCGCGCTTTCTTCCAGAAGCAATATGGAGGCTGGTTCTTCCATTTGGTCCTCAATTTTGACTCAGTGAGCACAAGGGATTTCAACGGATTTGGACACACCTTGGCCATTTGTGTTCGCACCGCTCTTCACTAAACACCTGATTACCTCGAGGTGCCCGCTTTGAGTCGCAAGATGAAGAGCGGTTTTCGCATCCTCATCTACAACCGAAATTCCTGTGAGCGCATCCGAAACGTGACATTTCCGACATACCAGTGGCCTCAATCTTTGCACCTTTATCAACTAGGTACTGTGCGCCATTGAAGTCCCCGCTCACAGCAGCATGATGTAGCGCAGTTCTTCCGCTCCCATCTATAGTTCAGGTAACACTGAGCACACGCCGGGATGCCAGCTGCTGCACGGACCGGTAGCATTGACATCGGAACCTTTTTCGCTCAGTAGCACCGCACGGCTGCCGACATTTCTTTCAACCAGGTACTGCACAATTCTGAGGTGACCATTTTGAGCGGCGTAGTGGAGGCTGGTCATCCCGAATTTATCTTTACTAAATGTGGGATTAATGTCGCAACATTCCAACCGGGACATACCACTGGCATTAGTATCCATGCCTTCCCCGACAAGGTACTTTACGATTTCGAGGCTACCCTTGATAGAAGCGTAATGGATGATGCTTTTTTCCTCCAGATCTGATGTTCGAGTGAGCCTGCCCATACGAAAGTTCCGCTTTGGACATACCCTTGCTATTAATTTCCATCTTCAGCTTCGGGGAACCCACATCATCGAGGTTACCGTTCATAGAACCGTGAGTCATTTTTGTCTCCTCAGCTGAAGTCCGAGTGAGTCTGCGTATATCAAAGCTCCGCCTTGGACATACCCTTTCTAATCATTTCCCCTTTCTGGGAAACCACGTACTTGACGGCGTCCAGGTGACCGCCCTCAGCAGCATAATGGAGGCTCGTTTTTAGTTTACCTGGAGTCGAAGTAACATTAGCTGAGATGCAAGAATAAATTTCAACCGTCGGCACACCACTAGCATCGAAAGTTGCGCCTCTAGTAACCAGAAATTGCGCAATCTGCCGGCGACCGTCTTTCAACGCATAATCGAGGCTGGTTGTTCCGTGATTATCTATTGCTCAGATGTGAGTACCATGACCGCAACGTGTCCATCAAACTAACCTAGTTCATCCAAGTTCTTATGATATAGGGCGGCGAAATTGAGGACGTCCTGGTCGCCAAGCCTGACAGCGGCATGGATCCATGTGCCCCCGATACGTGGTACTGCAGAATTTGTGGGAAGGACATGGCGCGAGGACGACATTGCACTCACCCTTCTCCCACCCCTCAATGTCGCGGATCCACTGTTCCACTTTTTTCCATTCGATGGTGCTTGTGTAATCCTGTAGAGCGCTGACTGCCTCAGCCCGAGCGGCCTCCACACGTGCAGCTTCTGCTTTCAAGAGCGTAGCACTTGGGGGACCATCCATAATTTTCAGAGTTCCAGCAGCGCTCCATAACGGGAGCAGTAGAAGCAACAGTGCGAGTGTTTGACCAAACGTCCAAAGGCCGTCTTGGCGGTCCTGGAGGCTCTCGTTGCGCGATATGGACAGCTCGGTGTCGACGACGAAAAGGCCGTTAACGAACATGAGCATTAGGAGGCCGGTGTGGGTTGCTCGTTGTTCGCGGAGGGTGTGTTTCGGGTCTGTATCACCTTGTATCAGTCGCACGGGGCGGCTTGGATTGCACTTACCATTCTTTGTAGCCGTAAGGCGACGTACTAGATACAGCGGCGCACAGAATATAGCCGTGGGTAGGACGAGGT
This sequence comes from Mycena metata, assembly GCA_029378385.1. Lineage (NCBI taxonomy): Eukaryota > Fungi > Basidiomycota > Agaricomycetes > Agaricales > Mycenaceae > Mycena > Mycena metata. The sequence goes on from JARKIB010000070.1 coordinate 149,076, forward strand.
TGAGGCCAGGAACGAGAATAAAGGCGTAGACGGCGAGAGATGTGATGCGCAAAACCTGAGACGAGAGCGGTATTGCGTGTCCAAACATGGAGATGGTGGAACCGAGCGAACACGAATTGGAAGTGCCGAACTGGCTAGGATCGATCCACAGCCATAGTCCAAGTGCACCCATTAAAGACAGGTGCAGTGAACCGATGAGAATAACCGGCTTAACGCTGTCGATCAGCGATGCCAACGTGGGGGACCAGTCGTATATGGCTACGTAAACCTTGGCGGAGATCGGTGATTTCGAAGTAGGAGGTTCCGGTTTCTCTACCCGGGGTGGAGGCCACCGGAATTTGGACCAAAGCTTAGGATCGCGATGCCAGAGAAGAAGGATGTAAATGAAGGTGTTCGTATTATTCATCCAGCTCAGGCTGAGCACGATCGTCGTGTGATAGTTGTCCAACTGGTTACGGGCCAGGATAAGACCAGCGATTAGGAGGGCATAGGCGCTGAGCAGGATCGTCGTAGACTGATCCGCCAGTGAATCTAGCTCTCCCGCCGAGATCTGGCCATCGAGAAGAGCCAGAACGGCTGGGACAAAGCTGAGAATATTCTGGGCATACGCCGCGGTCCGCACCCCAATCCCAGAGATGTCGGTGTTGGATGCGATGCAGGAACCTGAGAGAGAGCTCATGGTTGGTGGTGGAAGTGAGTAGGCGTGACGTGACGTGACCAGCGATTAATCATCAGCTTCCAATGGAATGCGTCGTAAGGGAGATGCTAAGTTAATTCGACATGCTGCATGGTCAACGTAAATAGTGGCAGACATCAGATCCGAGTCGAACCGAGACGGCTGAACAGGTGGGTGGAGAAAGACCGGTGACCGACGGGCCGCTCCTGACTGGAGGATAAATTCTGAGTGTGTTTTGTTAGTGTGAAAGGAATGCGACTTGCCGAAAGTCCACGCAAGTCAGGACGCCGTTGAGATCGGAAGTGTCAGACATTGAGGTGACGTTGTGCACCCGTCTCACCGCTTCTCGCACAGATGGTCCCCCCTCGATCCACACCTCCCTTCCTCCCCCGACTGAGGGCACCGGTGATCGCCCCGTTTACCTATTTCCGATCGAGCGCGTGGCACGGGTTCAACTCCCTCCAAAGACGTGTCGGCCCGGTGTCCTATTTTTTTTCCCCCGGGTGGATTCGAATTCTAGGCGACTCGTTGCGTTCTACTACTTAAATAAGAGCCACAGCAGAAATGTTTTCGAAACATCGTTCATAAATTATTGTGTTCGGTTTGGTAGAGATTTTGAGCGGGTGCTGGCAAAAGGGCTCTAAAAACCAATTACAAGAAGAGGTCTTTGAAGATCAATGTTGATCATCCTGTTCAGTTGGACGAGTCGATACCTTGAAGGAGGCTTAACCCGTTCGAGTCCCTGTTGAGACGCCATCCTCCATTGAGCCATTTCCCCTCTCTGCATGGGTGAAAGAGTCAGTATTTTTTTACCCCACAGGTGCAAAGAAGGGGAAGGGGCCGTAGTGTAACGGGAGGTTGAAACAATGTGAACGTGAGAGAGAACGTCTTGAACAGAAAATTATCCATTGAATCTTTGAGGATCACTGGTGATCGGTATTATTTTGGCGTTGAATTGAACCTAAACTCAGGAACAGTACTTGGGGCGAAGAGAGCAGTAGCGTCCTGCATCGAATTTCCGAGTCCTAAACGGCATGAGGTACTGAAGTGAAGGACCGCTCAACTTGAAGGAGTAACAGAACCAGTCTTTGAGGATCCCCGCGATCATCACGGTGAACTTGAGAGGGCGATCCGGATGAGTTTGACACGGGAAGGCGAAATTTCCCTGCGGGTGAGGCTGTGAGATTTCCCCCGTGGCTGTGATGAGCACAGGACCGCGCACTCTTGTTTTGTCGTACTAGACAAGACACCCAAAATCGAATCCTGAAGTATCGCTGCAGTTTGTAAACACAAAAAAAATCGGACATTGGGACACGTGAGCGGCCAGAGTGCTGAAAGGAAGCTGGGAGTTCGAGTCCCTTCAGCAATGTAAAGGCAGAAGGTGATTTTTCCCCCGCGTGAATTCGAATTCGGGGTCGGGTTCCTCTGCACGAGACCAAGAAACCAAGGCAGAAAGCGTCGGGATACAGGAACACTGAACCTTCAGTTTTCGACAAAAAGGGGACAACTTGGCATAAATTTTGAATCCATGCAGCTGAATACTCTCCAAGACAGCCCGCCTAAGCAGTATAGCAAGAAGTCTTCAGAGCTTCAAACACTGAGGCTTGTGAGCGTTGGATGGGTGACGGCGCAATTTTTAGGGTGGTGGTGGAGAGAGGGTAGCCAGGAGGTGTTGCCTAGATGAGCGGTGGAAAGCTCGGTAGAATTTGAGTTTGAAGGCGCGAGTCGAACGAGCGTTGCGTACCTTCAGCGATGCCATCCCGAAGCCGTGCGTCAGATTAAATAAAAACATCGGATGAGAGTGAAGGATGTCGAGAAAAGAGGCTGCCAGCACGAATATCGCAGCGAGGCAGCGACTTAGATGAAGGCAGGAGCAAGGAGGCCAGATGTGCGCGTGTTTGGCTGTAGCGTTGTCCAATCGGAGAGTCGGAGCTTCGGGCCGGGAGTCCTCCCTGGCTTCAATCCCACAAACTAGTGCTGTCCAAGAATATGTTATGAAATGTTATAATTTTAATATCTTCATGATAATATGGATATGATACGGGCCTTGGGCCGATTCAACATAATAATATGACCTGGATATGTTAGGATATGATATTGATATGTTACGATATGCCAGGCCCGTATTATGCGTATTATTTTCATATCATGCCTGGGATGTAGCCCCCAATGAGGATCCTTTGGAGGCAGGCACTTTTTCTGGTCTTTTTCAGGCATGGAACCCCGTATACCAAGATGAAATTATTTGTGTTTCTGCAACTGATGACTAAGGTTGGAGATTAACAACCGTGAGAATCTTCAGTTATAGGGGGTTCAAAATTTCAGATTTCATGTACCAAGGCAAATTGTGGGTGTAAAGTAAGGTATAGCACCCATGGAGGCATTTGAGAAAGCCAGGAACTCGGTGTGTATTCCACCCCGGTCAAAATTCTCAAGTTTAGGGCAGTGACCCATATGAAAATTATATTTTTGATATATTCATAATATGGAGTAATATGGAGTAATAATATGCGGTAATATGTTACAGATACGATACGACCCTGGCCACCATGATATGATATTATTATAATATGATACGCCAAAAATCATATCAATATCATATCTGGACAGCACTACCACAAACCATCGCAATTTCGTCTTGAACTGGCTGCTGCTGCCCGCGTCTCATGGATAACCCATCAAGCCGTTCGATTCACAAGCCCTCTAAATGTGTTCCTCATGTTGAATTTGCTCTCGTCGGGCGGTGCTTCTCACCGCTCAGGCTCATTCTACTCACTAGGGGCAAAGACCCAGGTACATGAAAGCCATGTGCGATAAACGCACGTCCGTCGCAGATGGCCCGGAGATATCAAAAGGTAATGTGTCAATTTGACAATGGTTCTTTGCTAGACAAAGGATGGACAAAGGCCAGACAAAGGGCAGGGGAGGTTCCCCAGGTGTGGGGAATTCTGCCCTGAGCTGGTCCTGCTCTTTGTCTAGCCTTTGTCTCGTCTTTTTGCGATAAAGACCTATTGTCAATTGTCACGATATTTCCGATCCATCTGCCACGGATGTGCGTTTATTGCACATGAATTTCATGTGCGTGGGTCTTTGCCCCTAGTGCTACTTTACCTGATCGAAACTCAGCACTCTTCTGTGCCAACCCTGGGTTCTGAAACAGAGGGGATTGACCCTGGACTCCAGGCATCCAAACTCTGCACTCTTGGCAGGCTGTCCATCGGAAGGCTCATGCACATGTAATCGCGTCAACCCATTGCGCCTCATGCTGACTCAAGAAATTCGATGGATCACTGGCAGTGAACGCGGTCGGGGTTTGCCGTGCGTATATCTCCCTCTTGTTCCACTTGCGCCTCACCGCTCGTACCCCTCCCTCCCACCCTCGCCACCTTTCCTCCCCACTCATGCCCCTCCCTTCCATTTCAGCGTGTAGATCGCCGCTACGCCACCCATCCTAATCGACGATATCAAATCCCGCGATGAATTCGATATGTCTCCGCGCGCTCGGTCCGTGCTGCTTCACTCGACGTATCATCGCGTGCTCATTTCGGCGTGCATGCTGTCGCGTTCACCTAATGTGCCCACCTAACCCCTCTAGTTAGAGAGGGAAGGGGGGGGGGGGGTGTTCCGGCTCTAACTAGAGGGGATAAGGCGATTTCACGGGAATCTCTTATATCCCTTATGTGGGGGACTTAGGGTAAGTGCCCAAGGCCGTCCACCAACTTTATTGAGTGCCCCACTGACACTCCTTGACCATCACCGCCGCCGTCGCTGTCACGATTGTCGTCGTCGGTGGTCGCTGGCATCACTGTCACCCATCACAACACCGTAATCGCATCAACAACACCTGCCGCCCATCACACCGATGCTCAACAGTGTCCCCAACATCACCCCCATCAAAAAATGTCCCGAGCACCGCTGCGACCCCCCGAACGTTGTCCCGACGTCGCGATCAACGATAGGCATAAAAAAATGAAAAAGCTTCGTATTGATTCTACGAACACAGATGTGCAAGCAAAATGTGATGCGCCTCAATACTCGTAAAGTTATAGTGGTTTTGATCTTTTGATGGCGCATCAAAATACGCTCAACACGCAAGATATTGCTGTACTTCCAGATATTCAATGAGAATCACGATACATAAGGCCATGGTTGAGGTATAGCAATATAATTACCAACTTTCAGCAGATTTGGAACGATTTTGTGCAAGGAGTTGGTGGACATTCAAGCAAATAACAGTCTTGGGGCACACATTTCCTTGACCTTTCCCCTTTGCAAGGGTGTGTTGGGTGTCAATTTGTTAACACAGCCTAGCCTTCTCATTTTCTAGGTGCTAGTAAGCTTGCAAGGAAGTCAGTGGGATGGGTGCCACTAACTTCTTGTTGCGTCCACCAACTGCTCGGTCAAAGAAGTTGGTGGACCAACTGAGAAGTTGGTGGACTCAACAAGAAGTTGATCGACCGCGTTCATTACACGTTCTTAGCAGTAAATTAGAGTCGTAAGACCATATATTACGCTTGAATAAGGTCTATCAAGTTGATTGCACCTCAGGATAAAAGAAATCAGAGCTTTGATTGACAGGCTTCCTTTTCGGGACACTAACACCTCACAACCCAAATAGGAAGGTTTGCTTATCTGGCCCCAAATTAAAAAAACTGTTTAGAACGATCTAGCTGTGTGTTTATGTTTTCTCAGGCTATACAAAGCCATTCAGAGTGCATTGAAGTCTATTGCATTGCAGATGTGCTTGAGTGATTGCTAATGGGTTCTTGTTCATTGAGATAGGCTATAACAATGATTTGAACCCAAAATACTGGCAATAATATCATGTGATACTCGAAATTGGAAATATTTTGATTTTGGTTGTTTCATGAATTGAGCCTCAAGGAGGTCGTAGTTTGTGAACTGTAGAGGATATGCTAGTTCACATCGAATATCTGCACCCAAATACGCTGTATTTGATCTGTTTCAATAAACTTTTGGCTAAATCATGTTTTCGAGCATAAACCATAAAGTACTATGGACTAGCCTTAGGGTCAAAATGTCATCTGGCTAAAACATTAGTGAACTAGTTGAAAAAAGGCTTCAACCTGCCCATTCAATCATCCTAAGTCTGTTTTCTGTGTTTACAGGGCCCAGGCAAGGCAGGGTGACCTCAAACTTCGACACCAGACAGAGGTTGGTGGACGGGGAGTTGGTGGACAGGTCTTTGTTATATACTTATTAACCACTCAGAAAGCACTCATAACATTCTGTCTTCTCAATATATCAACCAGGAAGGAACACAGGCCTCAGGCGAGACAGAACAACCTCAAACTCGACACTGGACGGCGGTTGGTGGGCGCGGAGTTGGTGGACAGGTCTTCATTATACACTTATTAACTGCTCAGGAAGCACTCATAACAGAGGAAGCAACACAGGCCTCAGGTGAGATGGAACGACCTCAAACTTCGACACTAGACAGAAGTTGGTGAATGGGGAGTTGGTGGACAGGTCTTCGTTATTCTGCTTATTAACCGCTCAGAAAACACTCATAACATTCGGTCCTCTCAATCGATCAACCGGGATGAAACACAGGCCTTAGGCGACACTGAACGACTGCAAACTTCGAGACTGAAGAGGAGTTGGTGGACGGGGAGTTGGTGGACAGCTCTTCGTTATATACTTATGAACCGCTCAGAAAGCACTCATAACATTCGGTCTCCTCAATCTATCAACCAGGAAGGAACACAGACCAGCCGAAACAGAACAACCTCAAGATTCGACACCACACGGAAGTTGCCTGGGAAGTTGGTGGACCGTTCTTCATTAATTGTGCTCAGAATGCCCTCATACCACCTGGTCTCATCAGGCTGTCAACAGGGAAGGGACACAGGCCTCAGGCGAGACAGAACGACCTCAAGATTCAACACCAGGCGGAAGTTGCCTGGGAAGTTGGTGGACCGTTCTTCATTAATTGTGCTCAGAATGCCCTCATACCACCTGGTCTCATCAAGCTGTCAACAGGGAAGGGGCACAGGCCTCAGGCGAGACAGAATGATCTCAAAATTCGACACCAGACGGAAGTGGCCTGGGAAGTTGGTGGACCTTCTATACGATAAGAGCTCCAAGTCAGCCAGAAGTTAGTAATTATATTGCTATACCTCAACCATGGCCTTATGTATCGTGATTCTCATCGAATATCTGGAAGTACAGCAATATCTTGTGTGTTGAGCGTATTTTGATGCGCCATCAAAAGATCAAAACCACTATAACTTTACGAGTATTGAGGCGCATCACATTTTGCTTGCACATCTGTGTTCGTAGAATCAATACGAAGCTTTTTCATTTTTTGATGCCCATCGTTGATCGCGACGTCGGGACAACGTTCGGGGGGTCGCAGCGGTGCTCGGGACATTTTTTTGATGGGGGTGATGTCGGGGACACTGTTGAGCATCGGTGTGATGGGCGGCAGGTGTTGTTGATGCGATTACGGTGTTGTGATGGGTGACAGTGATGCCAGCGACCACCGACGACGACAATCGTGACAGCGACGGCGGCGGTGATAGTCAAGGAGTGCCGGGAGAGACAGTGGGGCACTCAATAAAGTTGGTGGACGGCCTTGGGCACTTACCCTAAGTCCCCCACATAAGGGATACTGTGCCAAGTTGTAGGGAGGCAACGGCCCAAGGACCGTGACAAGGCCGTTGCCTATTTTTTAAGCAACCGCAGAGCCGTGAGCTGTGACCGTTGCTTAAAGAGGCAACAAGATTATTTTTTTCTGGGGCAGGTTGGATGAATTCACAGACCCTGTGTACATATCTGGTGTTAGGTGAGATGTTCTGGTGAGCCTTTGCTAATTTACCTCATTTCCGGCTCGATACTGGTAGCGGTGGAAGATACTGGAACTGGATACTGGCGGAGTTTGAATATTGTAAGCAGTGCTTTTGATGTGCACGGGTTCGAATCCAACAGAGTGCTTTTCATTTACCACCCAGAAAATGGGAGCCACGTGTTCGGGCCGGTGGCCGGATATGTCACCTCGTTTCTTTTGTGTCCTTGATAACAGTCTCGATAACAAACTGTACAGTCCTTTACCTCTGCCCACAATCTGCCCACTCCTACTCTCTGGTATCCTTGCTTTGCTACCCAATTTTTGGCTCCCTTGTCTGCAAATAGAGCCAGCTTGAAGAGTGCTAAGCTCTTTTCTCAGTAGGTCACACACAACGGGACACAGTACTAGCCTGATTTAATCTGGTTTATCTCAGGTGTGATCTGGAGGTGCCTTTAGACCAGTAGAATTGCTCTCACATGAATCAACTTTTTGTAGCCTGACTGTCAGACTATAGAGAACAACAAGTCAAAATGAGCCAAGAAGCAAATACAAGTTCCTTTCCAAGTGAAAACGATGAAAATCCAAATGGCCTGTGCGTGATAAATGCAATGCCCATCTCATATTGTCTCATAAAATATTATCAGTAACTCATTTGTGTCTCCTTCTGAGCCAGAAAAACGTGGCCCAGGGCGTCCCAAGGGTTCAAAAAATAAGCCAAAACCTTCTGATGCTTCATCATCTACCCCAAAGCCTCGTGGGCGGCCCCGTGGAACTGGTTCAAAGCAAAAGGCCGCACTTCTAGGTGAACCAATCCCAAAGCGTCCTGTGGGCCGTCCAGCAAAGAATCCACCAGCAGGGCCCATGTCAGTACACTTCAGAAGTGATGGTGAACACTTGGTAAGTAGTTTTGTTTGTTAGTCTTCTTCACTATTTTAACTCAAGTAGATGGTTCATGGGATGCCTGCTCCCCCTCCCCGCCAGTTTCGAGGGGCAGAGGCAGCCCCAACATCACATTCAGCACCGAATGATGGAAATAATTCAATTTCTTCATCCATTCCCAGGTCCTCAGCACCACGCGAGCATCAATTAATTCCAGATGGTGAAGGTGTCACAAACATTGATGTCCCAGATGAAGAGGACAATGATTACTCGGGTTTGCTCAATGATGGTGTGGGAGATGATGATGGCATTGAGCCGCCCTCTGCAGTGGACAATGATGATCCTGATCAAACTGACCCAGGATTGCTAGCAGAAGAGGAGGACTCTGAATCTACCTCACCCAGAGTCAAACCTAATGGTACTGCATGCCCACTTCCAGCCTGGCTTCAAGGCCCATTCGGTGTCCATGTTGCAGCATCAGCCATCCGCAGAAAGGATGGACTTCCTCCCCTCTATAGAGATGCAAAAACATTCTGGTTTCCTCGCCAAGATCCATTCTTCGCGATGCAAGAAACATCAACTTTAACACCAACTGACTTGTTCATTCCTGATTTCTTTCTCTGGGATCCAGAATGCCTAGTTGATGGTGGAATTGGTTGTCCCTTGTGCGAGCATCGTCTCTACCGCCTGTTATGAGCCGTGTCGCAAGAGCGGGGTAGAGGGACAGTCGGCCGGACGAGCGGGAAGTACTCCGAGATTACCGGCGGTTCGGAGCGGTCTCCGAGATACCGGAGTCGGAAAGGAGGACCGGCGGAGCTGATTGACACAACACCACTGAGGCGCAGGGTGAGCGTATACTGCCAGGAATCGTCGAGACAAGAAGGACAGAGTCTAGAGGAGTCAGGGAGATGAGGGGAGCGACAGACACCACTTCGGGGGGAGGGAAGCGACGTTTATTAAACTACTGAAGAACAAGAAGTAAACTAGCGGGATTAAATAGTGTAGAGTCTTAATATAATGTAAAGAAGATAAGGAGGAAGCATGTGGAGGTACATGTGGAGAAGACAATAGGAAACAATAAGACATCCAAAAGCGGAATGAGAAGTTGGATGAAATCAGGAATGCTTCGGATAATCAACATGAGGTGATATGTATAAACTTCGAAGCTTGGGGAAGAAGGAGATGCATGTGGAGTGAACGTTACCATTGATACTGAGGTCCTATGACCACGGGAGTCGTGCCAATCTAGTCTCCGGTATTCCGGTAGTCTCCGGTGTTCCGGCGGTCTCCGGAGTTCCGGTAGTCTCCGAACTCCGGAGTGGACCGGAGTTGAGCAAGTTGTGCCGGAGTGTGATAGACGTGAATCGGAGCCTTGGCGCACAGATATAACAGTATCCCCCTCTTGGGTTTGGCTCCCATGCCAAACATTTCAACCAGAGTTGAAAATGCACAGCAGATGTGAACCTAGAGTTTACTGATACTTAAAGGACGAGTAAAGTGGTCGATGGAAAGATGGAGAAAATGGCCAATGAATTTTGAAGAATAGTTTTGAATTTTTCTTGATTTGACTGCTCGAAATCGCTGAGTGATCACGTGCCCGGACCGTGCTCCGTGGTCACGTGCTCGATGCCGTAAGTTGACACGTCGACTCTTTCTTGACTCCCGCCACCCACAACCGGAACCCAACCGCAACACCAACCACATGTCGACTGCAACCAACACCCAGGGCGGAGCAGGAGGGAGTGGGGGAGGAAACCAGAACCCAGGAGCGAGCGGAAACGGGGAAGAAAACACCGGAGCGGGCAAGGGCAAACAACGCGCCAGCTCAGCGCAACTGCGGGACGAAACCGCCAACGAGGAGGCAGCGGCGGCAAAACTCCGCAACGACCGCCGGGAGTTCTTGCGCGCCCAAATGCGGGCTTTGGTGCAGGCCCCAGTAACGGCCAGTTGCGACGAGTCGCAGCACCGATTGGCGGAGCTGGAGATGCTCAAGAACGACTTAGCGTCGTTGGGGCCTGATGAGGATATCGAATTCCTCATCATGGAGCTCACCAATCCATTGCGCGGGACTCCAGGGCCCGAGGACCTGCCGGTCGACACGGGCGTCGATACCGGTAGTGCTGAGGGAGGTCCGGAGCACGAGGGAGACGACGAGGATAGCGAGGAGGAGGAAGCGGATGAAACGGAGGTCGAGCGGGGGCGGACTGGTCGTTCCGGTGACGACCGGAATGAACCGTCCGACCCGCAAGTTGGGGGGAAAGTTGGATACAACCATTTCGATGGAGAGGATCGTGAGTCCTTATTGATTTTCTTTTATCTGAATGTTTTTTATGAATTAGAACTGATTTGAAACTTGCAGGATGTGAAAAATGCGCAGAGATCAACAGCGACTGCATTCGACGCCGCAATTCGAACAAGAAAACGTGCGCCCGCTGTGCGCGGAAAAAGGTGCGGTGTTCGTTCAACCCGCAGACCTCGCGCGTAAACAGGCACGCACTTTCGCGCCAAGCGGGGACGTCCCGTAGAGCCTCCGGTGGCTCCGGCCGCTCCGGCTGCTCCAGAGTCAAGCGGCAACACTCCGAGGCTTTCTCATCGGACGAGGATGGCGGCCGCTACGTCCGGAAGACGTACCGCGGCCAGGAGTCTTTGTGCCGGAGTCGCGGTGGTACAAGGGCACCACGTCGCGACCGGCGGCGAGTCAAGCGGCTCCTTTGCCGCACCATCGGGAGCTCGATCCGGAGCGACCGATTCTTGGTGCGGTGGAGGAGTTGTACGATTATGTGCGCCGGTTGGAGGAGGATAGGATGAAGATGGGGAAGGAAATAGCGGATTTGAAGGGGATGCTCAAGGGTGCCCGGAGACAGATCCAGGGCGGCGTGGAACGGAGGGACGAGCTGAAGATGGAGAACGAGGAGTTGGAGGAGGAACTGGCGAGGATCATGAGGGAGAGGATCACCATCCCACAGCCCGAGGTCCCGTTGGGGTTGATTCCGTTCGCGGATGACGACCTCAATTTCGCGTTGACGCCCAACGACGCGCGAGACCCCACCGACGAGAGCGGAGGCTCCGGCAGCGATATGGACGTCGACTCCGGTGCACTCTCCGGACCGGCGGTTGTCTCCGGAGCCGGTGCGTTCGGAGACGGAGTTGTCGATGCCGCCAAACCTGGGCGATGCGGAGTGGGATGGGGGAGATAGGGAGTCGTCTCCAACTCAACGCGGGACGCCGCGTTTGGGTCGGGAGATTGTTGCTGCGGCCCCGGGAAGTGCATTTTCTGCCCGGGCGCCATCTGTCGAGGAAACGGCGCGACCACCGACCTCAACTTTTACATTCGTCTTGCGAGACGGCGACTCTGGCAAGCCTGTTCGCCGCCGCCGCGCGCCCCGATTGACCCCCAAGGCCGAGCCGGTTGAACCGAGCATTCCGGAGGCGTCAGGAGATGGAGAGGAGGCGAGCGGTGGACATTCCGGTGCAGCGGTGCAACCGGAGACAAGCGGCGAGGACTCCGGTGCAGAGGCGCAACCGGAGATGAGCAGTGAGGACTCCGGTGCGGCGGCACAACCGGAGTCTCCTCGTGGTGTTTGGCCAACGCCGGAGCGCGAGTTGCTGGAGCAAGCCGGCCAGGAAGATTTGGAGCTCGTTCGCTCCGCGGCGAGGTTGAGTGTCGCACACACCGACGACAACATTCCGGAGGAGTTGGCAGAGCAACTCGATTCGGCGATGGACGTCGATGCGCCGGAGGCAACAGGAAGTGCGGGGAATTCGGGTGAAGGGAGTTCCGGTAGCGCGGTGAAGACCGAACCGCAGGATGCGCAGATCCCGACTCCGGAGGTGGTGCAGTTGAGGGAAGCAGTATTGGATGTGAGAACAAAGGATGGAAAGTTGGTGAAGACGACGACTGTTTATATAATCGACGACGATTGATGTACTTGTATTTTGTATTTCTTGATGTTTTCTTGAAGCCCAGTGGCTATAAAATGTAAATAGATTGTTTGCTGCAACGAAACAAATCGGAGTGATCAGGGATAGGAATTTTGAGTGTCGATGAGGACTCCGGATAAGAACCACCAGAGGTTACCCCATCGAAGCATGATTCCGATACTCCGAAGTTCACCGGAAGGTTTCGGAAAGGCGTAATTACTTGGAGGTGCCTTGTGCGTTGTACGGAAGTAACGCCGTGGTCTATAGGAGGGAATGTTGAAGGTTATAGCGAGACAGCGAGGGTCCAGGAACGACTGTCGGTCCTCCGGTTCCGGTTCCGGACACCGGAGATCGAAGCCAATGCCGGAGCGTAACGCTGAGTGCAAGAGATGCCCGAAGATATAGGAAGGAGTGTGTGGGCAAGGGACTTCGGTTTATCTGGCGAAGTTGATGTATGTTGCCAAGATCCGAAGGAAAGTGCAATGGATATCTGTACACCGAAAAGCCAGTTGGTCTTGGAAAAACTGAGCGATGCTTGCGTCAACTCCGACTATCCGACCAACGACCTCGACGAGAAGTCTCCGGAGTGAACCGGAGTACGACCGGAGGTTGCCAGGGTAAGACGGTGCTTTAGGTTGACAAATACACGTGCTTGGAGTCAGAGTTAAGGTCACTCTGACCAGTGCTTGAGCATTTCCAGTACCAGTGAGGAGGTCCGGTGGATACTCCAGCACTAATGTCGATGCGGAGTCTGCTAGTGTCGACTGGTTGTCTAGCCATAGATTCCGGAAAGACGGGGAAACGACTCCGATGATTCCTGCAATGATGCCAGACCTTCCGGTCGGCTATCCTATTTGCGAGGAAAATTTGATTTTTGCGCGGAAATTGTATGGGCTTATCCCCCTCTTAGGGTAGACTTCCCAAGGCTACTGCGAATCATTTGAGAGGTAGAGTCGGTTTGGCTTAAAGCCGGAATTTGCCGTAGAGGCAGGAAATTCTCGGAGAAAAGCGATTTTTTCCGGGCGAGTGAACACGTCAATCCGGAGAAAATAGCCGTTTCTGGTGGTCGTACACAAGCATGCGAGGTCGCCAAGGATAATTGTTGCCAGAGATACTCAAGCAATCTTGGTGAGCGAGCAAAGCTATAGTAGAAGAGTTTCTGCGGCCCGAGGTGCCGGAGGCGAAACACGACCAGGATGTTCGACTCCGATGGACCGGAATTGAAGATATGGGCGACCGGACAAAGCCGCAACTAGGGCGTTGCGAGCGAAGTCTCGAAGACCCAAAGAAGTGCCAGATTGTCGTTAGAGCGGTTTTCCGGTACCGATTATTCGACCGCAGGGGACTGGAGACCGCGACGACGGTCAAGAACGGAGGCCCGATGGAGCAAACGTTGCTAAACGTTCTCCGGTGAGCTCTTACCCAATACATTGACCGTGCGAGGACTCCGGAGCACAAAGTCGAAAACCGGAACGGTGAATCAAGGGCTTTAGAAGAAGGCGCAGTGGGTTCGGTGGAGTACGTTTATTAGACGTCCCCGGCGAACATGTTTCCACGTTTGCCCAAATATCTTTTTTTTTCCCGAGATTATTGATTTGGCCAACAATCAACATGGCAGATGCACGGAGGAAAAAGGATAAATGAGGGAGAGACCGTGGCCAAAGGCAGGCGTCTCATAGAAAATTGATCCTAGGTGAACGAGAGCACGGTGTTGAGTTCTCCGAGGGATCGAGAAGCGAATATACTTCATGAAGCATTCCGGCGGAGGTGCGGAGCATTGTAGCAACCGCAAAACCATTCTGGAGAGGTGCTCGCAGGAAGGGCTTGGTGCCGGACTCCCTATAGCGAAGCGGAGTGGCCATTTGGACACCGACCGAGCGTCGAGGCAACGGAGTAACTCCGGAGGGTCGAGCTTTAGGTCCAGAACGTTCGGAGGAACGAAGATGGTGAGTAGCCGGTGAAACCGGAGGGAATTGGGATTCCGGAGGTTTCATTTTGGTGAGGGCGTCAGAACTGTCGGTGTCGGCGCTAAACGCCGGTCCCTTGTGGGAACAACCGAAAACAATATCTGGCATAATTACCGGTCATGTGCACACTAATAACCCCAGGGATTAAGGATCGGTGTTATGTCGCTGAGCCAAGAGGGAAGGAGTATGAGGAATATCCGATCATATGACCAGAGCCGGACCAAGCCGATACAGTAATAAACCCCTAAGCGCAACAATACCGCGAAACGCAACACAGTGAAACTAAGCGCTCCAAGGTGCGGGGGTGACGTCATTGGGGTTCATACCCCCCTTTTTGAGGTCGCTGAACACGATGGGAGAGGTCCCGGGGCTCGAATCGGTGCCCCTTGTAAAGAAATCGAGAGAAACATCCAAAAGTGGCCAAAATTCACCCAAAATCAGAGATTTGACGCCATCCCTCGCTTCTATCCAGTCGGGACGGTGTCATTCGAGCTCATACCCCCGTTTTCGAGCTCTCCAAATACGATGGGTGACATTGCGGGTTGTGGATTGGCCTCCCTCATGACAAAATCGAGGGAAAATGGTCGAAATCACATTAAACACCGGATTTGATGCAACTTTCAGCCACGAACACAACTCAGTTGATGCATTAGTTGACCCTTGGAGCCCGTGGGCCGCACCATAGGGCTGTGCGAGATGCTATGATGTCGAGTGGCTCAAAGAAAATGGCAATCATTGCTCGTTTGCCGCTGTTGCGCTTCGTGGTTAAATAGCCAAATCGGGCTCGCGCAGTTTTCTGGCCCGAACTCGGTCAAAACGGCACGGAATCACACGATCCTTTGTGTAGGACGGCAGAGGGGAAGCGTACATATTTGTTCTGTGACAAGAAATCGGAAGAAGTATGTTGTCCTCCTCTCGAATTCCGCGAAATACGCTAAATGTTGCGCTTAGGGGTTTATTACTGTACTCGGAGATGAACAGATGTCTAGATCAGCCCTTCTCGGAACACCACAACTCAGCAAGGGTGACCGATTGACTGGCCTCGGGCTGCGAGATGGGAATGTGTCCGATACCAAGGTCCGAGCAGTACTAGCTCAAAGATGGTGAAGAGACACGGATAGCCTGGACCGGAGATGCAAAGGCAGTCGCCGGTATAGTTGGTTAGTCGTCCGGCGTAGGTCCGGTACGGACCAGAGCGATCAGTAAGAAGGAGTGAGCCGGAGCGGACCAGAGGCATATCCAAGAAGCAGGAGACAACCCGGAGTCGTACCGCAGTTGTTGGTATGGCCGAGCGAGAACTCCGGGGACGTGACCGAAGGTTCCGGAGACGCGACCGGAGACCGGAGATGACCGGAGTCCCGGAGAGAACCAGAGGGAGACGGGACCAAGGCCATTACGAGGGAGACGTCAAGAGGCAATGAACAGGAGCCTCAGGAGACGATGGAGACAGTTGGCAACAGTCCATGAAGAGGAAACATGGAAACAACGTTAATTTTCCGGATAGTTTACAGGAAGTAAAGTACCGGTATAAATACTAGAGTCAGGTAATTAGTACAGAAGGAAATAAGTAACATGAGGCAGAGTATGCCATGTGGAAGAAGAGACTACCTTGCGGCAGAATAGGTCAAGTGAGTATGAAGAATAATAGGAAGTGAATAAAGAAGAAAGGCAAAGCATATGGTTAGATAGATGGATAGATGGATAGAAGAATGATAAGATGATAGTGTGAAGATACCTGCCTTGAGGCAGATGAAGAAGCGATGTGGAATGATGGAAGTGTGATGAGAAGGCGCAGCATGTGAGAAGACAATAAGGAGAAGTGATGTGGGTGTTGAAACAATAGAAGGGAAGTGATAAGGAACGGATAAATGGATAAGGAGTAAATAGGCATGATACCGCATGATCCAGACGAGAGTCCGATGTCTCCGGTGACTCCGGATTTCGGAGAGATGTCCGAAGCGACCGGAGTTTGAGCAGGAGCGTGGAAGCATAGGCGAAGGAGGTATAAGTGCACCGAAGGTTGGACCGGTACATGGGGAGTCGATATGGACAAGGTCCGAGGTACTGGTTGGCGATTTGGGAGCTCCGGGTCGCCGGAGCAAACATAGAAGCAAGCAGTCATTGCGGAGATAGCTGACAGGACTTCCGGAGATGTGCGTATGCATAGGAGCAGGGTCCGAGGCGACGCGGGTGAAGCGGAGCTCAACCAAGGGACGTGGAGGACCGGAGTTCGGAGTGATGATGTAATCGCAGTCCGGAATGTACCATGGAGTGTGGCGGTGCCATGCGGCTGAGCCATGGTGAACCAGAATGACCGGAGGGTGAACGAGGTGAGGAGTGAGGCCGGAGGTGGCCAAGACAAGATGGAGTGGTGAAGGTGAAGTGAATGATAAATAGGAAAGTACTCGGCAATCCATCGTTGGATGAGAGCTATGTATTCCGGGATAGGTCTGGGAACTGGTGGACCATGATCGACGGAAGTAAGCCGGAGTGATGCCGGAGTATTACCGAAATGGTGCCGGAGTATTACCGGAATGGTGCAGGGTATGATAGAGTGTGTAACAATGTGTCCGGAGGTGACGGGAGCACAATTGGAGTCAGTTTGAGTGCGACCAGAACCGATAATGGGAAAAATTGAAAGACTGGATTGCACAGATATAACAATCGGATATGTTGGAAACCATCATCTTGCAATCAACGGATGCGGGTGAGAGGTTTGCCGGTTCCAGGGTCCAGAACAATGGAGGAAATGAAGAACGATGACGCGATGTCGGGATGCGAACATCACCAAAAGGGGATGGATGACAGATGTACTGCCGATTAATGGATGAGTGTTGCCAAGGGAAAATTCCGGAGGGATTTTGCCGGAGATCTCGCGTACGAAGCCAAAAACCTTCTGAATTTCACATATAAGTACAGTTACAGCCAGTATGAGAGACGAGGGAAAATGTTCGTAGCGGGAGTTGAATCCCGAGGCAATCTCGGAGAGATATGATTGTTGAAATCGTTAAAAAGTCTACTCCGGAGAGCGAGCGGTCGTAAGAGCTCAACTCCGGAGAGCAAGCGGGCGTGGAGAACAAGAGAGCGGAGGCGTGGAGTTTGGTGGTATAACTCTCCGGGAACGACACAGACGTTCCGGGAAGAGAATTCGTGTTCTACTGATGTTATTTAGTCGACGACAACGGAGAAGTCTTCTCCGGTGCGCTGGCGCTTGTCGGAGACGATGCGGGAGATACGATCGCACGTCTCGACATGATGACCACTGCTGCCGCAATACATACAAAGTCCCAGTCTCTTCCGGCGATCTGCTTCTTCCTTCCGGAGCTTGCCTTTGTCGTTGAGCAAGCCGGCCACCTCGGCGGTTCGTTTGCGCGAGGGGTCTATCGCCGTCCGAACGTAGCCGGAGGACGGCCCAGCCTCCCCAATCCTAACCGCCTGAGTGTTGGCGGGGATTGGCGATCCGGAGTCCGAGGCGATGTGGAAAACAGGAAGGGAAGTGAGCGAGGGCATGCCGGGGGAGATGTCCGAGAGAGCGGGAGAAGCTGCGCGAGGACCGGGGGTACCGCGGTCCAGAAGATCGTTTCCGGAGGGCGTACCGTGGTAATCCTCGGCGCCCGGAGAGTTGGGATTGGGACCATAGTCGCCCCAGAACAGGTGAGCGTTCCTCCGGGCTTCAGCGAGGGCGGACTCCGGTTGCGTTGCCCAGTACTTGCTATCGAGACGAATCACCATTGCCCGGAGTCCGGCATAGGTGCTCGGATAGCAAGTGCAGTCGTCCAGCTCCAGGCTCAAGCGCAGCGGAAGCGCATGATGGAAAGCGTGGCACTTCGCGGATTCGCTCCAACCAAGGCGGGTGAGCAAATCCTCGAATTCGCGCAGGAACGGAGCAATCTCCTCGGAGGGCTTCATCTGGAGAAGACGAAGCTGATCCTCCGTGTCAGCCTGGTGGTCCGGTGTATAGAAAATCTGCAAGAACTCCGAAATGAACGCGGAAAAGTTCCCATGCCAATTGAGCTTGGCTGTGTTGGGACGTTCATAGATGGTCCGAGGGACTCCCTGGAACCGCGACAAGATAAAAGTGACCTTGTCGTCGTCCGATCGGAGCTCATGGGGGTGAGCTGCGAAAAATGCGTAGCATTGGGAGAGGAAGGGCATGACGTCCACTTCCTTACCATCGAGGATGTCCGGGAGGAGGTTCTGCGAACTTTCGGAGGTCAGAGATACGACCGGAACGGGGGCAGGTGAAGGGGTGACGACCGGAGAATGTTGGACAGACATGGGAGAGTTGGAGCGGGGTGAGCGACGTTCCGATGGTATGAGTTCTTCTTCCAAGTTGGGAGCGTAGTCCTCCGGGAGCACGGGCTGCGCCGGCGCTACTACCGGAGACGGAGGATAAAGAAGTTCGAGTTCCCGGTCGAGTTCGGGGAGCGGAGGAAGACCTTGTTCGTCGTATTCCACAGCATCCTCGAAAATGGGATCGACCGGGAATTCCGGCTCCGAGACGGGATCGGAGGCGGACACAGGCGGAGTAGGCGTACCCGGATAAACCGCAATGTCGTCCTGAGGCGGACCAACGGTGAACTGACGCATAGGGATCGTCGTGGCCGCAAAAGGAAAGAGAGTGCGGTAAGTCACCGGTGTTTCTCCGGAACCATCAGATTTTTTCGAGGGGTCATGCGGTGGAGAAGGCGATGCCGACGAGTCGCTCAGCATGACGACATACAAGGCAACAAAACCCAGATTAGCCGTGCGAGGTGAAGGCCAAGAGCGCAGAATGAAGTCGGTAGACATGTTGGTGCAGAACTACGAAACCTGGACAGGTGAGTAGTTTAATACTGTTATGAGCCGTGTCACAAGAGCGGGGTAGAGGGATAGTCGGCCGGACGAGCGCGAAGTACTCCGAGATTACCGGCGGTTCGGAGCGGTCTCCGAGATACCGGAGTCGGAAAGGAGGACCGGCGGAGCTGATTGACACAACACCACTGAGGCGCAGAGTGAGCGTATACTGCCAGGAATCGTCGAGACAAGAAGGACAGAGTCTAGAGTCAGGGAGATGAGGGGAGCGACAGACACCACTTTGGGGGGAGGGAAGCGACGTTTATTAAACTACTGAAGAACAAGAAGTAAACTAGCGGGATTAAATAGTGTAGAGTCTTAATATAATGTAAAGGAGATAAGGAGGAAGCATGTGGAGGTACATGTGGAGAAGACAATAGGAAACAATAAGACATCCAAAAGCGGAATGAGAAGTTGGATGAAATCAGGAATGCTTCGGATAATCAACATGAGGTGATATGTATAAACTTCGAAGCTTGGGGAAGAAGGAGATGCATGTGGAGTGAACGTTACCATTGATACTGAGGTCCTATGATCACGGGAGTCGTGCCGATCTAGTCTCCGATATTCCGGTAGTCTCCGGTGTTCCGGCGGTCTCCGGAGTTCCGGTAGTCTCCGAACTCCGGAGTGGACCGGAGTTGAGCAAGTTGTGCCGGAGTGTGATAGATGTGAATCGGAGCCTTGGCACACGGATATAACACCGCCATGGCTCAGTCCCTCGCCCTCGCAGAATTGTTGATCATGACAAATCATTCTGGATAATTGGCTACAGATATCGATGCTCATATTGTCGTCATCCCACTTCTGGCAAGCATACAGTGACCTTTCGCAGCTGGGACTCTCGAATTCTAAAGAGGCTGCCTCATTCCCTCACACTGTGCTTCCCTGCAGTACTCAGTCATCGCAGTGGAATCTCAGAGAGCCTGTTTATGTTCATGTGATCCTGCTTTCAAAGTGGCATGGGAGCAAAGCAATTCTGTGATGCCTTACGAGTTCGACATCTAGAAACTTATGACAAGATGCAGCTCTCATATTTATCCACAATTTCTCGAACTAAGGGCATTGCTGAGTGGCGGGGCCAAAAGTTCAAAGGTTTTCGACCCTTTGATGATCTGTCCTCAGAGGGATATCACGGATTTGTTCCAAGCTCGAAATGGCTTCGTGATCTCTTTGACAAGTTCATTGAGGAACATGGTCATGAATTCGATCAGCATACTGCTCTGCTTGAAGGATTCATAAATGCCCTTGATCATAGCTTCAAGGTTTGTCTCATTGGCTACTGGATTTCATACTACTCAACAATATTTAGCTTGCAAAGCATGTTGCCAAAGTGAATGGCGAGCAGATATTCATTGCTCTGCTAACCGTCACCAACCAAAAGGGTGAAATTCGAGTGTGCAACTTGGTTGCAACCAAATCACACTCCCAATTTGAGCTTGCACTCACTCGAATGCGTGAATCCCTTTCCTTGTATGGCCACAAGCAGCCAGCCATCTTTTACACAGACAACATGGTTGACAAGGAATTTCTGGAACGTATATTTCCCTCTCTGCGGGAAGCTGTTGTTTCTGTTGAAAAGTATTCACACCTCTCGGTTCTTGAAATCCCAAACGACTTTCATCCTCCTCGCATCCTCGAATCCACTCAGCTGATAAATGAAGCTATGTGAAGCATCCAACAAGATGTTGTTGCCGGGGAGCCTCCTGTTGTTATATTTTGGAGCTCGGAATTCAACATACAAATGGATGCCCGAGAGTTCATAACTCATCGTGACCCTATCTCAATCATCCAGATATCATATAATAGTCATATATACATTCTACAGGTATGCTTTACATCCTAATCAGTAGGAACAACACTGATAATGTGTGTTAGATTGGGAAAATGCTTGCCAGTGGTCAATTACCTGATATACTGAAGCAGGTTTTATCAAACCCACGTATTTTGAAGGTTGGATACTCTGCTATCAGTGATCTCAAATATCTGCAGGAAGCTTTGAACAGTCCTATTGCATTTACTGGTGGTCGGGACCTAGCAAAATTGGCCAAGGAGCGTCTAGTAATTTCTTCCGCACAAATCGGGCTTGGTGATCTTTGTGCCAAGGTTCTTGGAAAACGGATAAACAAGAATGTTCCCGAATATCTCAGTGGTGCCTGGGGAAATGACGCGTTATCAGCATCCCAAATTCAGTATGCTGCGGTTGATGTCTATGCTTGTGTTGCAATTTATGCAAAGCCCATGGAAATCTCGGTTCCTGGCATACTTCCAGACGATGTGGCACCGGGTACTACAATCTTGCTTTACAATGATGACCGCACCCGTTTAATTGCCCGCGGATCCATCTATGCATTGCATGGCGAGTACGACGACATAAACATCTCACGTACAAGGTGTTTAATCGAGGTGACAGAGGTTGTTGTTCCCGCAGCAATTATCAAGACACATCATCACAAAAGTCTTTCAACCTTTGGGACTGCTCCGTTTAAGCTTGTATGCTTGAAAAATCACCTTCGGACCTCGAGTCCCTCTATTCTTCCACCAGTTGATCTGCCACCCTCAATCCAACCAGTGGTCCCTGATATAACTCAGTCTGACCCAACCTCAGTGGCTGGCGTGGGAGAAATTCAAGAACCAGAGTCATTTGGGTTTGGGGATCTTATCCGAGCAGAGCTTGGCTCTGCTGTTGCAGCAAATTCCAATGCCCAGGGGAATCTTGAGGTGGATGAAGCCAGCCGGTATGAGGGTGACAAGATTCTTGCAAATACTCCAGACTGGAACACTATCATTCGCAGCCGGGTTATTAAAGATGCCTTCCATATTTTCAACATGTTCTATATCTCCGTTGGGCATGGCCTTCGTGTCGAGTTTGCTCGTACCCTCCGTGATACTCTATTTATCCCAGATCTTGAGGATAAAGCTCGGCTTGTCAGCTGGGGTCAACGGCAGGATCCCCCGGAAAGCTGGAATGACATGGTTACTTATAAGTCTGACTGGGTCTGGCGCCGCTGCAAGCGAATCATTCCGCCTGCTGAGCAACTTTATCCAGCAGTGGCTGAAGTTTTCCGTGTCCTTGGACTGCTAAAGGATGCAACAACAGGTCTTCCACTGTTCAATTCAGCTGCCTGGGGTATTGCAAAAAATGTCCTTGAGTTGATTCGCAAAGGGTTTGTTTCAGACCCACCAGGAATTCCCCTCTACTTTCAGCTGGGTATTGAAACAAAGACAGCATTGCCTCTCTACCGTTGTTTCCGGGGAACCAATGCAACTGAAGGTGGAGTACATACCCACCTTCGGTCTCGATTACCGACCTCTGGAGCTGGAGTGCGTCATGCAAATGCTTGTCTCAAGGACTTTATACTTCGTCATAACCTTCTGGTAATTTCTTTCCTCTCAGTTCTGTACCTTGAGTTGATTGTTCTTGACTAGGTGGGGACCTTCAATAGTACTGGCCATCATTACCAAGGGCATTACAGCATCTGGTTGGTTAACAAAATTCAAGAGCATCTCTCGTATCTCCAGGATGTGCTCATTGACCCCATACTCATTGCTGGCTGGGTTAACGGAAACCTGTACCAACAAACAAATGAAGTTTCTGGGGTTCTACCTATCCCTAAGTATATACGACTCCAGTGTGGCATGGCCGAGTTTATACCATCTGTCCATTCCAAGCAACGGCATCGGCATTTGGCCGTGTTGCAAGGCACCCGGAAAGCAGTTCTCCCAGTTCATACCAAGGCAGAAAAGGCATTGTTCAAATCCCTCATGGCCAGCAGTGACTTGGGGAATTTTTCTTCTACACATGCTGTCGACAAAGCAGTTAAGACTTGGAATGCCCATGCCGATATGAATCCAGACGTTTACTACAAGGTTACTAAGGTTCTCATTACCTCCCTTGATATCTAACTGAGTTTTTTCATAGGTTGCTGAGCAGCTCAAAGCATACTACACAGGCCCATATAAAACACGGGGAAACACCAATCAGACTCTTGCAATGACACACAGTACTCGTTCCCCTGTTTTGAAGCTCATCCATGATCAGACTCGCTTGAATTCTGTACCCTCTGTCCCAGAGACAACAATGTCATTCCATCAAGCCCCTGACGGAATGTTGGCGCTACCAGCCAACTACCTGCAGCAGGATGATCTTGACCTTGACCTTGAATTCGAAGAATTCTTGCATGGGACACCCCCCACCTCATCGAGCATATCATACTCGGGACTATCAAGTGCAAACTCAACAGCTGAAATGATTTCTTCAACAATTTTTGCTGCTGGTTCCAGTCGCCAGGCAGCCAACTTCTTACCCTCCACTGAATCCACACGTCCAACAGTTCCTCGTCTAGATCAGCCCAAGCTCCTACATTTGTTAGGACAGAAACGCACTGCTGACTCAATTGTGGGTCCAGCAAAAACAAAACAACGCAAGATACGTACCTGTGCTAAATGTCGTGACCCCAAGTGCCCAGGCAAGCGTGGTCACCCAGGTGATTGCAAAGGCAAATGTGCAGATTGTGGCCGTTTTGAATGTCAAGGAAGGAACTCAAAAAAACCTGATAAGAGGTGCAGTGAGGGATGGTTGTAGACCGGTATTTACTTGACCTTTATCTTACATTGAACAATTAGGCTTGAATTACATGTGCGTTGTATGCCCTGAAAATTACCAGAAAGCTTGAGCCAGTGTTATGTCACAATTTACTTACTTGTGTATGAATTTTTGCATAGTGTGTTTCCCAAGAACCAAAGGTTAAACTTGAGTCTGTTCACCTGAGTTGAAGAGCAAAAATAAAGCAGGTTTCTGTCAATTCCTAACCACATAAGATGATTATCTTCACCTGGGTAAGGGAATGCATATGAGGAAAAAAGCTTTGGATGCTGGAGATTGTGTAGAGGAAGTAGGAAGCAAAACTGAACCCGGTTTTGTCTGCCCAGTCATTGGAGAAAATTGAAGGTGTAGACGAGGCTTCTACTAATTCTCAACCACAGGAGATGTAGAGACTCACCTGATAGACAGGTCTTGCATAATGAGCCAAGCTAGAAGGAATCAAGGGGCAAGGGCAACAAAAAATCGAACACTTTTGCACTTAGATTAAAATTTGATCGGGGCGCGGGTTCGGCCGAAAAGATCACCGGTGCATGACATGACGTGTAATTCAAACTCCGTTAGTATCGTGCCGGTGGGATTCTTTTGATTGCTGCACCAGTTTCACTGGATAGATACTAGTTTTGAGCTCAGATTATATTTCCCTGACTATGAATACATGCTATAAAAAATCCCCAGGTGAAGAGGAGGACAGTGCATAACACACCAGATATTCTTCACTATTAGGGGGTGGATCAGATGGCTGTGCTGAGACAGATCAGACAAATTGAGCCAAATCTCCCCGCTTTTTATTCGATTTATTATATTTATTTTTGAATTTAGTCCACCTACACCAGTATCGAGCCTCATTTCCAGCGCCAGCAGATTTTTTAAACCTATTTTCCCTCCATGTCACGACTTTTTCAAGGCAACGGACCCTACCGTTACCGTGACCAACCGGAGAATAGGCAACACAACGGGGTCTCCGTTACCCGTGACCGTTGCCTCCCTACAACTTGGCACAGTATAAGAGATTCCCGTGAAATTGCCTTATCCCCTCTAGTTAGAGCCGGAACACCCCCCCCCCTTCCCTCTCTAACTAGAGGGGTTAGGTGGGCGCATTAGGTGGTCGCGTTAGAATTTCCATGCTTCTTCTTGCTTCTCATTCACTTTCACGCCGAGTATTTGTCGTGTATGTGCTTTCTTTTTCTTCTACACAAACACTACATGTACTCACGAGTCACCACAAATGCATAGCGCAACAACCATCGCCACCTCGTACGCCGAGAGCCGTACGCCCGCCCCCGTTCTTCCCTGTGTCAAGTATATACCAGACTGATGTGCTTTGCAGGCGACTGCCGGAGAATCGAGGTCTAAACAACACCCACCCTCACGGCGGTCGCGTGTACACCTGTAGTGAACCATGCGGATCGCGCATGTGTTCCAAGGCCTTTCTCGTGCAGTCTAACATTTCTCATTGGTTCGAACTCACAGGTACCTGGGGTCCGCCGGGTTAGTAGCCCGCAGCAACGTTGCGGGTGGGTACAGCAGCTGACTTGGAGGATCACAGGGGTGTATCCAGCCGGTTTACGCGGACGCCGGTGCAGGATCTGGGCCGGGTCTCATTTTCTCAAGTCCCATCGTTAAGCGCCTGTTTGCGGTAATTGTTGATCTCAATTGCGTTACCGGATAGCGTTGGAAAACCAGTACACACCGCATCGACAACATCTCTTCGGCGCCGTGCCAAAAATGACTCCCTTTGCGATGCCCTCTCCCAACTCGAAGTCGAACGGGGATGGAGTCTTCCCCCAAGTCGTGAGGAACCCGTTGCGCACCCTGTGCGCCGATTGTGCGGTCTTTTTCTGTGTTGTTTTGGGTCCTTACTGACTTCTGTGTTACTCAGGCGTTGGCTGCTTCAGAGTTCCTCCCCAGGCCGGCCACGAGAAGGCAAGGTAAACTCCTAAATCTTTGTGGATCCCGGATGGAACACGAATTAATTAAATTTCGCGGGCGATATTGAACCGTCGCGCGGTGTTGATATTTTCAGCCGTCCAAGGATGTGCAGCATTTCACGGCACGTAAACCCAAGCTGAGGACATCGGTATGGAAGCTTGAACAAACGCCGATAAGGCCTGGTAGCGCTTGGATAACGCATCCGGGTGTGTTTATTCAGACGGCGTCGCATGCATAGTCGAGAGTGCCTCGTTCGAATCGAGGCCGGGCCGTATGGTAGACCGAGGTGTGTTTTTTTTGTTTCCTTCCTACACTGTATCGAAGAGTCAACGTCCATATCGCCGGGAGAGCCCCAGAGAAAACAAAGAACCGCCGGCGAACACATAGGACCGGATGGTGGGTCCAAAGCGCGGCGATATAGGTCGAGATATCCCTCCGTTTGCGGCCTTCACGTTGGCAGGCGTTGATATTGTGTTTCTCCTTTCTCCTTTGAAGTAGTCATGAAGTGGGGGCTATTCAGCGCCGCGGCGCGAGCTCGTTCTTTTCGTCACATGTACACGGTTCTGGCTCCTAAAAGTTGGATCATGACCGCACCTTGAACTTGCTGTCCAAATCTAGAGCAAGGGAACACGCATACGAGGTGTTCCTTGTATCTGTATGTTGATTCCTGGGCGAGTGCCGTGCCCGGAGCTGATTTGCCACCAAGGGAGCTCCCCCCAGCCAGGAAAAGCCCAGTAGCGGTGTACCGTCCATGTTTCTGTGCCAGGTGTTACTTTGTGGACTCGTTCGATTGGAGCCTGGCAGTGTTGGCAGAGACGGGTCCATCAGGAAACAGCTCCTTTGGCAAAAAGGTCGGATTACCCCTAAATTGGGGAGAAAGAGGCGGGATTACCTTCGTTAGGTTCATTAGCTTTCTAGTGACGTTGAAAATAAATTACCGGTAATCCGAGCATATTTAGCGCCCATTAGCTGGGGTTTGGCGCCGTTATATTTCTTTGCTGCTTGAAATTGATGCCTTTGAATCGGAGACGAAGCAGCTTCATTCAAACTAATACGCACATGGAGAACTACGTAGGTAGACATATCTAGTACTGGTACATAACCGCCCCTCACAAACTCCAATATGTGATTGATAAAGAACGGCGTCCTGCAAACAATTTGAGTTTGATTTTGAAGAGCATGATCGTACATACATAAAGAAAAAAGACACACCGGTCGGACCGCGGCACGGAAATTACCCCTCAGCCGCACAAATGCGCGGTGGCGCCCAGTCTCTGACGGCGTCGCGTGGGTATCCCACATCTCTGATGCCGTGGCGGGAGGGTACGTCGCCGCAGCGCGGCCGAACAAGGCGGTGAGGCGCAGTGAGGGCGGCGGTGCTGGGTGCTGGGTGTATAGTTAGCGAGAAGTTATAGCGGTAAAGGGAAGAGAAGGGCGATGGAAGGGAGGGGAAGGCGGCACGGAGAACTGCGGAGCACTGGGGTCGCAATCCGACCTGCACTGCACGTGCTAACAAGGGACTTGGGCGTGGGTACGCAGTTATTGGTCGGGGCCGCTGCACGATGTCTACATCCCCGACATCGAGCTCAACTACGCCACTAGCGAGCATCCACCGATGGCGCACGCACACCCCGTGGGCCCTTGTTCCAAAACACCCCATCCGCTGAAAAAGTAAAAACACACCTAAACCTAACCCGCCACCAACACTTTACACCCCAGACACGCAGAGCGCATGTTTCTGTGACTGAAGGTATCACGGACCAACCAGGTTTCAGTTCAGTTGAAAGGCAGAGGACCCAGCAAGGGGAAAGGTAAACACACCAGGAATACCACCTGCCCCTCCCGAACTGTCGTCGAACAAAACATTCGCCATTCCCGATTACAACTCTGTAAGGGAATCAGTAAAACGACGAAGTGGACGATGTAGCTCACATATACCACTCAATCCAGCACAGGCAGGAGTTAATAGCTATTAACCAATGTCTTGTTCCCTGCTAGGTTCCACTCAGTGTAAGAGACAGCCGTGTATATTTTGGGCTGTGGGGGCCAGCGGCAGTCTCATTTGCTAACGCTGGCTTCCAGTTCGCAGGGCGATGGGGATGCACGCGAATGAACCCAAAGAGTGCCGCCCAGACAAGGGCAGACCCAGGGCCCGTGGCTAACCCAAAAGACAAAGGCGGTTCTCGAGATAGTACGCGGCGTGCCGTAGGGTCAAAGGCCAGGCGCACTTGTGCGTCGTGCAAGGCGCAAAGTGTGTTGATCTAAAACGCGCGAAAGTACTCGGGTGAAGCCAGCATTCACGTTGTGCTTTGAATTTTTTGAAATGTGGTGCATAAAGGCACTCGTGATGCATGGGGCGTTGGTTCCCCCAGGACTAAAGCTCGACATAAATTGAACCTCGGACAATGTTTTGAGGTGAGGACGTCCAGGATTTCAAGTTTGATCTGATGGCATGAGTTGAACCGAGCAAAAACCGTTGTCCGAGCGCTGCATGGTGGTTATATTTGCGTTCAGATGAACGGTTTGATCAGCCGACAAAGGCCAAGAAGCCGGTTCGATGCAGATTTGCCGAAGTCATTCAATTCAATGTGGAGGGTTGAGAGGAGAAGATGGAGAGTAGACTGTAAATCTTATGCCCGGGTAGGGTAGCGAGCAGAGGGCGGTGCCTCGGAATTTACCACTTCCAAGATGGGTCATTTTGCGCCAGAGGATATTGGCAAGTTGGCGCGTGGTGGAGGTTGAATGGAGGGAAATATCCTTTGGGGAGGTAGCAGACGACTCTGAGGGTGATATGGCCCGTTCAACGAGCTCCACGAATCTCGGCGGAAGAGACAATAATCCGCCTACCCCGCGTGAAAATACTGTAATGAGAGGTACCATAGTGTTCCGGGAATGAATTAGTCCTATAAGAAAAGCATTCGGAGTTGTGACGTGAAATGCAGAGGATCGGAACATCATCAACTTGAAGATGCACCATTTCCAACCGATGGGCTTGTTGTTCTGAAAGTAGTGGTAGCTGGTGAAAAAATAAAACAGCAGTCCTCTTGACATCTTCTCTTAGTAAAACAAGCCTGGGTAAGGTATAATCGGCAAGATCTAGAAGAATTGAACCGTGGGAGTATATCCGTGGTCAATCGAACATTCGAACCAGTGGAAATGGATCTGGATTGGTGAACTTTGTCCATGGAGCCTGAACATTTGAACACTGAGGTTGCAGTAGGCCTTATCCAATGTGGTAATTTCTACGGCCGATGAGTTTGTGCGGATTGGAAGACTTGTAACGGTGCGCCATCCATCCGATATTTCGGAAGCGCGAGTTAAACGATCCGGAGTACGCCAAGATTTCCGGTGGTTGAAGATGATGGCAAGCTTCAATCCAAGTAAGAGAGGCAATTATTGCGAATCCTCAAGTGTGTGTGTGCTATAATAGTTTGGTAGTCACCCCCGAGTCAACCGGAAGTATCCGACTTTAACATTTGAGGATATAAATTTGCCACACCAAGGGACGTGGGGCTCCAATGGAAGGAGTGGTTCTATACCCCAAAGATGTTTCCCGAAGATTGGTTCTTGAATGTGCCGACGAAGCGGCCGAGGAGGATCAAGCTTTCGCGGACTTTACTAGGGCATTTTCCCCGGACTATCGATTGTAAAATTGCCTGGGTAGGTCTGGGACTCGTGGGCATAGTCTGTGAGAGGTTACTAGACCTCAGATACTGAGATTTGTGTAGTGAGGGTGCCGGGCAGCCATGCAAGAGCCACACCGGAATATTCTGTAGGCATGTGTTTACAATGCTTCCGAACTTCTTGGTCACCACATAACACAGCTCGTGTTCGCGCGACCTGGGTTGAATTAATCAGGGTCAGCATTATAGATTGTCAATGTTGTGGAGGCAACTTGATGCAAGTAGACAAGCTGATCTAAGTAACGCAGTTTATGCGATGTGTAAATCGGAGCTCCACCTTGTCTATTTTGTCTCAAGTTAACAAGTGGACAGGCAATCAGGGCCCTGATGTCCTTCAAATTATTGGGCAAGATTGAGTTCGATTATATCGCACACTTCAGGGCAAGTGCAGGTCGATCAGATGGCAGTAAAGGAGTGTCGGTATTGATCACTTTTGCCCGATGTGAATAGTAAACCCAAGTTGAAGTCTCCGTAACTCGAGAGTGGATTGGTATTGAAACCAACCCGAGACGTGCGTAATCCCCGGTGGAAGCCGAACATTTTACCAAGTTGACCGGATCTTGAACAGTTCCTGAGATACGACGTATAAATCCCAAGCAAAGGCGAATGACCTGCAGCCGTTTGAGCCATATTCGCACCCATGCTTCTGCCAAATTGTGGGCGTATTTATTCAGCGGCAGGGAGGTGACCGAGAGTCATATCGGATGCGAGAGTACATTTCAGCCGTATTCAGTCCACGGCTATACCTTAGCCACGTGTTAAGACATATGTCAGCCGTATATCAAATTATCAATGGGAAGGCTGCGATCCAAGGCATATCCAAGCTGAGTAGTGGGCCAATTTCAGGCATAGTAAAGGCGTATCGCCACCGATAGGCATATTTCAGTCTTGAGTGAAGGCAATGTGAGCTGTATAGGATATGGTCGTAGTCCAAAGCATAGTTCAGCCGAATGCACAGCCAAATAACACGTATATTTTCGGCTGGAGGGCAGGCATATAATAGCCATATGAGGGTGTAGTTTGGTCCAGTCGTTGATTCAGGTTGGTGCATCTTTAGTTCCGCACGCTGAGCACCCTTACAGGTATATCACCGAGAGCTTGGAGTGCGAAAACAGTTTCAGTATCAATTATGTCCACTGACCGTAGAGGCATATTTCACAAGTGCACGGGGATCATATAGACCTGAGCAATTTTCCGATGACATATTTAGGCCGAGGGCAATCCAGCTGCGAGCACGATTCCAGTAACTGTGGATTTTGGGTTCTAGCAATTTTGGAATGGCCAGGGTTTATTTAGGTCGAAGCAATTTTTTGAAGGGCACATGTAGGCCAGAGTCAATTCGGCTGTGACTGCAATGTGGACTGAAGTAAATATTTGAATGGCACATCTAGGCCGGGAGTAGGTCCAGCAATTTTCAACTGGTTAGAAGGACACTTTAGGGTCGAATTTCAACAGGAATTGAATTAGGCTGGAGCACGATGTAATGTTTGGAACAGTCAGTAGTACAGTATAGAACCGAGTGATTTTCGAAGGGCACATTGAGGTGTGAATTGATTTATTTTCGAAGGGCACTTTTAGGCTCGAGCGGTATTTGACAGCACATTTAGGCCAGAATCACTCCAGTTGAGAGCTCGATTTAGGCCTCAGATATATTCGAATGTCACATCTAGGCCGGCAGTTTCATTTTGGAAGGACACCGTGAGATATTTGAAGGGTATATTTAGGCCAGTTAAGAGCACAATTTAGGCTTGAGGAATATGGAATGGCGCATTTAGGCCGGGAGCGATCTAGTAGCGAGCACGATGTAGGCCCGATAAATGTTCGAATGGTACATCTCAGCGAAAATCCAGCTGCGAGCGCGATACAGGCCTGAGCATTATTCGAAGCATATTTAGGCCAAACGATCCATTGGTGAGCACGATTAGGCCTGTCGAATGGCACATACAGGCCAGAACGGATCCAACTGCGAGCGCATGGTAGGCCCGAGCAATATTTGAGTGGCACATTTAGGCCGAAAGATTCAGTTGTGAGCACGATTAGGCCCGTCGAATGGCACATATAGGCTAGAAAATCCCAACTGAGAGCGCATCGTAGGCCCGAGCAATATTTGAATGGCACATTTAAGCCGAACGATCCAGTTGTGAGCACGATTAGGCCCGCTGAATGGCACATATAGGCCAGAAAAATCCAGCTGCGGGCACATCGTAGGCCCGAGCAATATTTGAATGGCACATTTAGGCCGAACGATCCAGTTGTGAGCACGATTAGGCCCGTTGAATGGCACATATAGGCCAGAAAAATCCAGCTGCGGGCGCATCGTAGCCCCTATCGTCGAATGGCACATGTAGGCCAGAACGGATCCAACTGCGAGCACAATGTAGGCCTCAGTAATATTGGAATCGCACAGTTAAGCCGAACGATCCAGTTGTGAGCACAATTAGGCCCGCTGAATGGCACATCTAGGCCAGAACAGATCCAGCTGCGAGCACGATATAGACCCGCACTTCAGGCTACCCCGAAGTATACCCTTTAGGGTCTATTAGGTTGGTTGGAATAAATGGCCCAAGAGGGTGGTTTTGGGAATGGGCATACCATGGGATATGGGAAGTACCATGGCCCAGGGCAGAAGTGGTGACCATGGTACCTCCCATAGGCACGCCGCAGGCGAGCGAAAATTTTGCCCGTGGTACCTCCCACAGGGGTATTTTTAGGCCAGGACCCCAGAAACTGCCTTGGATCAAAACATCAAACGGTGTCAATCTCAAGCATCTGGGCACCGTTTGGGCTGCCAAAAGGCTTGTTGGAAAGCCCTTGCTCAGGGCTTTCTGCCTGTGAAGTAGGGACCACATCAGAGGACATTGATATTTTGCTGTCAGCATGCTGGGCGGCCTGTAAATCAGCTCTGGGGCAGGCATCCAGTAGGTGATCGGCCTGGTACTGGGCTTGTTAGAAAGGCCTGAGCTAGGGCTATCAGTGGGCACAATATCTGGCTGGTCTGAGCACTTTGGTATTTCCTGGCAGCATACCGGGCAGCCAGTAAATTGGCTCCAGTGCGGACATCCAGTCGGTGATTGTCTTAGTAGCAGAGGTCCTTGCTAAAGCTATTGGTGAGTGGATATCATTATTTTTATTTTTATGCTAGCATTGTAAGATGAAACAAGGTGACCCATCAAATACCTGCTTCATCCTTGGTATGTTTGGCACCTCCTATCACCTTTGATATAATCACATCTGTGGTACCTCCCATTGCCTCATGGTACCTCCCACCATCCTGTGGTACCTCCCACTATGTGTATTCATCCTGTGGTACCTCGCATCGTTCCGTGGTACCTCCCATTGTTTTTCTTCATCCCATGGTACCTCCCACTAATCTATTCTTATCCTGTGGTACCTCCCATACAATTCCCAACAGTGGTCACTCCACCTATCAACTCAAAAAGGAAACATTAAGGAACGTTACGGAAATCAACTTTGTATAACCAGCATGTGAGTTGTTTAGCTTTACTAACTATTTTTGCACATTAACACAAGGTAATTGGCTGAAAAAGAGTCAGCTCTGGGAAAGTATTCCGTATTTTACAGGTCAACAAGGGCACCAATCGAAAGGTGTTGTAGAGGACTCTGGTAGTCCTTGATAGGCTCTACAAGATGGAAACAGAGATCCGAGGTTTAACGAGGACTTCCCATTTTGGGATACTACCGCTTTGCATCCCAAAAAGGAAATTTTCGACCTAAACCCGGACCTAAGTCATAATTCAACCGTTTTTGATGATTCAACCCTGTATACATCACTACTGATGCTTTCCCAGGCTGACGGGGACCAAATAAGGGCTGTCACAGTGTGGTAATTGGGTAAAAACTGTGAAAATTAGGAAACAATGTTCTGACCACAATAACCTGGGTAGTTAAGAGCTGAAAGGCCTCCTGGATATAGGTAACTGTTCCCCTATGATATAACAACAGTTTTAAAGCCAAATAGCATGGGCTAGTGAAGAGGAGTAGCACAACTAGGCTACAGAGAAAAAATGGCATTTTGACTAAGTATGCACCTCTCCATGATATAATATCTTCCAAAAGCGATCCTCTATGGCCCCATAAGGAACATATACTAGAAAACTGTGCAATTAGCAACCAGGACACCCTACATCCTATAGTTTCATGTCATATTCTCCCATGTACTTGTTTGCTGCATCTAGGATATCACAGTGGCATATGTGATGACCTGAGCACTAATAACCACTTCCCTGAGGTATATGAAGAGTCCTGGGTCAAAAGAATGGCCAATATAATGTGGTAAACATCGAAAATGTGAATGACATTTTGTCCCTATTTATGCCTATTTGATAAACAGGGCCCCAAGGAGAGTGTTTCTTGGGAAATGGAGAGTGAGAATGGAACTGGATAGCATAAATGAACAAGTTTGAGCTTTAAAGTGTTTTGGTGTATTTTTGACCAGATGGTGTTGGTGACTATGGGTCAATATATGGGCACTTAAAGCCATATCATCGAAAAAACTATTCTCTCAAATGTTCACCAAAACAGATGAAATAAAGCATAATATGGTAGACCTATACTGTTTGAACTCACTCACATTGTCTATTGCGCTCAACATGGTCTCCTAAGTCACCTATTCATGAAATAGCCAAAATATGTCATATGCTATTTTCGAGCTTTACAGAAGATATTGAGCAGTATTTTGGTCCAAAACTCCTTATTCAACTTAGTTGAATAGGAAAAGACCATTGAAGCATCATACATGAGCCTGCAGTATACTGAATATGGTGAACAACAATGTACAGAAAGATCACCTCAAATCACAGGGTATGAGGTGTCCTGGATAGTAGGCCTCTCCTTTTCTAG
Source organism: Mycena metata (assembly GCA_029378385.1). Classification (NCBI taxonomy): domain Eukaryota; kingdom Fungi; phylum Basidiomycota; class Agaricomycetes; order Agaricales; family Mycenaceae; genus Mycena; species Mycena metata. The sequence goes on from JARKIB010000070.1 coordinate 183,241, forward strand.
TAGGTATACATGTTTTAGTGCAAAAAGGTATGGTCTCATATGTCTTACATTATGGGGGAGTGTACTACAGGACCAGATCACAATTTTCTTGTATGGCTAAATTGTGGTCTTCTTCATGACTAGGTCATGTTATATCGCCTGCAATGTGTTCGCTTTGCCTGAAGGCACAACGTGACACATTTATGGGCTGTCTTTACTGCTATTAACCCAAGCTATTGTGGTCAGAACATTGTTTCCCAATTTTCGCACTTTTCACCCTATTATCACACTGTGATAGCCCTTATCTGGTCCCAGTTAGTGTTGGAAAGCATCAGTAGCTATGTATACAGTGTTGGATCATTCAAAGTGGTTGAATTATGGTCTAAGAACAGGTTGAGGTTGAAAATTTCCTTTTTGGGATGCAAAGCAGTAGTGTCCCAAAATGGAAAGTCCTCGCCAAGTGTCTGATCTCTATACCCGCCTTGTGGAGCCTATTAAGGGCTATCAGAGTTCTCTATCACACTTTTCGATTGGTGTCCTCGTTGACCTGCAAAATGCAAAATAGTTTTCCTAGAGCTAACTTTTTTTCAGCTAATTGCCCTGTGATAGGTGTTAATGTGACAGAAATAGTTGGTAAAACTAAACAACTCACATTCCAGGTTATAGGTTGAAATACCAAGGATACAAAGTTGATTTCTGTAATGTTTCCTTTTTGGGTTGATAGACGGAGTGGCTGTTTTTGGTAATTGTATGGGAGGTACCACTGGATAAAAATAGATTGGTGGGAGGTACCACGGGACGAAGAAAAATGGTGGGAAGTACCACAGGATAGAGAAAAATAGTGGGAGGTACCACAGGGCATTGGGAGGTACCACGAGGCAATGGGAGGTACCATGCAGGTTCTATAGCCATGGGATGTACCATGGATGTGATTATATCAAGGGTGGTGGGAGGTACCACATACAAGTCCAATCAAGAAGTTGGTATGAACAGTGGACACCCTGTGTAGCTGGAAAGTGAAAGGGCTTAAATAACACCCTGATATTACACCTACTGATAGCCCTAGCAAGGACCAAGCCCAGTACCAGGTCAACCAACCGGATGCCCGCACCGGAGCCAATTTACTGGCTGCCCGGTACGCTGCCAGGAAATACCAAAGTGCTCAGACCAGCCAGATATTATGTGGAACAAGATGGCATTGGAGGTAATACTTCTAGTACTCTTCCATCACCGATAGTCGGATCCCGCGGAAACACGATCAAGTCGTCCCCCAAACTACCACACTGTTGTTGAAGGCGGCGAGGACCTCGTTCTTTCAACCTCGCCTGACGGCCACCCGGGGAAATGCATTAGGCACTATGCGTCACTGACGCTTGTGTGGGACTCGGGCCTAGAAGCTCCAGGTCGGTTGCCCAACCCTTCATCACTCTTCAGCCGATACCCACTAAAACCCCGGTCTCCTTGGTCCAGTCTGGCAGGAGATCGTCTTCATTTTGGATAACCTTTGCCCAGGTTTTGAGAACTAGGGATTTCTTAATCGCTCTTTTGCCGTATTTAGCTTTGTTCGTCATTAGGCAGTCAAAGGAAATTCGAACGTTCAGTCTATGTGCCCAGCGGCTCCTGATTTCGTTCAGGGTCGGGGGGTGTGCTCCATTGATCACTCGTTCGTTTCTCAGCAGCCAGATCAAGTAGGCAGATTCCGACACGAGAATTCCGTATAGTCGAGAGGTCGGCGCATCATTTTTATCCGGGGCGGTGCCTTTCTTGATAAGCCCACACGCTACTATTCCCCCCATCAGGGGTCGCAAGCCCGTGTTGGTTTTTTTCCTCCAGAGATCATCAGCTAGGTCCCATACGGCCTCTTGGCCGGGTGCTTCACATTTTGTGAGTATGTGCTCCATGTTCTCCGGGACTTTGCAGTATTTAGATTCACTGCGCTCTTCATATCCGTTGAAGTTCTTCCACTTGTCCCCAAGGATGAAGCCTTCATGTGCAACTTTCCACAGGAAGTCACGTATGTTTCTTGAGATGTCTTTGTGTCTGACTGATTTCCAGATTTGCGCTTCAGTCGGTGCTAGCCCGTCTCGATCAGTCGCCGCGTCCTGTGCCCACTCCATGTTTCTAATTGTGTCCTTTCTTTCGAGCATCTCCTGGTACGTCACCCGTTCCATGGTTTGTGTTCGAATTATTTTATATGCGCTGGACTGGGTAATGGCTTTTAGCTTGGCTTAGGTCGCGTGGGATGCTTGTATCAATCAACGGGGGTTTCTCTTTCTGCCTTCCAGTATTGGCCAGGCGGTCAGCGGCTTCATTTCCCTCCACTCCTGAGTGCCCTTTGACCCACTCGAAAATGGTAGGTGCCCTTCGTTCGCGTAGCCGCGCAACAGTTGTTTTGATGAGATGGCCATTCTTGATTCCGTAGAATCCTTCGTCTTCCCATCTGGGCAGATTCTTGGTGAGCCCTTCAATGACATACTTTGAGTCGCTGAGTATTTTTAGGGGGATATCTTTAGGGTTTGATTCAATAGTCTCCTTGACCGCAATAATTTCGGCGGTCTGGTTGGACGGGAGTAGTTCTTCGGGGACCCGAATTGCCATGTTTCGATTGTTCAGGCCCGTAGAACGCTCCCGCGCCTGCTTGCGCGTCTGCCTTGCCGTTATTTGTTGCAGAGCCATCTGTGTAGACCGTTATCTGTTCTTCATCCGGTTCTGGATTTATCTCAGTGTCTGGGGGGGGCCGGGCTGCCTTTCAGGCCTTCTGTGAATATCCGGAACGCATCGCCGAGGTTTCCTCTCGTTGTTATTCTCGGGTCAAAGATGGCTTCTTTGTTACTCAGATGTGCGAGATCAGCGGGCACCTTTTCATAGTCTCTGTGAACCTGATTTCCAGTCTGCGTCCGAAGAGGTTTTGTATATTTGCATGTCGGGCGGCGCTCATGTGAGCTTCTCCGACAACGAGAACACCTGTCTTGCTGTCTCTCATTAATTGGTTTATGTGGTACCATTTGTGTCTAGGGTGCCATGGATTTGGGTTGCCGATGCCCTTAATATTTAGCGCAGCGACCAGCGTTGAGGCTTTGGTTGTTTTTTTGAGGTCACCCACGGTCGGAATCGGTGGTCCAGGAAATGTACGGTTCTCAACTAGGGGTGTGCGTGGTCGGGGCATTGCCAGATATTGTGCCCACTGATAGCCCTAGCTCAGGCCTTTCTAACAAGCCCAGTACCAGGCCGATCACCTACTGGATGCCTGCCCCAGAGCTGATTTGCAGGCTGCCCAGCATGCTGACAGCAAAATATCAATGTCCTCTGATGTGGTCCCTACTTCACAGGCAGAAAGCCCTGAGCAAGGGCTTTCCAACAAGCCTTTTGGCAGCCCAAACGGTGCCCAGATGCTTGAGATTGACACCGTTTGATGTTTTGATCCAAGGCAGTTTCTGGGGTCCTGGCCTAAAAATACCCCTGTGGGAGGTACCACGGGCAAAATTTTCGCTCGCCTGCGGCGTGCCTATGGGAGGTACCATGGTCACCACTTCTGCCCTGGGCCATGGTACTTCCCATATCCCATGGTATGCCCATTCCCAAAACCACCCTCTTGGGCCATTTATTCCAACCAACCTAATAGACCCTAAAGGGTATACTTCAGGGTAGCCTGAAGTGCAACTTCACATGTTATGGTTATTTGATTCCGAACCCCATTCTGACCCGACCGTGCGAGTCGATTTCGTTGGACCTAATTGTAAACCTTCCTTGGTCAGGTGAATTCAACACGATCTTGGTAGTGGTTGACCGGTTATCGAAACATGCATCTTTTATTCCAACCACTTCAGGTTTGACGGCGGAGGGTTTTGCAGATCTATTCGTTGCCCACACGGTAGCTAGATTCGGTCTGCCGGATAGTATCATAGCAGATCGAGATCCACGATGGACTTCGGATTTCTGGAGATCGGTAGTCAGCCTTCTCAAAACCAAGATGTCTCTGTCAACCTCTCACCATCCGCAACACGTCGGGCAAACCGAGAACGTAAATCGGCAACTGGAGACTATGTTGAGGGCCTATGTCCACAGGGATAAGTCGGACTGGGCAATGTGGCTAAAATTGTTGGAATTCGCTTACAACAATAGCGTTCATATGTCCACGGGCACGACACCCTTCCTGCTGCTATATGGTTTCGAGCCGAAGACCCCACTGGAATTAATTTTGCCGAAGAGATCTGGAAAGACGCTTTATGAGATGGGGAGTCAAGCGGGGAATTACTTGGAGATCCTACATATGCATCGGGAGAACACACGTCTCGCGATCGCTCATGCGCAAGAAGAGCAGGCCAAATACTACAATCGCGGCTGTCACGACGTCCCGTCGTTCAAAGTCGGTTCTTGGGTCCTTATTAATCCTCATTCTTTGGGATGGGTCGAGTCGAAGGGGGAAGGAGCCAAACTAGTTCAACGATGGATTGGCCCTTTCCAAATTCTACAGAGAATCAACCCGAGGACCTACCGTTTACGCCTGGACGACAAATACCCAGGATTTCCTATTTTCAATTTGGATCATTTGAAGCCCTACAAGTTCAGCGCCGAGGAGATTGGAACACGAACTACCATGCCGGAGACGCGAGACAAAGCGGTGTCTGAAGAATACGAAGTTGAGAAAATCATCGGAAAAAAGAAGAAAAACCTACCTCTGGCTAGTGAGGTGGAAAAATTACGGCCCACAATTTGACTCTTGGCAGACTACGAAGGACTTACGCAACGCCCCTGAGATGATGCGCGAGTATTCCAAGTCGGTCGAAGGCAAACGGGTCTGAGCGGTCCGGATTGTATAAACATCTGGCATGGTGGGATCGGTATACCCTCGTGTCCATTTATTTCCGCCGTCGTGGTTCTTTCAAGAGTCATGATGGATGGGAGATGGATAACGGTCCCACGTTTCGCCCTTTCTCTCTCTCTCTCATTCTCTCTACATCTCGGTCTACTCATTTCCATCTTTCTCAGATCCCTCAGGTCCATAGATACAGCTTACTCCTCAGTGTCCACGGATTTCGGTCCACTGTCGAGCGAGTAGGGTTGACACTGGTCCGCGGATTTCCCGTTCCATTGCGCCCTAGTAAACATGGACTATGGCGTCATTCTCTCTGACGAGAACTATCTCGTTCCTGTAATCTCTACACACGATAACCAGCAATGGATTTCCTATCATGCTACGACCCTCTCGATCCCTATGGATGCGTTGACTTGGATCAATACACGAACCTATCCTAAGAACAACCCACCGGTGGGGATCCTAAAAGTCATGGACAATCAGCACAAAGCGGGATGGTACAGTTACCCTAAGCATACCCGAGGCTGGAACCCCCGCTGCGCGCTGGAGGACGAGAATGAGGACCCCATCGCATGGGTCTTCAGCGAGGAACCTGTTTCTACGAGCGACGTTAGTGCGACCACAACCACGAATGAGGACGGACAACTCGTTCAGGAGTACGCCGGTACCTTTATAGACGCTACGTGGGGGCAACGAGCAATAGATCTCTCCGTTCGCTTGAACAGTATTTGCATGGTAGCAGCGTCCAACTGTTCGTTCTACTCTCACTCAGGGGTCCTTGGTCCAATGCCTGAACCCGTTGACACTATTTCACTCTCCAACATCCGCAGGAACACCCCTCATGCGGCGGAATCAGTCGTCGCGGCCAGATTAGCCATCATGGATTTGTTAGGATTCCTTTTCTGGGTGGATTCGGTACCGAGCGATTGGAAGACTCACTTGGCAGATAGCGAACTGGAGTTTTTTCAATCTCTATGCTTGGAAGATCGCCCGAAACGGGGATCCCTTTTCAAGTTGTTGACCGATTTCCAGCACGCGAATTTCCAGCACTGGGCGAGGAATAATGTGCCGTTCCATTTACTCTGGACTGACGAAGAGGAAAGTCAAGGACGTTTCCGTCGTTACAGGCCCCGCTTCCTGAACGAGATTATCGCCATTAGAGACCGAAAGGGCGATGGAGACGTGATGGAATACAAACTTTCGTTCTTCGAGGAGATCAAAGAGGACTTGGAACGTTACGACGAGTTTTACCAGGATCGTTACTCGGAGAGACATGGCGCCCCGAGCTCCCTTTACCAACCGGATTTCTTCTACTATGTGATTGATTTCCTGCAGTGGGGAATGAGGCCCATCAAGAACTGGCACGAGATACGTGCCTGTGCGGAGCGATTCAAGAGTACCAGAGCCAGACGCGACCACGGAACTAGCGTCATGTTCTGGCGCCAGAGCCCTCTCCAGCTGGATGAACCTTGGCATGCCCGATCCTACCCCGAGACTCATCGCTGGCCTCTCACGAAATTTGCGAAGGAAGAGGTTGGAACAGGATTTAATGAGAGAGCGCTATACCTGGAGGACACAGTCATCACCCGCGAAAAATGGAAGACGTTCTACGCACCTCAACCTGGTTTCACCTACAACCCGTACGACGGCCGCATGAACGGGCTGGAATCGCTGCGCGCGCATTGGGAATCCCACCGAGCCAACGTCTACGCGAAGCGGCCCCGGGCGATGATCCTGCAGGGAGATGATGAGCAGAATTATCCTTCTTCATCGTCCTCCAGTGACGACCGCAACTACGTCTTGGAGCGGGGCGCAGCAGGAGTATCCGCCGGCGCAGAATGGCGCAGCCCCGACCACCGGCCGACTTTAGAGGAAAGGCTGGGAGTGTCTTCATCCCGATTTTCGCGGCGCGCCCCCGCTTCGCGACAGAGGGGGGGGGGGGAGTTCTACGCCTCCAGGAGCTCCTCACCTACCATTCGTCGGCGTTCGTCGTGTTCGCTGAGCCCCCAAGACCGAGGATGTTCCTATAGTAGCTGTGTCAGGGAGAACCGTTACCGCTCGAGCTCGCTATCTTCAGAGAGCACCGCCGAAACACGTACGCAGCGGGAGGGTGATTCTGACATCGAAACCGAGACTCGACAGGAGGACGGGGAGGAAGCGCGACGTATTTATCGCATCGAAGGCCCGGATGAAGTCGTTGACATACGTTCCTTCGAAGATGAGTTCGATGAGACCTCTCGCCGGAGCTCTTCCTCGGACCATGACGCGTACGAGGACGCTCAAAAGAGTATGGCCACCTTCGAGGACGAGAATCCGTCCATTCACGGAAGTTATGTTCCATTCAGCGGTGACCTAAACGTCCCTTTTAACGAGAATTCGGACGCGACCTCAAACTCAATTCCTACCTTCAGGACGAGAGAGGAAGCGGTTGCTGCCTTAAAGGCGGTAATGTCAACGATCATGGAACTATATCCTAGTCATCGCGAACGGTCGGATTTGGTCTGGAACGAAGAATGGCTGGATAAAGCTATTATCGTCTTCAAAGATCCACGTACTCACCTGCGCATGAAGATCCTCGCCAACTGCTACCAAGGAGTGAACGACATGAGGGACATCTTGTCCACAGCCTGGAGGTTCGGATTTAAGATGCACCTATTTGTTCCACTCGACTCTGCTCCGACTTTCTGCACCCCTCTCTCCGACATCGAAAGTTTGACCTTGCCGCGTATTTACGACCCTGGTTTTACCGAGCGCTACTTGTCCAAAGTACCTGGTCGCAAGGCTCAGTATGCTATGTGGTTAGGCAGTGCGAAAGAAATCACTCAACAACCCAACGCCGTGGCGTTCATATCTGAGGGAGGGCTGCTGTCAGAGATAGCTCAAATTATCGATACCGACTTGATTCGCCGTTTTGCGCAAGGTCCTTCGGCGCAAGTGTCCCACTTTGGAAAAGGCGAGACTTTCTTGCAGCGCCACCCGCCGGGTGGTGGACCAGCACGCTTCTTCGCCTCGAACCGCATTACTGAAGCGGAGTGTATGATCCTGATCGGCCTTATCCCTGGAGAGAACAACAACGAAGACCGCTCCTTGTTCCCCCTACCATCCACCTTCGAAGGCGAATCGGACCATGTTCACGGAATGATTGGCGAAGGCGCATTAAAGATCGTCTCGAACATCTTGAAGGACTTGGAAAAGGGCATCTGCATCTGGAGAACGGACGGTCACCGGAGAGGGTACCTGCGCCAGAATAATCGCGGGGTACACGCACCAAAATACAAGCCGACGGATGAAGCCTTCGAGACGGTGGGAGTTTTGACCAAGCGTGCCTTCCCGATCAACTGGAACGGACTTCCGGTCCGGGAGATTGACATCCCGGAGGCATTCGACGCTCGAGCTCACGGAGACTGGGGGGCTTTGTAAGGACTCTCAATTGCTGCATTTATTAACGAATTTTACGACCATTTCACTTACTCTTTTAGTCTCCGAGATCCCGGCTTCGGTAAAGAGTAGTAGCCGATGTTGTAGTCACAGTCACGTAACATCAATATATTGTTATCTACACTCACCTTAAACCTCGTCGCCTCAAGCTTAGCTTCTATCTCGTCGAGCTTCTCCGAGAACGGAAGCATCGAGCGCTAGGCGACTAAGGTATACATTATATTCTAAAGCTACTGACTAGCTTTCAGAGCTCTCGTGGCCGACCGTAATTAGATAGTCGACCTCTCAGCTCTCTAGGATTTCCTGAGAGCTAAGGAGATTTACCATTAGAGGGTCGTGATTTCCGTCCTTGGTAATCTCCTGTGGAGAATAGACCGTATAACTAGGGTCTTTACCACATTGAATTAATCCCTAGGGAATTCATCAGGATATTTGTGCGGCTATCCCTTGTGAGACTCCCAGGTCTTACAGCCTGCTTCTCACGCTCCTTTTTCTTCTCGTGCGCCTCCTCCCGGGCCTGCATGCCCTTCTCCCTCTGCCTGATCATGCTCGTCAGCGCGGGGTCGGCGCTGGAGATGTTGTGGACAAGGCCTGGCTCCTCAGCTGGCGCCGCGTTGGTGACTTCGGCCAGCGCGGTTGTTGTTCCACCGGCAGCGAGTGTCGCCTGAGAAGGATGACCGCGCCCACGCTTGATGGTCTCTGTGACGACCGCCGCCGCATTCTCCCTTTGGTCAGCCTTCGCAGCCGACACCGCCTTCCCGTTCCCGTTTCCCTTCCCTGCCGCCTTCTCAGGCACCGGGACCAACAGGGTTGTCGCTGGGCGTGTCTGCGGCATGGCGAAGGACTTGGGCACGGTGACAGGCGTGGAGGCAATGACGGGGTTGGAGGCAACAGGCGTAGGAGTGACAACGGGCGGGGTGCCAATGTCAGAAGTGGGGGCGACAACGGGGGCAATAGGCGTGGTGGCAACGACAATGGGCGCAGGGGTGGCGCCAGAGACAAGGACGGGTGGGGTCGCGGTTGGTGCAACATTGAGCGTCGTGAGCAACAATGTTAGAAATGCCGCCGACTTCGTAAGACCCCTCGTAGGAGTCGTGGTGGAAGCCGCCACAGTCTTGGTGCTCGAAGTGGTTGACGGTATAGTTGCCACCGTCGAAGACCCGCGCACGCTGCGGAACACTTCGAAGAGTACGCTGGGCCTTTTGAAGAGGCACTTGGGCGCAGCAGCCCCGGCGGTTGTTGGGGTGCTGGACGGGAGATTGAATCCGTTAATGCTTACAGTCGATGGTGGGGATGACGGAGGGAGCACGAGGGTCAACTTGAAGGCGGGGCGGGGACGAGGACAAGGGCGTTCGTCAGCCATTGGCACAGCAGCTGGCGCCATTGACGCGGTAAGCACCTCCAATGCGGGGTCAATGGCCATAGTGGCTCCCCTGGGAATACCGCCACGCTCCACCAGTGCAATGGCAGCAGCAGCCTCGGACGTCAACGGTGCTGTCATCCCCGAGGGCCAACACCCGTTCTGTGCATCGACAGGGTCGACCACCATTGACGTCTCCGACTCCACTGATGTGAATGGATCGTCGAAGGAATCACCCATCCCCGAGTCGTCGGACCACCCCAGGGGTGTGTCAACAGCGCGAGACACCGCACCACGCGAAGGTGCGCCATCATCGAGGAAGGAGGTGGGGCTGTAATTGAGACCAGTGGGCAAGCTGAGGACGTATCGTCAGATCATTCAAAAACACAAATAGTAGATTCAGAACTTACTCGAGGAACTCATCCGCGTGAAGGCCTGCATCGACGCTATCATCCATGTTGTCGAAGGAGGCACCGGGGTCACTGATAACACTGGACGCGCTGAAAATATATGGTCGAGTTATTATGGATTAAAGTACACACATTAGGTGACTTACGACACAGAGAACAGCCTTTCGAGGCCAAGATCTTCAGGATCAGTCGACACAACCCCAGACATGATGGAAGGAGACTGTGATTCCGGTGTTTCTTCGTCTTTGACGACCACGCGAGATTTCTTGGACTTGCGTTTCTTGGATTTGCTAGGAACCGGTACAGGAGCAGGGGCGGGTATGGCGGGGGCGCGAGTTAGACGTGGGGCCTCGATGGTGCTAGGATCCGTGGTCATAGAATGCGATTCACATTGTCCAGCAGCTGACGAGAATTTTTTAGAGTTTTCTTCCGCACGAAAAGAAGAGGTAAGATAAGACTTACTGAAGCACATTTGGACAAAGCCTTCGAAGGGCTTGACTACATTGTCCTCGAAGTTGATGCAGCACTGCTCAAAGTCGTTGCCAGCGGGAGTCGTGCCGAAGCAGATGCTAAACGAGAAGAAGAAGGGTAAGCTTATGCAATGCGTCCAAAAAAGGAAACATATGCCGATTTGTGGACTTCAGTAAGAACACCATATCCAAAGCATCAATACCCCTGTCGGTAAATTCAGCAACATTGCGCAAAAACAAGAGCGGAAGAAAGCTTACTCCTGATACTCTGCGGCCGTCTTCTCAGCTCTGTTCTCTGCCTGCAAATCTTCCTCCCTCTGCACCGCCCTCCCCTTCTCGAGCTCAGCCATCACCACCGCCCTCTCCTCGTCATTCACGTCCTTCCACAAGGCATTCACCACACGTGTGCGCAGGCGCATTCACACCGATTTGAGGGATTTTTTGTGTGCCGCAACGGTACCCGTGGACTCGTCGGTGAAGTCATCCGCGTCATTGCGTACGCTGGTGAGGGAGTCGTAGCCCTCCGCGGTCAACGCGAGCTTGATTAACTGATGTTATGTCGCTGAGCCAAGAGGGAAGGAGTATGAGGATTATCTGATCATATGACCAGAGCCGGACCAAGCCGATACTCGGAGATGAACAGATGTCTAGATCAGCCCTTCTCAGAACACCACAACTCAGCAAGGGTGACCGATTGACTGGCCTCGGGCTGCAAGATGGGAATGTGTCCGATACCGAGGTTCAAGCAGTACTAGCTCGAAGACGGTGACAGAACACAGATAGCCTAGACCGGAGATGCAAGCGCAGTTACCGGTGTTGTTGGTTAGTCCTCCGGCGTAGGTCCGGGATGGACCGGAGCGATGACGAGCCGGAGCGGACCGGAGGCATATCCAAGAAGCAGGAGACAACCCGGAGTTGTACCGCAGTCGTTGGTATGGCCGAGCGAGAACTCCGGAGACGCGACCGAAGGTCCGGGGACGTGACCGAAGAGCGAAGGTGATCGGAGTCCCGGAGGGAACCAGAGGGAGACGGGAGCAAGGCCATAACGAGGGAGACGTCAAGAGGCAATGAATAAGAGCCTCAGGAGACGATGGAGACAGTTGGCAACAGTCCATGAAGAGGAAACATGGAAACAACATTAATTTTCCGGATAGTTGACAGGATGTAAAGTACCGGTATAAATACTAGAGTCAGGTAATTAATACAGAAGGAAATAAGTAACATGAGGCAACATGAGGCAGAGTATGTCATGTGGAAGAAGAGACTACCTTGCGGCAGAATAGGTCAAGTGAGTATGAAGAACAATAGCAAGTGAATAAAGAAGAAAGGCAAAGCATATGGTTAGATAGATAGATATATGGATAGAAGAATGTCAAGATGATAATGTGAAGATACCTGCCTTGAGGCAGATGAAGAAGCGATGTGGAATGATGGAAGTGTGATGAAAAGGCGCAGCATGTGAGAAGACAATAAGGAGAAGTGATGTGGGTGTTGAAACAATAGAAGGGAAGTGATAAGGAACGGATAAATGGATAAGGAGTGAATAGGCATGATACCGCATGATCCAGACAAGAGTCCGATGTCTCCGGTGACTCCGGATTTCGGAGAGATGTCCGAAGCGACCGGAGTTTGAGCGGGAGCGTAGAAGCATAGGCGAAGGAGGTATAAGTGCACCGGAGGTTTGACCGGTACGTGCGTAGTCGATATGGACAAGGTCCGAGGTACTGGTTGGCGATTTGGGAGCTCCGGGTCGCCGGAGCGGACATAGAAGCAAGCAGTCATTGCGGAGATAGCTGACAGGACTTCCGGAGATGTGCGTATGCATAGGAGCAGGGTCCGAGGCGACGCGGGTGAAGCGGAGCTCAACCAAGGGACGTGGAGGACCGGAGTTCGGAGTGATGATGTAATCGCAGTCCGGAATGTACCATGGAGTGTGGCGGTGCCATGCGGCTGAGCCATGGTGAACCAGAATGACCGGAGGGTGAACGAGGTGAGGAGTGAGGCCGGAGGTGGCCAAGACAAGATGGAGTGGTGAAGGTGAAGTGAATGATAAATAGGAAAGTACTCGGCAATCCATCGTTGGATGAGAGCTATGTATTCCGGGATAGGTCTGTGAACTGGTGGACCATGGTCGACGGAAGTAAGCCGGAGTGATGCCGGAGTATTACCGGAATGGTGCCGGAGTATTACCGGAATGGTGCAGGGTATGATAGAGTGCGTAATGATGTGTCCGGAGGTGATGGGAGCACAATCGGAGTCAGTTTGAGTGCGACCGGAACCGATAATGGGAAAAATTGAAAGACTGGATTGCACGGATATAACAACTGAGGGTTATGCCTCTGGAAGATCTCGACAGGCTGGTGGACATGGCGGCGTTTTGGCACGCCAAAATTGAACATCGCCTGGATCCTCGCAGCCGTGGACCCGCTAGCAGGACCCGCCGTGGCAGTGCTGGCCATGGCGGCGCCGCCGGTGGCGTGGCTGAGCTTACTGCGCTGGTAGCAGAACCAGTTCTCCAACTTCTGTCAGGTACGTCAGTATTCACGCGTCGTTAAGTAAAAGACGCGTCACTTACAGCTTTTTTGTCCTTTATAGCGGCTCCCACGGCAGCCAGCTTGTCGGCAGTGAGCGCGCGCGCGGCGGGGTCGGACGGGAGGGGGAGGCCAAGGGTCGCGTGCTCGGGCCACTTGTGGACCCAGGCCTAGGGGGTGACACGGGTACGGGTAAACCCGCGGTATTGCGGGTACGGGTGCCGCGGGTGCGGGTGCGGTGTGAGACTTTTCGAATACCGCAAATACCGCAACCCGTACCCGAAGTCCAAAAAGTGCCACACAAGAGACTCGAACCCATGATCTGACAAGTTTGAGCAGAAATAAAGAGAAGCTATGTATCCGACTAGACTATAGTACCATTGAAAAATTGCAAAATACTTTGAAGGTACTCCAGCAACAGATTTGATCAAATCAGAACTGTGTGATTGCTCTCAATTCAACTGAATATGGACTGTATCAAGGTAGAGAAATTATGAATGCTCTTTAGTCTAGTTGTATATGCTTTAGATCCCTCTTTTGAGGCAAACCTAACTCTCTTGGGTTCAATTCTGTCTGCTCTAGTTATTTGTAAATATCCGCGGTTATAAATTGCGGTATTGTGCGGTTACGGGTGCAGGTGACGGGTTTTGCGGGTACGGGTACGGTGTGACCTCGTGACACCCGCGGTATCACCCGTGTCACACCCTACCCAGGCCTCAAGCATTGCCGGCCAAAACAGGTGGAGCTTGTGTGCCGCCTGCCTGCGGACGAACTCGGGCATCCACGTGTGGAGCCAGGTCGTTTGCTCGGTGGTCGCCCAGGTTTTTGATGCCATGGTAAGGTACTAGGGGATTGTTGGATGGACGTTGGGGGGTTGGGTGTCGAAGGTGGACTGGGTAAGCAGGGCGCGAAGCTGGCGAACGATATGCTGAAGCAGTAAAAGACGTTCAGATCAACAAACATTCCGGTCTCCGTATTTAAAGGTGCGTCCTCTTTCACCATTTCCTCGCTAGAAATAATCATATTCGTACGGGAACTCGTTTGATAAATCCCCTTTGGCACTCAAATCACCCGGTTTCACTGCACAAAAGCTCAAGTTGGCGCCAAATTATCCCAAAATTCGGTGCAACTCGTTTGGTCCATTTTCCACAGTTTCCAGTACCCTAAAGGGTCAATCTCTCGTTAACAACGCGTGTTGATGCTTCTTTTCCCTGATGATTCCCCGTGATGAATCGGTGTGGTGAATCGCTACCAATATGGTGAATCGCTCATGTGGCCTCCATCTGATAAACTGTCCTTTATCAACTGTACGCTTGGTAGATTCCTTCTGCCAACCCCCCACATTCACCTCTCTTTCATGGCCCACAATTCCACCATGACCACCGCCCCCAACTCCGCCGCGCAGGAGATGGAGGTGTTGATCTCCAGATTGACGGCTCTTTCCAAGTTGGGCTTGGAGATGACCCGCCACTGCATTGATGTCACTGGTAAGCCGTCGTCTCGTTCTTCTTTAAATCTTACTCATGTATTGCATTCAGAGGCCATCCCCCGCGTCATTCATGCTCAAGTCAATGCCCAGGTTGATGCTATTCTCGACGGAGGGGCCACCATAAATGCCTGTAAGCAAATTTCTTTCCCTTCAATCCTTTGCTGAACTTGAACACAGCCGAACCGGCCCCTGGCCCTACCTGGTACTCGAGCCCCGCCCCCACGCCGGCTGAGATGGAGGCACGCTACCCGCCTGGCCCCAACGACGACATCACCCACTATGTCGTCTGCATTGGCCGTGCTCCTGGCCTCTACATCACGAGGTCAGTTTTTTTTTCTTCCTCAACAGTATTTCGTCCGTCGTATTAACCCTACCTGTCGCCAGCCAGGAAGCTGAGGACCAAGTCTGCGGGGTCCCCGACATGTCCCGCCGCAAGAAGGACAGCCGTGCGGAGGGCCTCCGCTACTACCGCGAGCAGCACGCCCTCGGCAGGGCCATGCACATTTCTGAGGTTCCCCCTCCCGCTCCTGTCGCCAGCTCTTCGCGTCACTAGTGGGTACGTTCTCATTCCCCTTTATTTGTTCCTCTCTTAACCCCTCTCAGTGTGACCTTGGGTACCGTCAAGGTCAGCGTCCGCATTGACTAGTTTCTACGTTGTATGCTGTTGTGCCCAATAAATATCCTGCTCCTTGCTCTTTGCATTCAAACACTGTGAACTGTAATGATTATCTGAATTAAATTGAACTCGCTTGTGAACATTGAATAAAAACCCTAATTATTATCACCACGGCTGTGTACATGGAGATCTCGCGTACGTCCATAATTACCTGCGATAGAAACGACACAACACAGCCTCCGCAAAACCTCGCAGCGTCTCCGCATCCCATGGATTGTCGAATTTGGTGTCGCGCCACTCAAGAATCCGGTCCCAGTGTTGCTGGTTCAGAGACGGTTCGATCACGACATCAAGTTCCGGTAGACTTCCATCGAAAGGATTGCCCAGTGCGGCAGCGGCGATCCGCATCTGTTGTGTCCCGGTGAGCGGTCCGATGACCCCCAACTCGTGTTGAATCTTCTTTTGAGCGCTGCTGGCGGGTCTCACGTAAAATGGCAGCTCCTTTGCGAACACGTTCTCCCAGTCTCCCAGCTACCGGTGGATTGGTTCCTTATTTACCGCTTCGAGGGACGAGTGGAAACTGAGGAGCTCCGACCTGTAGTTCAAGCAGTAAATTACCATGAGTGAATCGGGATGCACGGTATGAAATGCAGGATGAAACGCACGAGCCATCACTATGGTCTAGAACTTCTCAACCTTCCGGTACTATCCCCGACTCCACTGGACGATCTTTGTTGTCAAGGATTTCCGGTGCTTCCGGTGTCCTGTGATGAAGAGAAAGATTAGGTGAGGATAGAAAGTTCAAAGAAACATACCTGGTGGCCTCAGTCAAGGAAAGCGCGGGTTGGGACAACTCCAGGAGAGTCTCAAGGGCAAAATGTTCGGGTGCCGTCAGGGAAATGAGCGGTGTGCCTGGGTCGATGGCGCGATTGTCGGGTTGATCATCCGGAACCGCGCTTGATGCGGATGCGGGTGCCTCGGGCTGTCTGGCCTTTCTGGGAGGGTCCCACTGCCACTTTTTGGCCTTGACAGCAGCCCTACATAGCGAATCTCAAAATACATGTTAATTAGCAACAACAAGAACCAACCGGCGTTGCGCCATGAGAAGCCTTTGTTTCTCGACGTTCTGTGGTCGCCTGAGTAATGGTCAGTTGCGACCTTCGATTGGGGAGGCCAAATCGCACTTGCGATATTCCACCGCCCATTGGCGCTGTTTTCCTCGTTTATCCTCGTCGGTCCTGAGAGATAATTAATCGGTTGTGAACTTGGGAATGAGTGCAACAACATTTGGGTGGCTCTGGGTCCTTTTTTGCGGTGGCCATTCACCATGGTTAGTGGTTAAGAGCAAGTTTTGATCCACGAATCACGACCACGTGACCACAATGCGTCCTTGAGCTCGGCTTCAAAATTTTCTATCGTTCTGTCTGTTGGGATAATTGCGGGCAACGTAAGTTTCAAAATATTGTGTTAGGGCTTTTAAACCACCTTCTTACCTTTATTGTCCCCATGTCAAACAAACTGACGGCCTCCACTGACTGATTTTGTGCTGAAATGCCTTGAACACCTAAAAACAAATTTGGCAGTCCCAAGTTTGAATTGAATACTGGGATTCTGAAACTTTGTCAGTGTGTTCTACCAGCCTGTATGATTTATAAAAGAATACTTCCCACATGGGCTTCAACATTCAGGTCAGACGGGTGAGATGGGTAGGGTTTCGAGGGTACATGAAGGTAGTTTCGTGTGCATTTTGCAAAACATCTCAACCTGCGGGTAGTTTCCTTTGGAATTTGCATCTTACCACCCGGGTACTTCCCCAAGCTTATAAAACAATCGGTCTTCAGGACGCTTTGAGGGGGGGCATCCCGAATGAATTTTCCTTTGTGTTAGAAGTTCGACGGCGGCTCGGTCCGACCGGGCGCTTATCCAGGCGCTTAATAAATACTTTTTATTTTCTTGTGATTAATCTGGGTGAGCATCAAGGTCCCTGGGCGGGGTATACGAACCAATTCCCATTTTTTTCGAAGTTCGTCTAGCTGCCCTGGTCATGAATTGAATGCTAGTTCGCGGGTTAGAAGTCAAATCAATGTGTCACGTGTGCCGCAGACTCCGCAGCACCCCTTTGTTCTTGCCGCCATTCTCTCTGTATTTCTTGGCCGTTACCTCTCATCTCTTCGCACCATCTACTCATGCCCGGTATGAAGAGCCACAGCATCATCTTCAGCATCCTCTACGACCCCGACTCCAATTATCCGGCTTGCCAGGCGCTCTTTTCCCCCGATGATACATACCGCACTCAATCACTCGCTGCCCACGAGTGTGAGCCCAAGACGGAGTATTTTCTCGTCACAAATAAACACGAGGCGTGTGTATACCAATATGTGCGTTTCTGTCTCTTGTGGAAAGTCAAACTCTCACCCTCGTACAGGGCCGACACCCGATCCTGTCCTCTCGTGGAGTCCCTTTGGAGTGGCCACCGCGGCCTCGCAGCTGTAGCTCACGCCCTTGGTGATTGGTGCTGATCTCAACATGGACATGAGTCACCGCAGCGCACCTCTGCTCATACCAAGAAACGGAGCGCTGACGATGTCTCGAGCCTTACCACTTACCGCCACCTCCGCCCCTTTCCACCGGCTTCAATTCAGCCCAAGCCATTAGGCCCTTTCACTATGTGCACGCGTCCTCACACCAACGTTGCACGTCGATCGAATACGCCAAGCAAGGCATCCTGCTCGCATCGCATTGCGGGCGCGGCTTCTACTTTGTCGGTGTCCAGTGCCTCTAAGCATTGCCGCATCAGTCCTTCACCTCCCGCCTACGCGGGCCTGTCCGATGCCGGTTCGGATATGCTGGGGGCGTCATTGTGAGCGCCGAGGGGCACTTCTTTCGAGACAAGTAAGTCGTCCGTCTATCGTATATGATTTATTCACTTATCACTGGCTTACAGTTCCGAGGTGAATGCCGCTCTCCGTAATTCGCGTCTCCAAATCAAGATGTTCCGCAATGTAACCAGTGCATGCGAGTGGTTCATGGGCTTGCCGCCGGCGAAGGAGGAAGACGAGGACGGGCAGGAGGTGGGCGGAAAATAATCTGTGGAGCGTATTTCTCTTTCTGTTTGCACACGTTCATTGCTATGGCTCACATTGCTTACCGCCATATACTCAAAAGCTATTTGTCTCGAACCTGCACTGTCGATCGTCGACTATACAAATACTGTACATTATGCACACGATAACAAGTCAAATCAATCATCTTGATTCCTGAATCACTGGGGTGAAACCGCCGACCATCAATCAGCAACCATCTTCTCTTCACAAGAACATCCATGTCACCCATTCCACCCAACCCTGCATTGAGCGCCGCCCAGGACAAGGCCTTCAAACAAGGTGAATTCTGCACATACTATGTATGCTAATCTTTAGCTGAAATACACATAGAGGCTTTAAAATGCCATGGCAAACCCACTAGCGCGACACTGCAAGCCTGGCTCGAGCACTACAACGCCAGCCCTCCAGCCGCAGATATTCACGAGCAGAGGCGCAACGCCGTCATCGCCCGCGTTGCTGCGCGTCAGGTCCGCTGCAAATCGGGTCTTGAGCCGCCACCTCCCCCCCCCGCCCGAACGCGACCACAAACACTTTTGCGCTGCTGCGGGCTCGGGTTGCCGCCCGCAAAGAGCACATCAATACCCTGATGGAAGTACGTGCACGCGCCGTCAAGCGGGCTCTGGAACGTCGTGGCTGGCCCCCGGTGCCATGCCACCCAAACCACCCCGAAAACCGCCGAGTTGTGGAAGAGGAGAGGAAGCAGAAGGAGAGGAAGGCTGTGGCGGAGAGGGAGAAACAGGCGGCGGCAGCAAAAGCGCTCGTTGACGAGTTGATGGAGCTTTGAGCTGCGGGCCCCCGGCGTAGACATTGATTCACAATAAAATTTATTTGACCGGTATTTGCTTCCCAAAATGGCAAATCTGAATGTGTAAGCCAGAAGGAGCTGTGGCACTGCTTAACTTTGCTCTTATTTAATGTCTTCTCACCTCATAAATCCACACGATGAAAGGGGTGGCTCAGTGTCTATGGCTGAGAAGACGGATGCTCTGAGGATCGACGGGACTGAATGCAAGCTTCTAAGTGATGCAGAAACAACACTAAAAACCCACAACAACCAACTCAAACCCTACAAACTCTACTCTCTGTACTAGCGATAGATCCCTCTGACGAGGTCGGGTTGTGTTGAACACTGAAAAGGTTCAAGGGAGCCGCAAGTTAAGTGTATCTTTGCCGGAAGTGCACTCTTGGTCCGATTGTCTTGAGACAATCGCAAAAAGGGTACTTGTGTGTGTGCGTGGAGAACAAGTGTTCCTTAGGATAAAGATCCCAAAGACGCGCTAATTCAATGTAATAGATTTAAGTTTCCCAACTATAACAATGTAACGACTCGTGGCCGATAGTGTGTGTTTTGCCGAAAGTGCCGTGTTCTGAGGTGCCGTGTTCTGAGGTGCCGTGTTCGAAAGTACCGTGTTCTACAAGTGCGTGCCGTGTTCTAGTACCGTGTTCTCAAGTGCGTGCCGTGTTCTGAGGTGCCGTGTTCCCAAATCCTGAAGTAGTATCCAAAACCGAAACTTGTAAATTCAAACACTAACTCCAATCCTGAAGTAGGTAATAGGTGACAAGTCCCAAATCCCACCAACGTAGAGCCTATCTCTGTGATAGACGCCTACTAGCTAGGGTGTTATTCAGTACCGTACATGCCAGAACCGTCCTCCTTATATACTCTTCTATTATAGCTTACACTACGTTGATTACTTGACCTCGGGTATCCTAGGAAGGTATGTAGTCAAATATCTGGTATCACATGTCGTATAATTGTATTGATTTCGGGTATTAACGGAGCCTCTTGACGGCTGACTGCCCCCTAGTTGCGAATTAATCCCCTTAACAATTGATTCTCCTCTGAAGGCTGACTGAGCAGCACTTCCGACAAGCCTCAAGTGTACTCCGTTCTCCCTCGAGTATTGTCTTCAGATTCGACTTGTGGCTGTCTCCAGCTTTCCGTAGACACCCCGTTCTCCGTATATGGGTTCCTAGTTCTTGTTTGATGCGAGTCCAACTTCGGACTTTGATCCTCCGGCATGTGTGACCGCGGATCGGCAAGTCGGCAATTCCCGACTTGCGGCAAACCCGGCTCCGACTTGTTCGTCCGAAAGTCCCGAGTGTCACGTGATCATACATGTCGCGCACTTCTGTCATAACAATGGACAACAGCTGTAAGTGTTACTTGCGTTGCCGCAAGTACTACTCGGTGTTCCTCGGTCAATCCTGAAGTCCCCAGAGTGGATATTCCTTAAGTCCTTTGATACATGGCTCATTGCAAAGGACGCGTTCCTGTCTTTGAAGTACTAGCAGATCCTGAAGTGCTGTTTGAACGACTTGCGGCAGTATGTACTTTCTGCTCCCATAGTCCAGCCGGTTCCCAATTAACCATTGCAAATCTAGTGCCAGCGCTACGCAACAGGACTTGCTGCTAGCGGCTCGATGCGCGTGTGTGCAAAGCCAGAAGTAGTGAAAAAGTGAGTTTTCACCGGCGTTCATTTTCACGGCTTATCAACGACTCGGACCTATGGCTGAGAATCCTCCCTATGCCTCTACCGGCCGACGTATATCTTGAAATCGTCACCCTCTCCCAGAGGGTGGAACATCTAACTCTTGCTCGACTCTCATGGGCCTTCAATCGCCTTCTCATCCGGTCATCTACCGCCTCAATTATGTGAAGTCTAATGCAAAGAAATTCGTCCATTCGCTCGCCAGTGATCCCCGCTTGCCGCGCTTGGTATGCTTCCTCCTCTTCTGTGCATGAGCTTCTCACATCTCAATCTACAGGTTTTGAAACTAATCTTTAAAGAATCGCCCGAGACCTACGTCAATGTTGAGGAATGGGCAGTTGTGCTGCCTGCCATGGTCAATTTGCACTACATTAGTGTCGTTCCGGATTAGCACCACCAAGGCTGATTTTTGACATAGTTGAAAACTTTGAGTTAAAGGGCAAGACCTGTAGCAGTTGAAAGCCCACCTTACCTGCTCTCTGACCCAATGCTCTTTCTTCCAAAAATAGGGGTAGTGCCATTAGATTGTCAAACAGCTGTAAGTCGAAACTTTGCGTTTCGACAGGATTGAAACTGCGACTGAAATATTGAGTTTCAGCTGCGCCGAAAGCACGCCTGAAATGTTAAATTTCATATTAGCTTCAGCTGATTTTTTTCCATGTCGATACCTCGAGTTTCGCAACATGATTACACCTCGACCTTTATGTAAACTGATACTTTGGCTTTCATTAAAGTTTCAGTCAAGTCGAATCCAAAGACTTTTCTTTGGCTTTCAGCGCGCGTGAGTTTTTTCACAAAACTTTGAGAATCAGCTCAAGTTTCAAGCCCAACTAATCCTAACTCGACACTTTGAGTTTCGATTTGCAGCTCGGGTCACCCGAAATTCCGTGATTGTCGGTGTGACTGCGAAGGATCCAACAGATGCAAAATAGCGGAGCCTGGCAAATTGCGGAGCGGTCAAAATAGGCAAATTGGCGGGGTTCAGATCTAGCAAGCGGACTCGAATGCTGGATCGATCGGTGGACCCATAGTTCACCAAGAGCAAAGCATGGAAGGAAAGGCAGAGCGGAATGCGGAATGGTTATCAAAACGGTCGACTGGTTTGCAGAGTTGGCCCGGGCAGACCGAGGGCAGCAGAGGACAGGCCTGGGACAAATAAGTTGCGGAAAGCATATGGGAAGAATATTGAAGGATCGACAACCCCATTCCTGTTGCGGGAACACATGGAGATCTGCGGAACGAGGCTGGACAATTGGAATGAGGAACTGCACATGCGGAATAGGAAACAAGTATGCGCGCGAGCATTGGGCGGGAATTAGTATAAATAGTAGCGGTCTAATACTGGAAAAGGATCTTATTACCTCCCACTGCTCATACCTAAAGCTACTCCTCCCCAGTACATTGGGGTGGAGACTTAAAAATATAAGTACATTCCGCCGCGGGTTACGCCGCTCAATAGTGGGACAAACCAAGGTCAACTAGGACCAGGGGCGTCAAGAATACCAGTCCGCACAGTCCTCCCGTTCAATAAACTTGAGGCAGAAGGGAATTTTGTCACTCCAGAGTTGAAAGCACACGGTAGTAGAATCCATTTCAGCTCAAGCCAACTTGCAGAATCGACTCCGCAATAAACAGGTGTTCACAGCGGGGAAAGAAAGTGGGTTATGAAGGCTATAACCTGTCCGCGCTGTGTTATACAGTTCTGAAGACACCTGCCAGCCACATTACATGAGACGGGTGGAAAAGTATAACCCACATACCTCCTACATCCCGGTGTGGATTAGCCTTTGCATTGTGGAGCAACACCTTTGCACAAGTGTAGAAAGCTATCCGACCACGGTTTATTTGAAAGGCCAGCCCCCAACAAAGAAATAAATCTTTGAGGAACCTGGCAGACGTTCACTCTTTGCAGAGAGAACTGTAACACACAAGCTGTAACTTTGAAAAACACTTACAACATACCTTCACCGCATAAATCTCCGCAACAGAGTAATTTCCTCCTAGAGGACGAATTCCAACTTTGTGACCTCTGCCTGACTTTACCCACCTGGGTCAGAGAAATCAGAGAACCGCAGTCCACATCACAGCATAGAGCCCCACACTGTGAGTGCTTGGCATTTTGTGCATAAGGCATTTCCTCGGGGTGGGTCCAAAGACGTTCTCAGGGGGTCGCGAAACCTCCACCTTTGCATGGTCCAAGGAGGCTAACCTATCATTAGTTGTCCTCGGATCTCATCATACTACCAAAAAAAAAAAAGTGCTTTGATTGCCGTCCTACATTGCTAAACACTTCGGATTGGCACCTTTAGCTCAATTTCCGGTGACTTGAAATTGCAAGTCTGACAACTTCCGCTGTTCCTCAGCCTTCTAGTGCCGCAGGCCGCCAAAAAAAATGCGTAGAGCATCAGTCGCCGTAGGCGTGCCTCGCACCGTTCCTTTTCCATCTTCTGTGCCTAGAATCCTGTTCACTGCGGGATTTTTGGGGTGTCTTGCCACTTGACATTAAGGCCTGCCTCTGTGGACATTTACTACGGGCAACGAGCTTTCTATGCACTCTTTTTTGCTGGAATAGGACCAGATTCAGTGGTGACGTCATGGAACTTCTCGACTTGATCAAATCGAGCCTTGACTAAAAAGACTGATCGCACCGGGCTGTTCAGCTTCTGCGTGCAAGACACGTCCCGCAACGCATTTCGAGCGTAGTTCTACCTGGAGGTGCCCGGGATACTCCTCTGTGGCCATTTTCCGCCTTACTTGCAATTTTCCCGATAAAGTCGAACCTATGTAAATCCCGAGCAGAATTGATTTAATGACATGCCTTTCTTATTCGGCTGGGTATTCAGGACCCTAGCCTGCCTCCTGCATTTTTCTTTTGCCATCTTCTGTGCCTGGAATACCACTCACACCGCGTTTTGACACGCTTTTTCGGCTTTTCGAGTCCAGTGACCGTCTTGGACGGGCAGAGCACTTTTTTACTGGGTCCTTTGCGCAGCAGAAGAGGCAATGCATTGACCATGTCATTCAGACAAGCAGTGATGACGAGGCCAAACCAAATCAACTGTCAGTTAGATTAAGCCGAATTGGAATGTTTACTGAATTCTTCACCCGTGGGACTTGATTGTGAGGCTGCCTTGCTGGGGTAGAAAGGACACTAGGGGATTAATGTACCTTTTCTTCCCTTGCCACCACCATCCCGGTTTTCCCCCTCCCGCTGGTGCTCTCCCACTATGGAAGATTTGTGAGAAAACAGACAGTTTACCCGGTTTTATTAAAGGGGCACTCTGACCGCCATCACTACTATGCTCTCTGGGTCCTGAACACATAAAGATTGGGTGTGTAAATACGACGAACATCATGGCTTATAACATTGATCCCACTTTGTACCATGCTTGAAGTTCTTGTATGAGGCTTTAGTTTGTTGGCTGCACCCAATGATGAGTAGAGTATGGGGCATCCAGAAGCCTCTCCGGTATGACTCCGGAAGCCAGAAGAGTAATTCTTCTGAAGAGGTTTGAACCCAGCCCTGGTGAACTTTGGAGGGCAATGACTACAATGACAATGACAGGAATTGGAATGCTTAACAAGATTATAAAGTTAGACTTACCTCAATATCTGCTGAAAGGTCCAACACATGGTTCTCTCTAACAGGTCCGTACTTGTTTAATGGACATGGCACATTGTCTGCATCCCAGACTCGAACAGTGTTGTCCTTGGATCCTGACACAATCTTCTTGCCATCAGGAGAGAATGCAACTGATAAAACACAACCGGTGTGACCCTCTAATG
Organism: Mycena metata; assembly: GCA_029378385.1. Lineage (NCBI taxonomy): Eukaryota > Fungi > Basidiomycota > Agaricomycetes > Agaricales > Mycenaceae > Mycena > Mycena metata. Next base: position 207,732 of record JARKIB010000070.1, read on the forward strand.
GATTGCTGATCACATTACTACTCTCTGCATCCCAGAGCCGAACAGTGTTGTCCCAGGATCCTGACACAATCATCTTGCCATTGGGAGAGAATGCAACTGATGAAACACGACCGGTGTGGCCCTCTAAAGGGGTGCCAATTGGATTGCTATCCTCTACATCCCAGAGCCGAACAGTGCTGTCCTCAGATCCTGACACAATCTTCTTGCTGTCAGAGGAGAATGCGACTGACCAAACAATCCCAGTGTGGCCCTCCAAAGGGTTGCTAATTGCATTGCCACCCTCTGCATCCCAAAGCTGAACAGTGTTGTCCCAGGATCCTGAAACAAATCTTCTTACCATCAGGCGAGAATGCAACTGATAAAACACAACCGGTGCGACCCTCTAATGGATTGCTGATTGCATTGCCACTCTCTGCATCCCAGAGTTGAACAGTGCCGTCCGAGGATCCTGAAACAATCTTCTTGCCATCAGGCGAGAATGCAACTGATGAAACCCTATATGTGTAGCCCACCAATGGGTTGCTGATTGCATTGCCACTCTCTGCATCCCAGAGTCGAACAGTGTTGTCCCAGGATCCTGACACGATCTTCTTGCCATCGGGGGAGAATGCAACTGATAAAACACCACTAGTGTGACCCTCTAATGGATTGCCGATTGCATTGCCACTCTCTGCATCCCAGAGCCGAACAGTGTTATCCCAGGATCCGAACACAATCTTCTTGCCATCAGGCGAGAATGCAACTGATGAAACACTATATGTGTGGCCCTCCAATGGGTTGCTGATTGCATTGCCACTTTCTGCATCCCAGAGCCGAACAGTGTTGTCCCAGGATCCTGACACAATCGTTTTGCCATCGGGAGAGAATGCAACTGATGAAATGATATCCGTGTGGCCCTCTAAAGGGTTGCCCAATGTATTGCCACTCTCTGCATCCCAGCGCTGAAGAGTGTTGTCCCAGGAACCTGACACAATTGTCTTGGCATCAGGAGAGAATGCAACTGATGAGACTTGACTCATGTCGCCTCGCAATGGGTTGCTTATTGTATTCCCACCCTCTGCATCCCAGAGCTGAACAGTGCCATCCCAGGATGCTGACACAATCTTCTTGCCATCGGGAGAGAATGCAACTGATACAACATAACTCATGTGGCACCCTACTGGGTTGCTCAATGCATTGCCACCCTCTGCATCCCAGAGCCGAACAGTGTTGTCCCAGGATCCTGACACAATCTTCTTCCCATCGGGAGAGAATGCAACTGATGAAACTTGACTCACATGGCCTTGCAATGGGTTGCCTCTTGCATTGCCACCCTCTGCATCCCAGAGTCGAACAGTGCCGTCCGAGGATCCTGCCACAACCTTCTTGCCATCAGGAGAGAATGCAGCTGATAAAACACCACTAGTGTGACCCTCTAATGGATTGCCGATTGCATTGCCACTCTCTGCATCCCAGAGCCGAACAGTGTTATCCCAGGATCCGGACACAATCTTCTTGCCATCGGGAGAGAATGCAACTAATGAAATTGCACTTATGTGGCCTCGCAATGGGTTGCCCATTGCATTGCCACTCTCTGCATCCCAGAGCCGAACAGTGTTGTCCCAAGATCCTGACACAATTGTCTTGCCATCCGGAGAGAATGCAACCGATGAAATGATATCCGTGTGGCCCTCTAAGGAGTTGCCTCTTGCATTGCCACCCTCTGCATCCCAGAGCCGAACAGTCTTGTCCACGGATCCTGACACAATCGTCTTACCATCAGGAGAGAATGCAACTGATGAAATGATATCTGTGTGATACGGTAAACGGTCGTCGCTACACGGGTGAGTAGCGCGGTCCCAAACTCAAGGTGGATACCTAGAGTATGGGGTGTGGGGGAAGAGCCTCCGGCTCTGCCGCTGGGACCGCCCTTCGGGCGGGAGCGGGATGAGGAGAAGGGAGGGGGGCGCGCTTCGCGCACCGCTGCCTCAACGCATCAACGGATCAAACCCACGCCCCGAGCTGCAGAGGGCTCTGAGCGCGTGGCTGGAAGAGAGGAAGGGAGCGGGGAAGCGTGCTTCGCGCGCAAGCCCAACTCTACCACCCCGAGCGCAGCGCACAATGAGTTGGGGAAGCGCGCCAGAGGCGCGGCAACACGCTCGACCCACACAAAGGGAAGTGAGGGCGACGAAGGAATGAAGAGAATGAGGGGTGTGTATGGGTGAAGGAAATGGCAGAAACATGTTCGGTCGGTTCGAGTATGGCAGGCAGAGGTAAGACGAAGGACCATGACGGCGTACAAAGTGTAGGGTATGATGGGTCGTATGATGAATATGCGTCAAGCAGAGTATCGGAGTTCCTCATTAGAACCACGAAGTTGGCGATACGGAGCTCAGAAAGGTTGGCTTCTAGAGTCCGCGACAAGTATGCCCTCGGTACGAAAAAGGAGGTGATCTTGGCCAGAGGCTCATCCTAGGGTGGACGAAGTTAGACCAAGGCATCGCGGTGGGTTTAAAAGCGAAGTGAGGCATCGCAGGGCAAGGGCGAGGGAACAAGGGTACGAGGCGGTACATATGCATGTACATGGGAAAGATGGTCTGCATGATGACCGACGGAGAGTAAGGGAAGAGCCCGGGAGTACCGCTTATCAATACTTCCGGGCGGCGTACCCAAGGAAGTCTGATGAGATGGGTACGGCGGGAAGGTAAGGAGAAAACCGTATGAGTATGAGCCCGTCCCTTGACATGTGAGGACGACGGCGGTATGTGGGAGCCAGGGAAAGGATGATAGGCGACAAACAACAACGAAAACGAACGAACGGCGATGAAAGACATAAGCCCGTGTGCGGTGGGAAGGAGGCCCGAAGGCGGCAGCAGGCCCCGCCCCGATGTGGATAACTGGGGACACAAGGTTGCACGATCCCAGCTTGCCAAGAAAGGCTGAATCGAGATGAACACGAAGATGTTGTCGGAGCTCAATTCTGGAGTACTGATTTCCCGAGCAGTGTGTGGTGTCCGACAATCCGGCACGAACTGCGAGGATGCTATGTGTTTCGGACGCACACCCAAAGCGGTACGCTCGTGGCGACAAGATCAAAGACCGAGGTAGTGGTCGGAGGTTCGGATGCTGGAATGTCGAGTAGTGACTCGGGATAATCCGATAAGCGTAGGAGTGGGAACGTCGAAGGGTAGACACGGTGTAGGGTTTCGAGTTGGGTATGATCCCGGTTGGAATATGTGACGTGGACGGAATGAACGAAGCAAATGGGTGAGTACCGCAATTGCATGTAGTATGGTAGTAAGAAGCTGCGAAACTTGAAGGCTTCAGGACCCTGCGGAAATGATGATCCCGAAGGGAAAATTCAGAGCATGTTCGACGTCCGGTGAAGGAAGCGGTCGGGTCCACAAATAAACCGGTGCCATGCGGAGAGGGCCGGGGTCTGGTCGGGACAACCGGGTGTGAATAAGGGTAAATGCTGACCGCGATGTGCGCAACGTCGACGGGGTCAACAAAGAATGCGGATACCGGTACGGGCAGAGTACGGTTCGATATCGACAAGTGAAGACGATGTAAGTCAAGACGTAAGCCGAGTCGGCACGGAACGGGCAAGGCTAGACCAGTCATGCCTCTGTACAAGGAATGAAAGTAAAATTCCAAGAGGAATACGAGGAAAAATGGGTACAGTTGACGTGCACAGGGATGGGATCAGGGCACGTGTGAATGAGCGTAAATCCACCCGCCCGGGGATGGAGGTTGAAAGGAGATGAAGAAATAAAGAGCTGGTGAATAAGTTAAACGGAAGCAGCGTGAATGACTGCGTGAGCCGAGCCGGCGGTACGGTTACGCGGCGAGGAAATAACAAAAAGCCCAGACGGGCCGAGCTAGCGTCGCTACAAGAGCTCTTTGTGTATGCCCGAGGCCTGTGAACTGTGCCAGGGGTGCTGATGCAGCCCCCACATACAACATGTCTTCGCCGAAGAATGTACGCCACCGAACGCAAGGTGCAAATCCCACAGAATGAGCGGAAAGAGGTACCCAGGATGTGAACCAAAGCAATATCGAGCAAGCGCAGAGCTGTATCCACACGACCAAGAAAAGGAAGCCTGAAAGGACAGGAAACACCCCACCATTGACGAAAGGAAAGACACCAGTGATTCTATGCAGCCGAGCACTCCCCAAAGGCAATGAACCCGAGATAGTCACGTTGCTGGAGGAGTAAAGGAACACAAGGAACGCAAAAGGTGGAAAGGAAGGAAGGCGAAGGTAGGAAGGAAAGGAAGGCGAAGGCGGAAAAGAAAGAGAGGCGAAGGAAGAATAGGAACATACCCCAATACGATACCCGAGGACGGGGTGTAGTGGAACGCGCGGTAAGTGGAAGGGGTAAGAAACCCTCCGCGGGTGACGAGCCAACGTTCGTGGGGTCAGGGCGGGTACGATAGGTGCAGTAAGAATGGGCTGTTATATTGATCCCACGGCGCGTATGCGCGGCGGCGCATGAAGGAACTGGTGCGACGGGGTATGAGAACGGGTACGATTATACACGGGGTAAGGGAGTAATCTTTGCCCGAGGGTGCAAGCGCGGGGTAGAGTAAGTTGTAGCGGGGTAGGGTAAGTAGGCGCGGGTACGGCGGTGGCAACGACACAACGGTAAGGCGTAAGGTGCCGGTCGGTTGAGGAGGAGAGAAGGAACAGGAGGCAGCGGCGTCGTCTTCGTCTTCAGCGGGTAAGGGGCTGACGTGGTTCCTAGCTCGCGCTATGTCGGTGACCGCGCTCCCGATCAAGCTCACGTTGCAGCTGGATGATGTCAATTGAACGGGGCGCCGCGGGCCCATGTACAACAAACCACCGCTTGTGGGGCAGAACCAAAGTGCAGGTACGAATGTCGATGACCATGGCCGCGGTGCATGACCGATCGCGTAAGGGGTAAGCGTACGGTGCGCGTGCGGGTAGGGTGCGGATCGAGCCACGGCGGGCATGAGGAGTAACGCGCGGGTAAGGGTCCGGCGGGTACGCTCGACGCGCATGGTGCGAGCCACGGCGTGCGCGAGGTGGAAAGGACAAGGCGCGCGTAAAGGCACGCTCGGCGCGCATGGGTGCGAGCCACGGCGTGCGCGAGGTGGAAAGGGTAAGGCGCGGGTACGGGAACGGGTACGCTCGGCGCGCATGGTGGAAGCCACGGCGTGCGCGAGGGGTAAGGCGCGGGTAAGGCTACGCTCGGCGCGCATGGGTGCGAGCCACGGCGTGCGCGAGGAGGAAAGGGTAAGGCACGGGCAAATTTTAGACATACGCGAGACCTCTAAGGAAACCGCGGTCCGACCCCAAACGGGCCCGCGTCCCGATCTGGCAGCACCGAAATAACTATGCCGCGACGGGACTTGCATGAACGCAAAACAACACAAACGGGGCCCACGACGGTGTAAAGGGACATCCGACGGCGGAGCCTTGGGAAACTGCTCCAGAGACAAAGGTGAGGGCGGTGCCATAACGGCGAGCGCGATGTATGGCCCCAGCCGACGTCTGTAACGCCAATGAATGTCCCGGCGGTGGGGCTACACACGCCCCGACTCGCGCGGTTCCGGGAAAGACGCGGGGGCAGCGCCCTAACGGCGTGCGTCGACGACGTCCGTGCAGCTGTACCATGCGCGAAGATGTCACCCCCGCCACACAGGTAACGGGCCGCGGCGCGCGACTAGTAACGACTAGTAACACACGAGATAGATGGACCCGAGCGGATTAACCACCTCGGTTACCGACGGAGACACGGGTAAAATGGGCATAAACCCGCGAAAGGAACGGAAACCAGGGAAAGAGAGTAGACTTGCACACCGCCGCCTCGATTACGCCGAAATGCTACAAGCCCAGCGACGAGCTCGGATGCCCAGGCTGAGACGGGATGAAACGCGATGGGTGGTGTGTTCCGAGACACGAAGTAACCCAAGAGGGCCACAACATCTCCGCGTTGTAGGGACGCATGGAAAAACGTGAAGCCCGTCAACCGACCCCGGTTGACGCGCCCAGACCCAGACGGGAGGTGCGGGCGGAGGAACCACCGCGAGAACGCGTGAAATACCCCGGGCCCCGAGGACAGCCTGACCCTGGGCTGAGAAGACAGAGGAGGGGTCCTCTGGGCACCATTTGTGCCGAGAGGAGGAAAAAACAGACTGGCAAGTCAAAGAAACTATGGACAAGTCGTGCCATAGTGTCTTGCAACAGTCTAGCGGCGTGCCCCGCAGCATCGAGCAATCCGCCGGTGACTTCGACCGTTCCCAGCCTCGAAGAAAGGCGTAGGCGCGATACCAGAGGCTCGCTCCGGGCCCAAAGGTGCGCCGAAGTTTCGAAGAAAGGAACGAAACGGAAAGGGAGGAAGGAAGGGAGAAGAACCGCCCACGTACGACTGCCCGATAAACCCGTAAGCCCTGTCCTCCGCGGCACTCCTCGTCTCTCTGGAGTGCTGGGTTCGGTTCACGGTGTAGTTTGAAGGCGAATCGGCGCCAGTCGACGCGTTATACGCCGCGGCCTATGGATGAATGCAAAGGTGACGTGGCGTGCTTTGGACGCGTTCTCTGGTTTCTGGTGCCCTCCACGGGGCTCTCATTATTCGTCCACGCGATTTCGACGATACTGAGTCCTTTGTGACAACCTGCATTGACTTTGTGGCCCGAATGGCCGTTCTCTTTGCAGCTGGGGCTGACGCGTGCAAAAAGGCGTCCTGGAACCTCCCGAGCGGAATGATCGAACGCAGAAGGTGTATGCGCGTGTAGTGTGACGGTATGGGTGTACAGAGGCGGTAGACGACGCAGAAAAAGCGAGAGAAAGTCGGGGGAGCAGGAGCGAGGTGAGCGGATGAAGCGAGACGCGAAGTCACGCTGTCACGCCGCGTCACCCTCGCATCCCGCTCCGCCCTCTACTTTACCGTATCCTACGACAAACCCAAGCCGCTCGTGCCTCGCGTCGGGGTTGTCTCGGAGCCCTCTAAAGGGTTGCCCAATGTATTTCCACTCTCTGCATCCCAGCGCTGAAGAGTGTTGTCCCAGGATCCTGACACAATTGTCTTGGTATCGGAAGAGAATGCAACTGATGAAACTTGACTCATGTCGCCTCGCAGTGGGTTGCTTATTGTATTCCCACCCTCTGTATCACAGAGCTGCACAGTGCCATCCAAGGATCTTGACACAATCTTCTTGCCATCGGTAGAGAATGCAACTGATACAACATAACCCATGTGGCACGCTAATGGATTACTCAATGCATTACCCTCTGCATCCCAGAGCCGAACTGTGTTGTCCCAGGATCCTGACACAATCTTCTTGCCATCGGGAGAGAATGCAACTGATGAAACTTGACTCACATGGCCTTGCAATAGGTTGTCTCTTGCATTGCTACCGTCTGCATCCCGGACCTGAACAGTGCCGTCCGAGAATCCGGCCACAACCTTCTTGCCATCAGGAGAGAATGCAACCGATAAAACATGATTGGTATGACCCTCTAATGGCTTGCCAATTGAATTGCCACTCTCTGTATCCCAGCGCTGAAGAGTGCCATCCGAGGATCCTGACACAATTGTCTTGCCATCAGGAGAGAATGCAACCGATAAAACATGATCGGTGTGGCCCGTTAGTTGGTTGACAATTATGTTGCCACCCTCTGCATCCCAAAGCCGAACAGTGTTGTCCCAGGATCCTGAAACAATCTTCTTGCCATCAGGCGAGAATGCAACTGATGAAACACTATATGTGTGGCCCTCGAATGGGTTGCCCAATGCATTGCCACCCTCTGCATCCCAGAGCCGAACAGTGCTGTCCTCGGATCCTGACACAATCTTCTTTCCATCAGGCGAGAATGCAACTGATGAAACATGAGCAGTGTGGCCCGTTAGTTGGTTGTCTATTGCATTGCCACTCTCTGCATCCCAGAGTCGAACAGTGTTGTCCCAGGATCCTGATAGAATTATCTTGCCATCGGGAGAGAATGCAACTGATGAAACACGATTGGTGTGGCCTCGCAATGGGTTGTCTATTGCATTGCCACCCTCTGCATCCCAGAGCCGGACAGTGTTGTCCCAGGATCCTGACACAATTGTCTTGCCATCAGGAGAAAATGCAACCGATAAAACACGATCAGTGTGGCCCGTTAGTTGGTTGACAATTATGTCGCCACCCTCTGCATCCCAAAGCCAAACAGTGTTGTCCCAGGATCCTGAAACAATCTTCTTGCCATCAGGCGAGAATGCAACTGATGAAACACTATATGTGTGGCCCTCCAATGGTTTGCTGATTACATCGCCACTCTCTGCATCCCAGAGTCGAACAGTGTTGTCCCAGGATCCTGAAACAATCTTCTTGCCATCAGGCGAGAATGCAACTGATGAAACACTATATGTGTGGCCCTCTAATGGGTTGCTGATTGCATTGCCACTCTCCGCATCCCAGAGTCGAACAGTGTTGTCCCAGGATCCCGACACGATCTTCTTGCCATCAGGCGAGAATGCAACTGATGAAACACTATATGTGTGGCCCTCCAATGGGTTGCTGATTGCATTGCCACTTTCTGCATCCCAGAGTCGAACAGTGTTGTCATAGGATCCTGATACAATCTTCTTGCCATCCGGGGAGAATGCAACTGAGGAGACATGATTAGTGTGGCCCTCCAAAACCGCTATTGTTGCTGGCCATCTTCTCTCATGTCCCTCACTGATTGAAAGTAGCCCTGGGAATTTCTCTAGGTAATTGCATCGTACAGTCGACTCAAGTGGAGCTAGAGCCAATGCTGACACATAGATATGAGGGGTGCTTTGAACAATTGCCGGCCCAAAGAAAGAGATGAATCTTTTTGCATCTGAGGCAAATTTGATAATTTCATGCTCCTAAGTCCCTTTGAATTCATGCCAGAGTGGAATAAAGTCATTCAAAGCTTACCTTTGTCCAATTCATCAGTCCATTGAGTGCATAAGGTGCATACTCAACCCTCCTGAGTAAGCTTAGAACTTCCAGCCAGAATAGAAACTTTTCCAACATCAACCTCTTCCCGAGCTGCTCAATCTCCTTGTTCCAACTACTCTTCACCAGATGGCCCACCCAGTAACAGCAGGCATATATCAGGATCTTTGATATGTGCTCTTGGATCTTGTCGTCAAGCAAGGGAATTTCAACATTCATTATATATGAACTTGATAGTTTGCAGATGTTGAAACACAGCTGGTTCTTCATGACCTGCATCAAAGAGTATGCAATCAATGGATGCGGCTCTTCATAGATGATGTCCATCCTGTTATCTTTAATCTTTGATAACATAAACTCCCGAAAGGATAAATGAATAATGTGCACATTTTCCTTATCAGATTCTGGAAGATGAATAACCGCACTAAGAGGCACCAATACTCGTCTGACAGAGTCCACACTTATATTGAGTAGTGTGGCAAGACTGTGGCAATCCAGTGGCTTGAAGATCTGCAGAACAGTGGCGAGGAGTCTGGTAGCATTTTCAAAGGACGTTTGATCACAATCCTCTGGATTTGTTGATAGTTTGGGGATTGCTGCATCTATGATATGAAGGTAGAGCTGATTCAAATCCTTGAGAGAAGCTGCTTTTAGGAGAGACTTCATTGACTCTTGTGGATGAATTCCAGGGTATCTTGAGCACACATAGCGAACTGCAGTTGCAGCAAAGATGAAAAGTCCACTTGCTCTTCTGACAATTTCATCCACATCATTCTGCTGGGCTGTCCAACTATCAGGTACTGTCCAGTTTTTACTGGCCAGTGAGTTCTTGACATAAAGCTGAATATCCTGTGCAGTGTCACTTGGATCCACCTGATCCAAAACAAATTTCTCCATCAATGTCAAGAGTTTATCATGCTTGAGATATGATGGAACATTTGGCCGTCCAGTCAGAAAGAAATGAACATGACTTGGGATCTTTTCAATACTGTCTGAAAGCCACCGAAGGAAGAGCTGGCCCTGGTCCTGTCCACATTCATCCAAAGCATCTAGACAAATGATCCACGGAGTTGGCGCAACAGGCAACAGTTGCCCAAAAATATCCACAATGAGCTTTTCAAACTGTTCTTTGGGGTTTGCATCCAAAACATGAGCATCATCTATCTTCAACAAATCCACAAGTAGTTTCTTGAAGTCAGGGCTATATACTGCCAGCTGATAAGCAAGTGTAGCAGCAAAGTACTTTAGCCCATTGCGCTGGTCGGAATTCCGAGAAAAAAAGAATGATGCTGCAAGCTGTTTATCCCTGGCAAGATCAACTGCAACAGTCTTAGCAATAGTTGATTTCCCAGATCCTGCAGAGCCACTGAGCATTACAATCTGGTGTGTGTTGTTCAAGAGCAGGTCTTTGAGTTGCTGAACTACTTTAATCCAGGTATCCTTCATGCAGACCTCCAGAGTATCTTCAGCATTGTATTGTGCAGGAACATGTTTGAGTTTTGAGAGCAGCTGTTCTGCATGAATGTAGCCAACTACAATAGAGAATCAGCTTAGGAGAGGGAAACATAGGTCACACATGTACCTTCATTCTCCATGTTTCCAATCAACTTCTCAATAGAGATATTTCCAGCAAACTATAAACAGCAATATTATAATTTATGGTACCCAGATAGAAAGAGAATACCATGAAGTGATTGATATGAATTATCACTGCAGCTTGGATGCTTTGGATGTCATTCTTGAGCTGTTTACTTCTCCAAAATTGAGTCATTCGAGATTTCTGTGCAAGTGACTCGCAAGTCCTAGCAATTGAGTTGAGATTTCTGCACAAAAAGTCTCAGCATTCAAAGTGATTATCATTAAGATCCTTTTACAGCTTCAACTCAATCAACCGATTGTGTAGACTGTCACTACAGCCTGATACCTTCACATCGAGAATTTGTTTCAGGTCATTGTGCAAGTTCTCCAAGTCATCCTTGTTGGAGTGCATTGTCTTTCATGAACATAAGCATATGCACATCTGCTGGAGCTATCTGTACGCACCAGAACCTTTTGTGTAACCACTGCAATACCCTTCAAAGTGGCCTCTAGTCCGGGAACCGGAACTGCAGTAACACCTTCTTTGGCAATATCCAATGCTGGCTCGAGAGCCTTCAGGATCTTATCTGCATGTTGAGCGAAAGCGGAAGATGTACGGTGCAGGGCCACTGGAGTTGGCTTGATGCTGGGAACCTGATGATCGAACACCGGAGTCAAGGCCACATTAGCTACAGGCTTCAAGGCTTCGGCAATTGTCTTGGGGAAACTGGACATGGTTGGTGTTGCAGGGCGAGAGGGGGGCATAGAGGGAAGAAGCCAGTGTCTGGAGGCTGTAACGTGGCAGACCCTGAGAAAGGCGCCTGACCAGTGACATGTTTTAGTTTGGGAAGATCACTGTCAGACACGGACCGTGAATATTTTTGTGCTATACAGCAGTTGCAGTTTCACAATAGTAGTCAATGATTTAAACACGACAAAGAGCCTGTAACTAATTGTGGTTACCTTCTTCAAACACGACTTGAAGCCAAGGCCATTGCAGCGAGGGCGGCACCCGGCTCTATGTTTCCCCCTAAAAACTGCGGGTACCAGTGCCTCATGCATCACCGTGATATTTCAGAACGTTGACATTACTTACGGCAATAGCTGTGGATAATTTCATCAGAACCAAGAGTGTGATATCTACCAACACAAGGATAACAGCGGACTGGTGCCGCACCCGCTTGCCAGCTTCAAGGCAGCGACTTGGCGGCGACCGCGAGGCATCCCCAGCACCCTTAGGAGCAGAATCCCGGCGGGCAGGCAGAAGGTTCGTTGCAGAGTTAGGGCGCGTGAGCGGGATTACGGCCGCCGAGAAGGGCGGCACAAGGAATGATGACCACGTCACTCATGTCGACCCCCGGTGTCAACAAGTTCCGCCCTCGCCTCCCCACACAGCCTGTCCCGTTATAGGCCTACGTGAGGGAAGAAGTTAGCGTCGTTGTCGTTGTGAGTATTTAAAGAGGAGAGAGGGAAGAGGGAAGATGATGCAGACGTCGAGTAACGAGTAAGAAAAAATGAAATGAAACAGTGAAATAAAAATTAGATATGTAGGCGCCGAACAGGAGACGAAGCCTTGGACTAGGAGGGAACGGCGAAGGGAAGCAGGAACGAGCTCATAACGTGCCAAGTCGCAGCCCCGCTCTCGGCTTGGTTTGCGCAAGGGTGCCGGAGACGAGACGGCACGTCTCCACCCGCCCGCTTGAGCCCCAGTCATACGCGACATTCAGCTCAAACTCCGTCCGCGATGCGCGTACAAAGCGCCCCCACGAGCCCGATCCCAATCTCCCTCCCCCTGTTACGCGCAGAAAAACCACAGAATTGAACGAAGTCCCCGCATTCACATCCGCGCTCCTATGCCCACGCCCACGCCGAGGGGATCCTCGCATACGTACGCGAGCGGGGGTGCGGGCATCAGGTCCACCTCCAAACGTCACGGTCGCGTCCTCCCCGGCCACAGTACGCGTCATGTGTCCCGCGCCCCATGCGCATCGCGCGTGCGCACCCGCGCTCTCGCGCCTACGCCGACTACATCTCCGCGCGGGTTCGCGCCGCACACCCGTGTCTCCCGCAAAAAGAACGCGAAACACCTCCAGCCCCGCCTTCCGCGTCGTGCGCGCGACCCTCACCCCCGGCCGCGTGACGGTGACCGTCCTGGAGGACCGCACCCTCCGCGTGCGCATCGCCGTCCGAAGCGCTTCAGCTGGTCCGCCACTGCCCCTCAGCCCTTCCAGTACACCGCCGGCCAGCACATACCGCGCGCGAGCACCCCCTGCTTGCACCCCAGCTCCCGCGCCGCCGCAGACTACATCTCCGCGCAGGTTGGCGCCGCACCTTCACCCGCTTCTCCTGTACAAGAGGAAACACCTCCCGCTCCGCCTTCCCCGACCAACGCGTCCCCACCACGCCGGGCACCCGCTGTGTCTCCACCTCCATCTCTATCGCTTCGCACATCGCACATCTCACCCCACGATTGGTACCTCCCTCCCCGTCTTCCCCACACGAAACTACTACGAGCCAAACAACCACGCATCCCCGCGCCCCAGTAACAAAGAAACGGATAGAATCGGAAACGTATCCGTACCCGGATAAGCGTACCGCCGCGCGCGCGCCACTGCGAGGTCCTCGACGCCGATGTGCGGGGTACAAGGACGCAGAGCTGGAGAAGGAGCGAGAAGGGTCTTTCCGGCGGGAGTGTGGAGTCGGAGGGAGGCGTAGGCGAAGGCGGACAGGAAGGAGCGTCAGGCATCTCAGAAGGAGAGGTCTGTGCTGACGAACGTGAGCGCGAGCATGACGAACTCCGCCTCGACGCAGACATCGCCCGCGTCCCGCAGGCGCACGGCGGCCGCAGCGCAGACATCGCGCAGCAGCCGCGCCACGCTCGTGTCCACAAACTTACCCGCTGCGTCGCTCTCGCCACCCGAAAACACCGCCCACCACCATCGCGGCGGTGGCCAAACCACCGCGGGCACCCGCCTCCATCTCCACATCCACAGCGTACTGGGCGCTCTATTGCCAGCGCCCCGAACTGCGCTGGCGTCCAGTCTTCCCACAAAGGCGGTCGCGCCGCTCTCACCCCCGAAAACACCGCCCACCATCATCATCCTTGGCGGGCAACCACCGCGCGCACCGGCTGAGCCTCCATTTCCACGTCCACGTCGCGCAGCTCACTCGGCACCCCCAGCACCTGCCCGGGTCCCGGAGCCGCCCGCATCGACGTGTTTGCCACCATTGCGCTCGTGTCCCTTTTGCCCAGAAGCGCGGGCGTCGCTCTCCGCCAGAAATCGGCCCACCGCGACCACCATCACGCTCTACGGCAAAGCCAGCCCGGGCACCCGCCGCGTCTCCAGCTCTACCGCGCTCCCCTCCACCGCCAGTCCTTTCCGGTACGCGAAAAGCGCCGACTCCACCAGCCTCCCCACGCCCCCCGCCCCAGGAACCAAGCAACAAAAGAAAATGTGGAATTGGAAACGCACCTGCGTATCCAGAGTCGCCCCGCGTCCACCGCGTCCCTCGCTGTGAGCCCGCGACACGTCGTCCACGACAGGCGATGGGGTGCCAAAGGGATCCTGCGAAGGACGTGAGCATCAAATCGAGATTTTTGGGAAAGGAGAGAACGAAAGAAGAAGAGGAACGAGAAAAGAAATACGTAGTTGCCTCCAAGCAAAAGGCATGCACCTCGAAGTAGGGCAAACAAAAGGTAAGGAGGCAATTGAAAAGGCCGAACCGAAGCGCGCTCGTCGGCCTTTTTGTACAGGCCACGCGAACGAGGGGTGCGAAAGAAAAGTGGCAACGACGGCCAGTCGCGCCCCGTCGCGAATTATATGCGTGGAAGTTGTAACGAGTTGGAACGCATATTCGCCTTCACCTTCGCCTTCACCGTGCCCGGGTATGGGTGGTGTTATTACTTGTGAAATATTCTGCAGTCGGCGGTATTCTGCGTCCTCTTCCGCTCCTTGAGCTGCATTGAAAATTGTCTTCCCGAGCTCCGAGTCGCTAATTCTGTGAATATTGAAGCTCGAATCTGGGCCGGGCTGAAATCGGACAGTGGTCGACGAGCGTATCCATCGTTGTCGCCGTCATGTATCCGACAGCGAGGACTCCGAGGAGAGCTGGTTGATGGCGGTGGGAACACGATGCCGTCATTGTGGCGGCCGGCCCGAGCTTCTTCAGCTGTCTTCTTACTTTCACCTCGCCTGCGCTCGAGCTATGCATCGCTGCTGGGAGGTCCCCGAGCTTGTGGCTTGTGTACTATCACCTACTGGGACCGCGTCATCTGAAAATTTCTTCCGAAGTCGGCCGTCCGAACCGCAGGGACCTCGCTGTCCTGGCCAGGACCTCCACCGTTTTCTCCAGCCACGCACTCAGGCTGATTTGGAAGTCGGTGAGGTTGATTAACCTTCTTCGTTGTCTCCCGTCGGATTCCTTCGAACTAAAAATGAGAGGAAAAAGCTACATCATGGTAGCTGGCACAATTTACCGGACGTCTATCACTCACTAATTACATGTAGCACCTATCTCTTCCTTTACAGAACTCCGATTTCGAGCGCGTCCTCGTCTATGCTCCACTCGTCCAACATCTTTTCTCTGATCCTGGTTTCGTCGATCTTTTGATCGTTTTCCCGAGCGCTAGGTCCTGCCTCTCCAAAGCATGCTCCCAAACCTCCAAAGTCTTAATTTTCAGTACATCGACTGCTTCCTCGCCCCTCAGTTCACCAGGATTCTCATTCCTCATGCATCCCTCGCTGTCCTGGCACTGCTGTCGAGCCTTGCCCTTCGGTGTCCGCAGTTAACAGACGTAACCCTGTTCCCTCGGGGTGAACTGCATTTACGATCGCTGGCTGTGTCCGCCGTCTCAGCGTGCGTGCGCAGCTTACACAGTATCGAGAGGCTGTACGCAGACACACTCGATCTCCCGGCGCTCGAACACCTATCTCGCCTTCCGAACCTCCGGCATTTGAGGCTGGGTGGTCTCCCTTCCAGTTTCCATACCGACGACAACGAAGTGTTACTTCCCTCACTTCAAACACTGTGTTTCTGCTCCGATTCTGAATCCCCTGTCCGTTTCCTAGAATGGGGCCATAAAAATCCACTTGTGGACTTTGCTGCTGAATTTCAACGGCGGAGGAAGTACAGCGCCTGTTCTCCGCCGCAACTATCTCATCCGATCCTCGGCGCTCCGCAGCCTTTTCTGTTTTGTCAATCTGACCTCCGTCTCTGTTTCATCGGCTGTGGGGATCGAATTGGATGATACGACCGTCACCGACTCGGACATGGCCCGTTCTTGGCGTCACATCGAATTCCTCGACCTGCAATCCTACTACGGTACCCCCGCTCCTCGCGCTACGCCTCAGTGCCTGGAGGCATTTCCCAAATATTGCCACCACTTGACCACGCTGTCTCTCGCATTCGATGCGACCGTAATTCCGACATTACAAGGTGATCTGTACCTCGAGAGCTTGGAAAGGTTTGACGTCCAGGCCTCCCGGATTGCGACAGTAGCTCCTGTCGCCCGATTCATCTTCAGCAATTTTCCCGAGCCTGCAGAATATCGTCACTCTCCCTGAGTCCTTGGGTGGGGATGTTGCATGGGAAGGGGACCTGCGACCGGAGGTTCGCGAGTACGACCGTCGTTGGAGGGAAGTGGCGTTTATTTTTACTCTGGCTAGAGTAACTAGAGTACTAACTATGACATGGAGATTCTCGATCGATTGCTAAGCCTAAATCGTTTGCGAGTTCAAGCCTGCTCGATATATTCACATCACTCGCACCGTCCTGCGCCGGACATCCGTCGGTGACCACCGTCAGTGTCTCAATCGACACGCGACTGACATTCGGTGGGGAGGCCTTCTCTTCCTCAGGTGCGGGGGGCCAGGAATATTTGGACGGGATATACCGTCCAGTGGGACCCTCCATCCGCAACGCCGACGAATGTACACACGAATTGGCGATACTTTGGGACCGAGAGTCTCTCCTGATTTTATCCGAAATAAATTCAAGCCAAGGTCGGGATGTAAATGGCATTTTTTGGCAAAGGTAACCCTGCACCATCTCTTCCTTTCTACTTAGCTTGCAAAATACAATTAGAAATTGAAGAAGACACACGACTCCATGATGCTGGTTCAGTTTAACATATATTTCAACCGCAGGGGCTACAAACTATGGAGTGTGCGAAGAAGGCACGAACCTCCGCCTCCAATCTTAGGCTTTCCACCGTCAAGCGCATTCAATTCGTTGCGGAAAGTTCGTTCAACAGCGCCGTATCGAGATACTCGCGTATCTCGATAATTTTTCCCGTGTCCTCGGAGAACGTGAAGAACCACGCGTAGCTGCAGCAGATAAATCCTCAGCAACGGCTCCAATGCAGCGTCAGCAATCTCACCGGTTGTTATACGGCTTTCCGTTCATCTGCACCCCAACGACCTCTCCCTCTATAATCGCCTTGTTCCCAACGACCTATTTGCCCCGTAAGCACATCAAACGCTGACGCGTTCACGTTCACGGGAACGCACATCGAAAGATCTGATCGACGTCTTGAATTCCCCGTCCTTTAGCTTCGAAATGAGGGGTTTGTGCACTTCCTCAACCCAGCTTGCCAGGTTCTGTCAATCCGGTCAGTTCTGGGTCGGCATTCGTTCGCCGACAGGCTGCAACGCACGTAGACCCCCGTCTTGTCACTGCCCTGTTTCTCCGACGCCATGACCCAGCGGACATTGGGATCGATGGCTCCGAAGAATGCAGACCAATCACCCTTGCTCTCTGGATCCAAGAGGCTCGCGACGTGGGCTTGGGTGAGAGTGAACTTGGTCATTGAAGCAACGGGTGTAAGGATGCAAAAAGGGGGGGAACACTCAATAAAATTACTTGGAAATTGCCATAGCAATTTGAAGACAGCGCTCTTAGCGCTTAGCCGCTAGTGTCCATGTTCAGTTTCACATTGCAATTACCCTGTGGCGAGGCCGCAGTATGAAGCATACATACAAGGGCGCGTAGGGCGCGTATTGAAGAGCCGTCCTAGAGCTGGGGTTGTAATTCGTGTCTGATTCTAGTTTGCCCCTTTGACCCGCGCGCTGACACTTTTTTTTTTGGAAGCCGCTCCTGTCAGGGTGGTGGTAAGTATTGAAGAATGTTACTCGTTTGAATCGTTCCGCGCACCTTCGCTTACTTATAGGCACCTAAATCCTTTCCAGCGAATCCTCTGGGCAGATCAGCCTGCGCCGATATGAGTCGGTGCTTGGAGTCGAGTTTAGCCTCGCAATGCGAGCGAGAGAATGAAGCGATTTGAAGTGAGTACGGAAAGGGATGAGGAAGCATGGTAGCGAGGATCCGGAGCGAAGGACACCTTGGATAGCTAGCGAATATTCGCGCCAAAGAAAGAATACATACCCACTTCGACGGTAGCCTGGACGGAGAAAAAGTAATAATTAGCTAGAAAGGTACAGGCTTGGCCCAGAGAGGAAAAAGACAAGGATCCCAGTCTGAACTACACGGAAAATAACTTTGGATGGAGAGCACAAAGGAAACGCACCTCTATTGTCGCATCGCGTATGCGTATCTTCGCCTCTAGGCTTAGAGTCAAAACCACAAGAAGATGGTCTTCGAATATCGCCTCAAACTCCGCGAGAGTATCAATCACATTCAATTCGTCGCGAATCTTACAGCCGAAAGAATATCTCAGCATATACTGCGATCGACATAACGAGGCTTACGTTTATATTTAAGCCTCGACAAGTTTATGAACGACACCGTTCACGATGATCTCATTTAAAAACTTCGTCGCTTTGACGGTATACGCACAAGTCGCGCGACATCCGGACCAAAGTCCGAGGTGATAATCGTTGATCTGGCAAGAGTGAAGTCGACGCGGCGCACACGGGGAAATATGGCGGTCCATGCCCCCATGTCACCAATGTCCGGGTAATATAGGGGCTTCGCAGTAAGCTCGAGCGCTTGGATGCGCCCGAAAAACGCGGGGAAAGGGCCCAGCGAGCTTCGGGTCAGGGTCGCAGCAGGGTAGAACATTGTGCTTGCGGATACCGAGAGGCTGGGGGAGAGCTTGCGCTCGTCGAGTGTGTCGATTATGCGGGACACTGCACCCATCAACACTTCGAGGTTGGTGGGGGCTCGGAGGAGAAGCTTCGGCCAGACGACGCAAACTGATTTGATTTTGGGAAAGCACCATGGATGACGAAGAAGATAGTCGATGAAGCTGAAGATGGGGGATGCTCAAAGTGTTTCGAGATCGGGGAGCTGAGGAAGAGGGCTGGGGAAGCCCAACTGGCCTTGAGAGATGATGGTAAGGTGGCGAAGGAGGGCGAACTGGGGCAAAAATTCAAGAATGTGATCATCGTGAATGTGATTGACCTCCAGTAGAATGAGGGTTGTTAACCCCGGCGCGGCCGAGACGATGAGCGGGATCACAGTGCACCACACCGGTGAGAGATGTGATAGGGCAATGTTGAAGGACGGCAAGGGTCCAACGAAGGGCCGGCGGCAGGATTAGGATGGCGGATTGAATCACAAGCGAGCTGAGCTGGGTGGAGGAGTGGAATGACGTGGGTAACGACAGTTCAATTCGACTGTCGCCTTGCTCTTCGACTCAGCGGAAATCCTGTGTCTCGGTACGTAAACGTCTGGGGAAGTCGGCCAGTAGACGTGTAATCGAGGAGCGATGAGTGGTCGATGGGACATGCACGTATGTCCTCGTGAACTGTCGACCATACATCATGGTCAGGGAGCGTGAATTCCTCTCGAGGATGCAGTTCAGGAGGCGCTCTAGGCCGACCGACCGGCGGCGAAGTGCATCGTCGTTTCCAGTAGAAAGGAATACGCTTTCTGGCAGATCCATTTGGAGGGTGACCGTCTTCACCGAAGCCAGGTTATAGATGTAGTTTTCAAGGCGCTTTAATTGAGGTAAGAGAGTCAAGAGAGTCATGATCCTGGACGGAGGGAACATGCAGGTAATAATGTCCGTCTGCGGTGGGGTAAAGAGGGCTGTCTGTAGAGCCGTCAATGGGCCACGGCGGTCTACCTGTAGAGGTAGCACAACCGAATTTGAGCCAGGAGTCAATCCATGGTGAGCAAGGTAGATCGGGAGGACGACAAAGTGTAGTCTGCAGCACAGAAAAGCGAGGGAATATAGAATGCTCGGAGGGAACGACCCGTTCTCGAAGATGGTTATGAGGAGCTCCATGGGGAGATCCAGAATCCCAGTTGCCTGCGCTTTCATGACAAGGATGTTCGGTTGAGCGATGTCCCAAAGGTCAAAGTGGTACGCTCGAGGATTCGCCTGACGTGTGCGGTCTAGGGTTGGTCTACGGCTGATGGTGACCGGCGCCGATCATTCGAACTGCCGAACTGGTACTGATGATCAGGACTTGATCGCCGGGGACTCGGCATGGTCATGAGAGTAGAATTCTTTTAGGCTGGATTAAAAGGTTAATGAAAATCACTTGTATTAGTAGGCGAACACATAGTGGGTGACTTCCCATAAGGGTAGAATATTCTTTCGAGGTTTTCCGAGCTTACACTGAGTCAGAAAAAGTACTGGATCACCGACTTCCCCGAAAAGATTGAACTGACGCCCGATCTGCTGGAGCATTTGACTAGGTCTGACGTGCCAAAATGACAGTGTAGAGGGTGTAGTACATGTATGTAAAACATCGTAATATTTGGTTGCAAACTGGTAGCTATAGGAGGGATTTAGTTATGTTGAGTGATCCAATTATTAATCTGTTTTTAGTCAGCATGCAGAAATCGAGCTAGAAATGGCGGAGAGGAGCCAAATAAATTGCATAAAACTCACCAGGAGCTAGTAATGGGTCGCCCCACCCTTTGCCTTCAATAGTTCTCGTACAGGGTTCGGCAGGCTGTCGTACAACTGATTGATGAATTCCTGATCAATATTCTCCCATTTGTCAGCACAGAGCCTTAACTAGCAGGGTTACTGCGACGTAGGCGACTGGCGATACAAGAAGAGATAGGTTTGAGTAAATCCGATTAAGCTCTGGAGAATAGACTAGAATAGTGTAAAGAATACAGAGCTTGTATCTACTAGTTATATAAGAAATGACCTGGCAACGGTAACAGACAGAATATTAAGGAGTATACTGTGTAGGCAAGGATCGGAATATGTAGTCAAGCAATCGGGCGATCGAAGCAGAGAGGGGTGATGATAGGGAAAACAATCGGTAGTAACTGGAAATAGGAAATACCGGATGTGGACTGATGCGATAGTTGATCGTATCAATCAAGGTTGTTCGGGTTATCGACACAGGGGTATCGGGTTATTGGCATGGCTGCCCGGGTTATTGGTGTGGATGTCCGGGTTATTGGCGCGAGTGTATACAGTGGAAAGAGAATCATGACATTACCCCCCCCTTAAGGATGCTTCGTCTCGAAGCATTATCGTCTCGGGGTGGTGTCAATCTTCCAGCCGCCTCTTCCGTTAGGAATTTCCCTTGGCGCTCCTGGGTTCTTGTTGTAGAACTCTTCAAGCGCTTCTTCAGCGCCCTGTAGATGCCTTCGAGGCTCCCACGTGTACTCCTCTTTGGGGTATCCCTCCCATCGGATATAGTATCGCAGAGAGCGCTTCTGCTTCTTGATGCGCAAGATCTCACCCACTTCGTACAAGTCAACGCCGTCGCGCACATCGGGCGGAGGGGGTGGTACGGTCCGTTGATGTTCAGCCACTGGAGGCCTCCAGGGTTGAAGGAATACGGTGTGAAACACCGGGTGAACCTTCCAGGTATCCGGTAGTTTCAACTCGTAGGACACCCCCCCCACCTTCCTGACCACCGTGAATGGACCGTGTCGTTTGTCGTCCAACTTCTTCATCGGTCTGTGGGTTACCAGGTTTTTACCGGAGAGGTAAACCTGATCTCCGGGTTTATAACCCGGGTCTGCTCCTCGTTTCTTGTCGTAGAAACGTTTCATTGTCTCCTGCGCGGCCCTCATAGAAGCGGCCGCTTCTTCCCGTACTGTAGCCATCCGCTTGGCAAAGTCCTCCGCCGCTTCCGTGGGCACCTCGAGCCGAGGCTCAGTCCCCTTCCGCGGATGAAATCCAAGCATCGCAAAGAATGGGCTCACGCCCGTCGTCGTGTGAACCTTGTCGTTATAGCTGAACTCCGCCAACGCGAGCCAATCTGCCCAGTCGTCCTGTAGGAAATTCGTGAACACGCGCAAGTATTGTTCGACTTCCTGGTTGACGCGTTCAGTTTGGCCGTCCGTCTGTGGATGATAAGCCGTCGATGCGTTCGATTTCACTCCCAGCAGTTTGAGTAGGTCGCGCATAAAGTGGCCCACAAAGATCTGACCCCGGTCGCTGATTACGATTTCGGGAATCCCGTAGTCCTTCCAGACGTGGTCGCGGTATATTCGTGCGATGCCCTCCCCACTGATGTGCTCCGTGCATGGTACCACTCGAATGGCCTTCGTCAGGCGATCCACGACCACGGCGATGGAATCGAACCCGTTACTCTCCGGTAGTTTGACGATTAAGTCAATAGAGATGTTCTGCCAGGGCTTCTCGGGCACAGCGTTGGGGTGTAGGGCTCCTCGGGGTTTTACCGGAAATATCTTCGTCCTCTGGCAAGTGGGACAAGCGCTCACGTATTTTTTTGTGTCGCGCAGAACCGTCGGCCACCAGTAGTTCCGGGTTATTAGCTCCGTGGTGCGATACTGCCCGGGATGTCCGGCCAAGAAATCGTCGTGGTGAGCGCGAAGAATCCGGTGACGAAGCTTCTCGTCGGCAGGGACATAAACCAAGCCGTCCTTCGTGAGGAACCCGGCCGGGTTATTCGCCCAGCCGCTGTCCGGCTTCTCTAGTCCCTCCTTCGCAGCTGCCTCCCACTTGTCGACAGACCCTTTGATGTCTGTCATGAACCGGTCCCCCGGAGTATCGTCAAGCACTGCGGTGTTCATAACCCGTAGGAACGTGGCGCCCTGCATCGGGATATCCGGGTTCTTCGAGAACAGCGTCTCTGGCAGTAGGACAATGTTCGAATTGTCCAGCTCTCCGCGTTCGTGCCCCCCGCGTCGAGACAGGGCGTCCGTCTTCGTATGCTGCTTCCCCGGTTTATGCACCAAGGTAAAATCGTACTCGCTGAGTTCCAGCGACCACCGCGCCTGTCGCCGATTCAATTTCTTCGTCGTCGTGAAGTACTCCAGATTTTTGTGGTCCGTCCAGATTTCGAATCGTTGTGCGCTCCCCTGTAGGAAGTGGCGCCATTCGTACAGCGCTCGCATCACGGCAAGCATCTCCTTATCATGGATGTCGTAGTTGCGCTCTGTGTCGTTAAGGCCTTTAGACAAAAATGCGATAGGGACCCAGACTCCCCCCTGGCACTGAGTGAGACACGCCCCTGTCGCGAAATCGGAGGAGTCGGCTTCCACTCTCCACTCCCCATCGTCGGTTGGGAAATGGAGCACTGGTTCAGAGGTTACAGCGTCGATAAGCCGCCGGAACGCTCCATGTTCCTCTAGGCCCCAGCGCCAGCGGAGATTCTTGCGAGTAAGCCGGGTCAAGGGTTTTGCCAAGTCGCCGAATCCCTGTATGAATCGCCGGTAGAAATTCAAGAACCCGAGGAAACTTTGCACGTCCTTCACCGTCTTCGGAGTCGCCCATTCACGAACCCCCGCCACCTTGACGGGATCCATGCGAATTTTACCGTCGCCGATGATTACCCCCAGGTACTCGACCTCACGCTGTTCGAACTCGCATTTTTCATGCTTGAGGAACAAATCGTTGTCCTTCAAAATCTGCAGGACCTCCAGGACCGTCACACGATGATCTTCCAGGTTATCCGAGTAAATGAGGATGTCGTCGAGATAAACGATAACCCGGCCTTCCGCGATTTGCCGTTCGAATATTTCGTTCATCATCAACTGAAACGTCGCCGGGGAATTCGTGAGTCCGAAGAACATGACCAGAGGTTCCCACAGGCCTCGGTTGGTCATAAATGCGGCCTTCTCTTCGTCGCCCTCTTTGATTCGAATGTTGTTGTATCCCCATCGCACATCCAGTTTAGTGAACCAAGTTGCCTTACGGAGCATGTGCATGATCTCGGAGATCAGCGGGATGGGGTAACGATTCTTTATGGTAAGTTCGTTCAACTTTCGATAATCCTGCACTGGCCGTAGTTTTCCGTCTTTTTTCTTCACGAAAAAGAACGGCGAAGCCCAAGGGGATTTAGAAGGTCGTATCCGTCCGGTTTCCAGGTGTTCCTTGATGAACGCGTCGAGTTCGCGTTGTTCCTTCGGGTTGAGCGGGATATTCCGCCCCTTCACAGGCTCTGCGCCGGGCTTGAGTTCGATAGCGTGGTCCCACTTCTTCCGTTCAGGGAGTTTATCGAATTCATCCTTCTCGAACACGCTGCGGTAGTCCCGCAGGTAGTGCTCTGGTACGTTGTCTTCCATGCGTCGTTCGCCTTTGCCTTCGTTGGCCGCCGCAGCAAGCCGAGTAGCCACACTGCCCATCGCACGTAATTGCGCCGCGTTTCGTTGCGGCATGGCGGTGTCGGGATATATCCGGGTTATAAAAATCCGGTCGCCTTCCTGCACGTCTTCTTGATCCTCTTCGGCCCATTGTTCGCTGAGGCGTTCGCGCTTGCAGCTGGCGGGGCACCGCGAGAATTTCAACTCGCCCTTCTGCCAATCGATCTCCGGGTTATGTTTCCGGAGCCAGTCGAATCCAATGATGACGTCGCTCTTCCCGGTGTCCGTGATGGCAAGAGAGCGAACTTCAACATGGTCTTGCACCTTGAGGCGCAGTCGTACGACGTGCGTGATTTCCCCCCCACGGTTGGGCGTTCCGTCCGCATTGTAGACGGGGACCGGTAAAGGTAAAGGCTCACGTTCAAATCCGCGCTCTTCCACCAATCGTTCGTGGATGAACCCCCCGGTGGCGCCGCTGTCCACCAAACCGGTCACTGCACAACCCCGTAAGTTATTGAGTTCTTCTAGGGTGACCGGAATCAGCATTGAATCGCCACCCATGGCTCGTACGAAAGCGGGGGGCTCCCGCAGACTGTCCAGCGCGTCCAGCGCCTCCGGTCGGTAGGCAGTAATAAGCCGGTCGACCAGTTCCTTCGTGACTTCGGCGTGCCTCTGCGGGTGGGCCCATCGGGTTACTGCTTCTTCACCCTCGAAGGGTCTGGCAATAATCCGGCTCAGCAGTCGTACTGAGCTTCCAACCGGGAGTCTTCGCCACTCTGCTTGCTTCGTACGTTCGCGTCTCGCTCTCCGCTTCTTGGAGCGAACAGAGGGAGCGTCCTCTCGTTTCCATTCGTTCGTATCTTCTTCTTCGCTTGCATTTGCCGCCTCATCGGTATCCGGAATAGATAGAAGTTCAAATCGATTCTGAGATGTAGCCGATACAGGTGAGTCGGGTATAAGGTTAGGTCGCGAGGGCGCAAGCTCTACTCGTGACCTTCCTGAAAATCCTCTGCCGCCTGTTCTTCTTTCAACAGGTCGGAATATATGGCGCGGAACTGGGGGTCCTTGGCCAGGCGGCGCGGGCAGTTGCGCGCTATGTGTCCTTCCTGCCCGCAATTGTAACAATTGGAGCGGTAGGTAGACGCGTTGCCTCTGCTGACCGTGCGGTCGATGTCCATAGGAGCAGCGTTGTTGTTGTTGGAGGAGGGGGTTGCGGCTGGACCGCTCGAATTCGAACTTCCCGGGTTATTCCTGGTATGGGTTGTCGGGTTATTCGTCGCCCCCTTCCACTCCGTACGGCGCTGGTAGTTATGGTGGTTATTCCCCGAGCTCTGGGCCGTATGCATCTTCGGGGTAGACACCTGTGTGTTGCCGTCCCGCAGACTCCCATCCATGACGAGGAATGCACGATGCACCCCGTCCATCTTGATGACTTGAGTCTTCCAATCTGCGTAGGTGATAGGCAGATTCCCTTGGCCGTACACGGACCGGATTACTTTCTCGTCGATACCCCGCTTTAGTAACCGAATGAGGGTGACCTCATCGTACGCCGCGGTTTTGTTGAGGGCATCCAATACGGTGAAGTACTCCGTCGCCGTGCTCTTCTTCTGACGCAAGCGTTCCATCTTGGCTTGAGCAATCTCGACCTGCGCTCCTCCTTTGAACGCCTCGATGACCGCGAGTCGGAAATCCTCCCAGGTGGAGTACGACCCAGTCGCATCCTTCGTCTGCATGGCCAACACGACGTTGTTGGCCCACTGGGAGGCCGAGCCGTCCTTCATGTAGGACAGGGCGAAGGTTATCTTGCTGCTGTCCGCTCCATAAGCGGTGTTCCCGTGGAAGTTGAGCCAGCAGTCGGCCAGAAACTGGTCAACCTGCTCGGAGTCCCCTCCGAACATCCGGGGTGCTGCAACCCGGGGCTGTTTCGTGTTGAGCTTGACTTCCCCCCCCGCATGGAGGGATCCCTGCCCGAAGGTGGCGTGTGCCGAACTGAGGGCCACCATGGCTTCGGTGAGAAGGGCGTGCTGTGCGTTGCGTTCGCGGTTAAGCTCGTCAAGTTTCTGGTGCACCTGATCCAAGGAGTCCCCAAGACCCCTTAGCTGCCCCTGCAGCTCTCGGATTTCAACGTAACTCTGCGCAGCCTGGCGGTAGAGTAACCCGGTTCGTCCCTCGACAGAGTCGGCCTCGAAGGCCTCCGGCGTGGGCATAGTGAAAGCGGAGGGGTCACTCATCGTATCGTCCAGTCGAGTCGTCGGTAGATAGACACTATTCTTTTGTCAGCACAGAGCCTTAACTAGCAGGGTTACTGCGACGTAGGCGACTGGCGATACAAGAAGAGATAGGTTTGAGTAAATCCGATTAAGCTCTGGAGAATAGACTAGAATAGTGTAAAGAATACAGAGCTTGTATCTACTAGTTATATAAGAAATGACCTGGCAACGGTAACAGACAGAATATTAAGGAGTATACTGTGTAGGCAAGGATCGGAATATGTAGTCAAGCAATCGGGTGATCGAAGCAGAGAGGGGTGATGATAGGGAAAACAATCGGTAGTAACTGGAAATAGGAAATACCGGATGTGGACTGATGCGATAGTTGATCGTATCAATCAAGGTTGTTCGGGTTATCGACACAGGGGTATCGGGTTATTGGCATGGCTGCCCGGGTTATTGGTGTGGATGTCCGGGTTATTGGCGCGAGTGTATACAGTGGAAAGAGAATCATGACACCATTCCTCCTTCAAAGCGAGCCATAACTCCTCCGTATTCTTCGGCAATGGGTTCCTAGCGCGTACCATGCGGTCAAGGTGATCCCACAGATTCTCTATGATGTTCATGTCGGGAGAATTGGGGCACCAGGGCAGTACATCGATGCCCTCGAGTTCGAGCCACCCTTGGGTGTGCTTTGATCGGTGCTTCGGGTCGCCGTCATGCTGGAAATAAATCGTCGATCGGTCCAGGTTATGCTTGTCAAGGGTGCCGAGAAGGGATTTGGCGAGGATATCGGTGTCGTTAATGCGATGGAGTTCGCCGACGCCGTATCTGGTGATGCACCCCCACACCATCACGCTGCCACCTCCATGCTTGACCTTCTTTTTGGTGTATCGGGGGTCGTTGGCTTGTCCTTTCTCCCTCCAACACCACTCGCGTCCATCTGAGCCCAAAACGTTGAATTTGGACTTGTCGGAATGAATAACCGCCCGCCAATTCTCCGCCGTCCAATAACAATGGCGTTCACCCCAATCCAATCGCTTCCTCCGGTGCGCAGCGGTGAGGAGGGGCTTGGACTGGCGCACATATGCATTGAGCCCCTGTTTTTTGAGCGCTTTTCGGAGTGTATCGACGTGGATGTGAGGGAAAAACTTCCGTTTCAAGTCTGATGCATTCTTCGCCATGCCGGAAGAGAGCATTCGCGCCGCTTTGCGCATGTCCCTTTGAACCAATTTGGATGGACAACCCTTCTTGTGTCCCTTGGACTCAAAATCATGGGTTGGACCATAGTGTTTGTTGATCCTGGACACCGTCGAGGGCGCGACATTCTCCTTGTCAGCAACCGCTCTATTTGACATCCCTTCCTCTTTTAGTGCGACAATTGCACCTTTTTCTCCAGCAGTAGTGTCAGACATAACCAGGAGAAAGTCTCTGCAAAGTTTGAGCTGCAGGCGATGAGGCGTTGTGGTGGTTCGAGACAAAAGTTGTGGGGCTTTCCAAATGCGGAAAAAGAATTGGATCACCTGGTCGCGTTAATTGCATCATTGCTCGGCACTGGTGCCGTGTTCGGCCCGGTCTTTTTGGTGCTGAGTAGCATGGTTCAGAGTGTCCATAATCCACTCTGAAGTTCATTCATTATATGGCTACTAGTTCTGTGACAACACCGCAAAGTTTTGAAAACCGGTGATCCAATACTTTTTCCGACTCAGTGTACTTGAGGGTGCCAGTGATGGTGGCCCAATTTAGAATATAGGGCATCAAACCGTCCGTTTTACGCCCACGGGTGTAAGAAATCCGCCCGTAACCGTAATTTTTTTTGGCCAAACGGGACATGAATATTTGACCCGTAACCGTACCGTAACCGCCCGTTACGGGCGTAAGTTGAACTTTCTGTGCTTGTTTGGAGGTCTTACTCATTCTTTGTGAGTGTGAAACTGACTCTTTGATGAATAGGAACCCACCGATAATAGCCAGAAGACCTCATGAAGTGAGGGGCTTACCCATAAAATTGCCGTATTTAAACGGCCGTTTTTAAGCCTCAAGATTCACCGTACGGTACGGGGGCGTAACCGTCTTTACGGCCCGTCGTTGCGTAATTTTACGAGACGGCTTGATACCCTATTAGAATATTCAACCTACGCGCCAAAAGCTAACTGTTCACGCGAATAAAATCACAAGATGAGTTCAGCCGTTTTGAAGAAGACCTGCCGGAATAAGCTCCGAGACGTGACGAGAGCCCACTGAATTTTTCATGGTGCAAATCGGCCACTTGGACGTTGAAGATAACGGCGAGAAGCATCGTCACACCGCCAAACAGTTTTATACAAATCTACTATAATCTCCAGAGGGGTACCCCCCCTCTCCAGATTAGAATAAAGATGAATAAATCCTTACCGCTTTTGTGTCCCCCGAAGTGATGGGTCCCGACAGCTGTCGCGGCGTTTGGTCCGAAAGCTTCAGAAATATTCAAAAAACATTTTTCTATCCTTACTATATCGCGCCGGGAACCTGGCCACCTAAGGGTTTTCGACCTGTTCTCGCCTTAATACAGCATTTTTCCGGGTTCCGTCTCGACCCATGCGATGGGCGTGCATCTTGGGAAGATATTGTGCATATTCTTAGAATTTTCCACCCTGATTTGAGCACAATATGAATATAATTGTTCGGAATTCCCAAAAAGGGGAAATGATGGGGAAGCTGGCCACCGTGAATGCGCCATTGTTGCGGGCCACTACGCGCCCGCAACGTTGACTATGATGCATAAGGAGTTCATACGATGTATTTTGGTCACATTTATTGTGCACTGAAGGGTGTAAACCTGTGTTAACAACATAGTTTATGACCCAATTGAAGCCTTGAAGGCCTCCCCAGATCTAAACGACGCTGGGGCACCAGTGATAAGGCATGGCTGGCCAAAATAAGCTGTGGTGAGGCTCATTGGAAGTTGATGAACATACCTGATGACAAGAATTCACCTCTGAAGGGGTCTGCGGAGAACCCGGCGTTTGATCTTTTTTCCTGGGTGAAAAGTGTTCTTTTATACCTTGTCCCCCACGCAGCATGACAATGATAGGTTGGCAGAGTGTGTAGTCTGCTATATTGAATCTTGGCCTGATCTAATGCCCTGGACAAAACTCGAAGAGTGTCTTCTGCACGAGCGCGTCGGTATCTTGAGTTGAAGATGAAGATCGGTAAGTCTGAGAAGCAATCATATTAGCAGACTGGTAGGTGTCTCCGCCCATTCAAGGTGTGTATCGCCCATCTACGTCAGAGCCCGACATTGGGAGAGAATTTAGAGTGCTTAACCTCACGAATTGGTGAAGAATTGGACGAGAAAGAGACGAAATAGTCCCGCGGAGTTAACCAAACTGATTTTCTCACCCTCCGACGGGGATCAACCCGGGCGCAGCTTTTCATCAACTCATCACTTTTGGTTGAAAATCGGTCTCAAGGTGCGTAATGGGTCACATTCCACCACAGAAGCACAAGGGGAAAGTGTTATCAAGTCTGGGCCCTTGTATTTCACATATGGCCAGCTTCCTAGTGTGGCCAGCTTCCCAGCGCGATATAGTATGGGAAATTAACCAGTGAAAATAACATGATTTTACGCCGTAAAAGAGGCTTCCCAAAGCAAGATAATTCACTTCACATTTTTCGTTCCAGTGTTGTAGTATCTAAATCTGCTTGAATGGTGGCAAAAAGGAGCAAAGTATCAGCGCGCAGTGGGTAAATACACAATTTCAAGTTGTATGCTGTAGCTGCGTAGAACGAGGTTACGAGTGTCGCTGTCTCTCAAGAGGGACTACTGTAGCTGAGCAGCGTCGTGAATTAATTCACGCTTATGCATACCAAGTAGTCGCTTCAAAAACCAATCCCGGTAAAATTTCGGAAAACTGTGAAGACAGTGACAATGTTCAATACACTACTCACGGAAGGCAGAACGACTAGTTATTGCGAATCCACCACCCGGCTGATCATATCGAACTCAGGTAACAAAGGCGAAAAACTGAACATTTTCTCGGTCAGATCAAATACTGGACGAAGACCAAATCACTTACAACTTCTTCAAGCTTGACAGGGCCTGAGGCAGCAGCGGTATAGGATGCAAGGCTGGGGGAAACGGCGACTAGAGTGAAGGCAAGGACGATGAGCTGGAGTCGTTTGAAAATCGAGAGGACGCACCGCGGTTGTTGGTGATGTCGTGAACAACGATTAGTGAGTGTTGATCTGTCCCGTTAGTGAATTCTAATATCCCGGGAAAAAGTCGTGCGTCTACTCACTGCCGTTCTGGTCAGCTGAGAACGTGTGTTATCAGCAAGGATAAATGGCGCTGGACAAGACAGACACACTCCAAACCGGCGCAAGAATGTCGCGCCCGAAGTTGCTTCGGATGGCAAACGCCATGGGCTCGCCGCAGAACGTCTGAAGGTTGCCGTAGCCTCCTAGGAGTGGCCGAGAGGGCGAATGGGAACTGACAAGGGAACCCGTCGGCCGGTACGAGCTGCGCAATCCAGGGGGCGTCCCCATTAGGGATAGGAAGGGCACCGCAGCTGGTTTGGCTGATAACCATCGAGATATATGGAGCGGAAGGGTCCGGGGGACTTAGAATTCTGGTCATCGTTGAGAGGGGGACAAATTTGCCTCGCGATGAAACGGAACGTACTGGAGGAGGACGGCGTCCCCTGAAGGAGTGGAAGTGGAAAAGCCAATCACCCCTAGATAGTTGGACCGGATACTTGTCTCATCTATGGCTACGAAAGCAAGCATCACACAGAGGTATCGTAAGTGCTGTGCTGAGAATGTATGCTCACTGAGAATTCCCTGAAAAGGCAAGGTCCGCCCCTAGAGTCGGATGAGCCCATGCGAATCGCGAGCGGGTGCTTCAAACCTTACCAGCGCTCCAATGACAGTCCCATTGGTGCTGAAGGCTGCGATATAGCCGGCGCTACAACATGGCAGTCAATAGAGTGAATCTGCCAGGGGTCTGACGACTCACAGGGAACACTGTGCAAGCGCGGTAGAAACAGACATTGCAAGAGTGAACAAGAGCGAAGAACCGAGTGCCAAGAACATACTGGGCACGCAGAGCACCATTTTACTGCGCCGTATTTATACGCACAATTCACTTGGTTCGAAAATGATATATCATTTAAAGAAGGTCGTCCAGCGGCGGCTAGTTGACTTGCCTCCTCACGGACACTTAGGCCGAGGCGACTGAGGGCGCATTGGAAGTGCAATTGAGCCACGAGCGAGATGGGAAAGATATCAATGTTTGGATGTTCGACGTATGTGCCTGGAGGTTCGAAATGATTGATCGAACGAACGAAATAAATGAGTGAGCCCCACGAAGACGAAGAGAGCAGGTTGATGCTGACAGTAGCGCCCTGAGCAGAAAAGAAAGTAGTTTGGAATATCAACTGCGCCAGGAAATCGAAGTAGGCCCAAACGAAGACACGTAGAGTGGCAAGCATGAGAGCGCAGTCTATCCATATTTGACGTACAAGTTCTTCTTGTCCTGACGGTAAAACCGTTGTTTCTTCGCACGCAGCAACTGAGGGTACACCGAGAGTGTGATTGAGCCGTTCCGAGGCTCTTTGTTGGTAGACTGATATATCTTCGAATGTTCGACGTGGGTGCCTGGAGGTTCGAAATGATGGATCATGGTAACAATCTGTAGGTCTCCGGCGCCGAAAAGTAGATTTTCAAGGCCGACAGAGTTCACTGAGCGAGGCGGACAGCCGAAGGGGAAAGGGGGACTTGAGAAGGTCGATCAGAATTCATCATCTTGTCCGGAGAGCCGTCCAAGTGTGAGGAAACAAACCAGTGAGACAGTGACTCGGAGCCCAGGCCTGAGGCACTGTTCTGGAAACTGAGTCAGATAACTAATTCGAGAAACGTATAGTGAGACCTGTCAGAGTGTGGGGACCTCAGATGATCCCGTGGCCATATGCCTTGGGCAGGAATGAGATGAATCGGCGGCGTGGTGGTGGACAACAAGACGCGACACGCAGGCTCTCGGATCACGGCGTCGGCCGATCAATAACGTCAAGCAAACCTTGTCCGAAACCACATGGTTGGCTCAGCCGCTTTGCCTAAAAGGCCCAGGCAAAAAGGAACCTGGATCCTCCAGCGTAACGTTATGGAACAAACTTTACCCCTCCAGGTCCCGACTGAAGTCACTGAAATGATCAATGAAGTTGAATTTTCAAAACGGGCTACCTTAAGGCTTAGGCTCCAGTCACCTGAAGCGCTGTTTTGGTGCTGTCTTGATTATAGCTCCATCTTAGATTGCAGCGACGCCGCTGGCAGGCTTTTAGCATACTTCGTCCGATGGGGCCAAAACTGGTGTTATGGACCTTCATGACTCCTAAGTCCACCAGCATCCACTTCGACTTCAGCTTTGCACCAATCAATGCCCCTCGACTATGCAATCTACTGCCATGGCCATATTATCATCTGTTATGTCTTACCTTTTCATCGTCGCATTGCTTCGAGTCCTCACAGATCAACAATATACCCTCCACAGGCCCGAAAGCGAATATTTAATTATTTTCAACCATGCACTCAAGTGGCCGCCATTGAGCTCCAACAATCACTTTGCACCCATCAGAGAGTTTAATAACACCTATACTCAAGCTCTGACCTTCCATAGCATCCCGTATACTCTTCCAACCTGTCTGTTCAACATCAACATTCGACCTATTCGACCACCGAGTAGTAGCCATTCACATGAGCGAACTCAATTCGTACCTCAAGGCCATACCACTATTTACGGTTAGGTTTCATTATAATGCCCTTCCATTACACAGTTGAATATATTATCAGGAGCTGACCTTTACCTCGATCACACAGCATCCTACGTCTGCTTATGCTTTGAAGTGCATGTTGCCGTCAAGGAATAGAGTTTTGGTTCCCCTCAAATGACCTGCCACGGCTTCCCCCCAGTCATGGGGCAAGTCTGCACCACGTCCAAGTCAACCTCGCCGAGTCGGAGAATAGGATACTACTTCGAATCACGGAACTCAGCAGGATTCGATTAGTATTCCAGCATGACTGCACCAGGGACCTTTTCCACTAAAGTATGCCTCCGTTGAGGGCCAAAAGGCCATCTAATGCACTGCGAACGCCCACGGTAGACTCTTCACACAGGGCATACACAGCGCCACCGCCGAAGCGAAAAATATGCGATTTTGAGGGCGTTGATATCCTAGTTACAAGCCACACGAGCAAGTCACCCGCAGCGGAGAAAAATCCAGCATTGAGCCTAGAGCCAACCATTAAGGTCAGTGTATGTCTCTTCAAATCAACAGCGCCTGCGGCGAACTTTTTGAAGGCTTTCACGCTCACAACCAGGGGACTTTCAGCGGCAAGTCAATTTTCAGGCAACCAGTGTCAAAATATTCAGTATGTAAGTTGACTGCGCCTGCGCTCCACCATACCTGCCGGAGGTTGGTCGGAGACGCGTATGCGGTTCAGTTCAACGACACCTGCGGCCCGATTGTTTCAAGGCGCATCGGCACGAGTTGCTGCGTGACCCACAGCATGGCTGTGGAGGAGAAAAATTGGTACCCTTCAATTCGACACGGCTCAGAGATTCCCCGACATTTCTACGTCCAAGTTCCAGCAAGATGCACCGAATGATTGTCGACGACGTCTCAGCGTGACGCAAAATCTCAAAGTAACCTCTGCAGAAAAAAGGAAGTCCCAGTTCTGATGATAGACATTCGAGGGACTGGGCGGAAGGCGTGAGGAGGCCCACGTCGGTTGGGCCAATTCACCAAGATTAACTGCAGATAGAACATCCCAACGAGATTGGAACTAAGAAACACGATGACATAGTCCTCAAAAGCCAGGGCCATGCCGACATGAAATTTGCGAATCTAAAAAAAGTATAAATTGCGGAGTGAGACAAGGAAGAGAAGATGGGACCGACACCGCGGCCAACAAAACCACCGGTGTCAATTCTTGAGAAATGAGGCGCAGTGTAAAAAAAAAAAGAAACCACTGGAACCTGTGAATCTTTTGCATGCAGTAAGTTTTCACCAGTGAACTTTTTGCCGCGCTGGGACCGATGTCTTCTTTTTGGTGGCCGCCCTCGGACAAAATTACATTTTGCTTTTGCTTTTCATTTTCCCGACGATTCCTTGTGAATCACAACAAATCATAGTGATTCATTGTGATTCACAATGGCCTGTCAACCGTGAGAGAGAATTGCTGTTGTACCGCGGATGTTGCCCTGATCCGCTTTGGCAATATCCTTGAACTCTCTGAATCAGTCCTTGACCATTGCTATTGGTGCTGTGCTATCCATTACCCTCAGTGTAATTATACAGCAAGGTTCGCTTTCTTTACCTCATTCGGGCCTCTTACGGTTAATACATGGCTCATGTGTCTATTTGTTGATTTGTTGAATGAGTCCAGAGAATTTGCGCTGCTTGGGGGTCTGCTGACTACATCTTGGGAGCTATTGGTGAGAGTACACCTTGGCCTCTGGATGCCTTTGGAATGCCTCGAAACTTCTGAAAGGCAACCCGGATCAAAAGCTTCGAGTTCCGCCATCGCCGTCCCCTTTAAGCTGCACCCGTTGATGTATTATGCAATTTCACGATGAACTGTCATGAATCACTGTGGACTGACAGGAATGGTCATGGCGGCCATTATGTTTGCCTAATGTATGGCGGTCACATTGCACATTTATTATTGGGGCTTTTTTTTCCCACTTTTCGGCCTTTTTTTCATGTTTTCTGTGGTTTCATACTTTTTTTTTTCCATGTCCTGTTTTTTTTTTTCAAGCAATTTTTTTTTTCTTGAAGGTTCACCTGAGTTTTCTTCCTGGGTTGTGTTCAACTTTCTTTTAGGTTCCAAAGTTTATTTTTTATACAGTGGCTGTGCAGGCCGACCAGCCGGCCGTGATGGCATTGATCGGCAGGAGCAACCTGCACTTTCACTTTCAAGCTTCAGTTCTGAACCACCTCCGGGAAGGGTTAGTCAAGTGCAAATACCACAACATCCACAGCAGAGGCATGCTTGCTGTGGCTCAGGAGGTTACAACCGACCGCCGCAGTACCTCATCAATGTCGGCCATCGAAGGTGATTAACCCCAATGTAGGGGCAAGGGTACTCCTGCTTATAGAGTGTGATTCCAGCATTGGAAACAATAGTGTTGTACTTGAAAGAGAAGAAAAGAACAACAGGATGGAAAAACACCCCAAAAAAAGGTATAGAAAGTCGAAAACCCCACAAAAAGGTTGCAAAAGTGAAAAAAAAGGTCTGAATAATAAATGTGCAAAGTGACCGCCATACTCATGGAGCATGAGTACTGTGCCAAGTTGTAGGGAGGCAACGGCCCAAGGACCGTGACAAGGCCGTTGCCTATTTTTTAAGCAACCACGGAGCCGTGACCGTTGCTTAAAGAGGCAACAAGATTGTTTTCTTCCGGGGTGGTTTGGGTGGATTCAGAGACCCTGTACACATTTCTGGTGTGAGGTGAGATGTCCTGGCGAGCCTTTTGCTAATTTACCTCATTTCCAGGGCCAGCAGAATCTTTTTAACTATTTTCTCTCCGTGTCACGATTTTTTCAAGGCAGCGGACCCTACCGTTACCGTGACCGACCAGAGAATAGGCAACGCAACGGGGCCTCCGTTACCCGTGACCGTTGCCTCCCTACAACTTGGCACAGTAGTCGGAATGAGCGGCACCCCTAGATTAGGGTTTATCACTGCTTGATGGCCGGGATTGATCAATCCCGTACCTCTGCCTCTGAGGTAGAGTCTAGTGGTAACCTGGGCAGGCTGTTATGTGGTGTGGCTCGCACCAAGCCTTTCCAGGCACACTTGACCGGTTTCAGAACCAGCATGTGAGGTATTTGAGAACTCGGCACATCGTGCCGATCAGGGCGATCAAGCGGCTGCACAGCCCCCATACCGAGAAAAAATAGTTCAAATCTTTACTTCATAGAAAGTTCACTCCAATCTTGGAACAACTAATAGTGAAAAAAAGCCCAGAATAATAAATGTGCAAAGTGACCGCCATACAGCCGGTGTTGTTTTTCCCTACACCGGTGCACTTTTTTCAAAAACTGGTATTGATTATGAGACAGTATTACTCCCATATATACTTCTGGTTTGCCCCACCAGATCTGGATTTCAATGTTGAGCCGGGTGAAACAATATTAATGCATCTACGGCGAAGCAACAACGCCCGCATCTGTACTCCGAATTTGCCCAGTGGTGAATTCCTTGAGGCAAAGACAATTGATCAAACTGACGACACGAACGGCACTCGCGGCGATGAAAAAATGGACATTCTAGACGTTGACTTGAAGTAAATATGCAGCCCTTCCGAGTTTCTACCCGTTCAAATTCACCGGCACCGAAATTTTCAGCGTAAAGAGACACCGTAACTTGTTCGAGTTCGTGCGGACGGATCTTTCAGGCTCGACTTTTGAAGTACTTTGATTCATAAATAAAGAGATTCAATACTACTGCCACCGTTCACCGAGGAGGCAAGTTATATTCAAGACTACATACAACATTGTATGTACAAGATCGACTACAGCCTGGAAAGTTGTTAGCGCCGTGATTAGGTAAGAAAATCGAAAGGAAAATGATAAGCGCTGAGGAAGAGAACGAGCAAGGAGCTCTGGTGGAGGAGCGAGGCGGGGTGAACAAGCCCACAACGCCACCCCACCAGCTCGACACCTCGATCGCGCGGACACCCAAGATATCGGATTCAGTGCCGCGCTAGCTTCGTCCATCCGCGCCCTCCCGCAGCCGCCAAAAGCATAGAGGAAAACCACGAGGCGCACGCACCTCCAACGTAACCCGCGTAACCTCCACCGTCAACGTCCGCAACCGCAGCACCATCCCGTTCACCGTGTTCTTGAGGTCGAGGATCTCGCCGTTGGCGTCGAGTTGTGGGTGCGGAGTCAGTTTTTCTACCTCGTATACACATATATAAGGATTGTTGGGCGCCGGCGCGCCTCGCATCTGGGGATAAGTAGCAGCGCAGCCCCGCGTCCAACAAGGACAACAGGGAAAGAAAGAAAAAGACGGAAGAGGAAGAGGACGCACATCAATCTGCTTGCTCAAATCGCCCTTTGCGACCGCGGAGGTGACCGCTGCGATACCGCGGACCTGCAATAAGTGTCAGTATCGATGTATTGCTGACAATTGCCTCCCCCTCCGGCGCGCGTTCCCCTCCGCACGCCTTGGGCGCTTCGGCGTATTTCGCACCCAGCACGAGCGCCCTCTCCCCTTCCGCTTCGCGCACCCTCTCCTTCTTCCCCACGCCACCAAGCCCTTCGCGCCGCCTCGCGCACATCCCCCTCCCGCCCCACACAACCCTTGCCCGCCTTTCCTCGCCTTTACTCCCCCTTCCGGGCCCGCACACCCGCACCTCCCCCTCCCCCTCCTTCGGCGCACCCCTCGCACACCCTTCCCACCCTCCCCGCTCCCCCTCCCGCCTCACTCCACCCAATCCCTTCTTCAAAAAAAGAATAAAACCCACCTGCGTAGTCAAATTCGCCGCGAGCGTATTCACCTCGTCCGTCAGCTCGCGCCACGTGCCCTCGACGTCCTCGACGTGTGCTTGGGCGCCGAGTTTGCCCTGCGAAGGGGGTGAGCATGTATATAAGGGGAGATTGGAAGGGGGAGAGAGAAAGGGAGACGAGACGAGATATCGAAGTAGATAGACGTGTGACTCGTCCACAACGCGCTCGGCCGCATTGCGCGCCGCGCCCGCCCACGCCCACCACAATGTAGTGCAGAGGTAGAGAAGTAAAAGAAAGGCGGAAACCCACCTCGGTCCCCACATCGCGACTCACGCGCGTCACCTCGGTCGCAAAGTGGCCGAGGTTGTCGACCATGGTATTTATTACCTGTGTGAGCGTTAGCGAACGGTATTGGGGATATTGGGCGGTAGTGGGGAAGGGAGCAGGGCGCCGTCCGATCGACCCAAGCCGCAGCCACCATCTGGGCGCGCCCAGGTACACGGTACATGTTGCGCGGGCGCCCACGCCATAGCCGTAGCCGTAGCCGCCGCACGCGCCGAAGCCAAACGTGCCCCGACAAACCAAGATGCACACCGCGTACAGCTCCACCCGCGCTCGTACATCTTCTGCATCCACTTCCGCCTCCGCACCGGCGCGCGCCCGGTACTCCGGTGCACGCCCTCTCCACGCAACTCGCGCCCATCCACCTCCTTCTCCGCCCAGATGCTCCCCTCCCCCGTCCTCGGCTCTCCCCTCCCCCCACCCCCTCTTTACACCCATAAAAGACAAAAAGCGAACGCACCTTCTTCAGCTGCACCATCAAATCGCCCTGCACCGGCACGGTGATCTTCTGCGTGAGGTCGCCGGTGGCGACGGCGTTGCAGACGCGTGAGACGTCTCGGACTTGTGCGAGCGTTAGCGAGCTTGTATGAAGAGGGAGGGGTGGGGAGGGAGAGTAAAGAAGGATAGCGGAAGGAGATGGGGGAGGGGCAATATACAGTAGAATATGGAGGCAGAGTACGCGTATGTAAACGTAAAAGTAAAAGTAAAAGTAAAAGTAAGAGAGAAAGGGAAAGAGAGAGGGAAAGGGAACGGCAAGCGTCCGCCGCCTGCGATAAGAAGGCGGAGCGCGGGAGAGGGAGCATGCACAGGCCGCCGTCCTCCACTCCGCACCGCCGCCGCCGCCCAAACACCCGTACTCCAAACACTCGTAGAATTAAAGCCGACCACCCACCTGATCCTTCAAAAGTCTCAACTCCTCCAGCTAGTGTTGTTGGCAGAAGTCTGCCATTCTGCCATTCCGCCCGGCAGAATGGCTGGCAGAATGGCTCAATTGAGGTTGGACCGGCAGAATTTGGCAGATTTGGCCACAAAATAGCAGAGATTTTCCAATTTTCATGTGTTTCAGTGTCAAAACAGTGAGCACAAAGTTGTCCGTTGCTATTCTTCAACTATCTTCCTGTTCAGGAATGATTTTGAGTGGTGAGACATCATAACTTATGCGTGGGAAAGTTGAAAAGACAACACCTGAATAGATAAAATACCTGGTTCCCATGTCTGGGTGGTCCCCAGAGATCCCAGAAGGCTGTTATCATCTACTGGGAGGCTATTTCAAATATTACTGGAGAGCTGATAGTCAGAATAACCACGACTTTGCCAAAATTCACGAAATTGATCCGCCAATTCTGCCAAATTCTGCCACAATTCTGCCATGCCAATTTGCCATTCTGCCTGGCTTGATTGCCTCAAAATAATTCTGCCCACAACACTACCTCCAGCGCGTCCATGCCGCCCTGCGTCGCGGCGCTGGCGAGGGCGCCGCCCGTCGGGACGACGCCGGGGGGTTCGATGTACGGGTAGGGGTAGGGGTATTGGGTTGAGGGGGAGTGGGAGGTGTGGCCGCCTGCGTTGTTATTAGCTACAGGATAATGGAAAAAGGAAGGGAGGGAATGAGGGAAAGCATGACGCAGACGAAACGCAAACGCCAAAGAATAAAAAGAAAGAGGCGAAGTAGGGGAGGAACGCATACGCACCATCACTAAAGTCCGCATCCGTCCCATTCGGATTCGTCCTTGCATAGACGGGGTACGAGTAGGGATACGGGTAGGGGCGCAGCGGGGAGGTGGCTGCGTTGTGCGTTCGCGTGGAGTTGAGGTGGTGTCCGCAGGTGGGGCAAGCTCCGGCGTTGTTCGAGAGTGCGCTGTTATTCGAGGTGGAAGAGGTGGAGAGTGCAGGGGAGTCGTACGAGGCGGAAGGGGAGTTGGTGGTAGTATCGGTATTCGAGTCGACATCGCAGTATTATACGACGCCTCCGAGTCGGGGGACCCTCTTCCATTCGTCGTGCTCCCATTGGAATGCAGTCGTAGATTCGACGGCACGGGCGGCAGTCCCGCTAGCACCGGCGTCGGAGGCCTCTTCCCGCTTGTACTCCCCATCCCGTTCATAGTCGCCTTCGGTGTCGGTGTCGGTGTCGTTATCGGCGCGGCACCCGAATCCCTCAATACGCCTCCACCTTCCTCAATATCGCCTCCGTCTGCCAATCAGTAGGCCCGTGTACATCGCGGTTTTCACACTTTGCGCGTGAGCTCGCGTGGGCTCTCGTACGCGCGCGCACGAGCGCGTACAAGACGTCAAAGTCCGCGCGTGCGCGCGATCACGAGCCATGTCCAAAATCTCACGCGACCCCCATACGCGAGCCTACGCGAGCGACGCGAGCTCAATTTCGATTGAAATGCCGGCTAATCCAGATAGTTGAAGGCGTAAAAAATGTTGAGTGAAACAAGGCCAGTACAATTGCACTCACAAATGAGCTGAGTGTAAGGATGCACTCAGTAGAGACCCTTCACGAAAATCTCCAGCTTCGCTTATGCTCGCGTATACTCGTGGACGCGAGATACGCGACATCACAAGATCAAAAGTCCGCGCGTGATTTGCGCTTTTGCTGATGTATCGCGGGATAGGCGCAGCAGCGGCGCGCGGGGCCGTGCAGACTCAGCACCGCCAAAAGATAGTCCTTGAATGCGGCATCCACGTCGTTGTTGTTTGGTTGGGCGACGAGTGTGCCCATCGTTTGCGGGATTGCCAGCCAGGTCTTGTCGTCGGCGTCGGTGTCGGCGTTTGTGGTCGAAGGCGTAGGTGGAAGAGTGTTGATGGCAAATGACGTCATCATGATCAGGGCCGGATGTCTCCCTCTTTGGCGCACTGTGCTAACAGTATGCTAACAGGATGAATCCCTCATCGATATCCCTCATCCCTTGGATTAAATCATCCAACTCGCGACTACCCCCAACTCTCCGAAAAGTGGTCAACGGAACGAGAAGCCCAAGCCTCAAATGAAGTCTAACCTAACCCCACCCGCGGCCCCGTCCACGTCAGCTGGTGCTATCCGAGTCTATATGTACCTCACTCCCCGGTGCACGGCGCTGGCGGCGATCATACTTTGCGCTACCTCGCGAAATTCCCTTTCCTGCCGTGAGCGTACGCTCTTGTCCGCGCCATCCTCCCGTTCCCGACCAAACTCAGAACATAACCGCAACCTTGTTCCACGAACATCTTCAGACTTCTGCTTGCATTTGATCTGTCTCCGTATCCCTTCTCCCTGCCTCTGTCAGTATCAAACTCAGCCCGACCCTCCGTCATATGTTCTCAATCTCTGCGGATCTTGACCTAGTACTTCCCTCCCCGCGTTCCGTCATCTCGAAGTTCGAACACACCACGGATCGCGGAGAGCTGTGAATCCCGAACGGCGGACTCGCGTGCTGCCGTACTCATACAATCGCCTCCCGATTAAATCGTATTCAACGCGTCGAGAATCCCAGGTCGACACCTCTTCGAATCAACCTCAACTCAATCACTCCCCCCAACTACAGCTATAGCTATTAGTTCAGCGATATCGAGAACCCTGTTGGTGTTCGGAGGCGAACATCGAATTGAAAGCACCTTGTACCGCTGGCCGTACGAACGACTCGACTGGCTGCTAGGAGCGCCGTTGCTTCATTCTACCCTATCAACTCGAACTCGTCTTAATTGCCAGACTTGTCACCCTCACCTCGGACCGTACCCCTCCTCCTCCTTCTCATGCTTGCCTCATGTATATGCTCAACTCAACTCACCGAAATCCTCACCCCATTCAATCAGTCAGGACACCTGCTCATCATCCCAACCCAGACTCATCACTTAATTCTCACTTAATCCTGGATGTAAAGGCGAGCCGCGTCCTTTGTGAAATCCGGTCGGTCGGTCGGTCGGTCGAAAGGACTCCGCCGATATCAATTAATTAACCAACATCGCGCCGAGTGTGCAATAAATAAATGAACGCTCGTCGATGTGCGCACCACGACTACGGGGTAAGGTAAGTTACAATAAACTAATCTTGACTGTGAGTGCAGGTTGCTTTACTTTGCTTCTACTTTGTTCTACGCAAGGATACCGCTGGGTTGAAACTCGGGTTGCGTTGATTTCAATCGAATGGGTCTGTGAATGCAGTGAGTACACGATACACTACGTTCGTTCAGAATTTAAAGCCTGAGACTCAGATAAACCGGTGTGCGAATACCACGCACCTTCGTATGTCGTGGTTCGGACGAGTTAAAATCGAATTGACTACAGTCTGCGAATGATGGTCCAGAACGGCACGAAGCAAGGCTGACCTTTGCATTGACTTGCATTGAAGTAGTATTGACAGCAGCAAAAGCAGGCGGGTCGTTCACCGGCGACATCCCCATTAATGTGCGGGTCAGCATACAAGCCTAAAGCCTGAAGCCCGAAAGAGCGAACTAACAACGACTTCCGGTGATTGGGAGTCATTTACTTAGTAGGCACAAGTAGCGTCACCAAACCAAGGAACAGAACACGAACCTGCGCCAGTTTAAAGTTACCGTTCAAGACAAATCCGACTCAAGGAACTTCAAAGGGAGTACATATGGACGCGGCTCACCATGCCCATGCTCCCCGGGCGGGACTGAACGACCAAAGTTTGAACTGCGGATAGTGCTGCCAGTGGTGATTCGACGAAATGAGTGAGCCCGAGCACGCACCTATATATCCGTTACATCCCAGGAACGACTCGGGTACATCTACTTCAGCGAATCAAGCCTAATCTACGCTGGGTGAACTGTATGACCGCCAATAAATTATTTATGAGATCAACCGTGGGAAGTTCCATCAAAATTGGGAGGTTGGGGGCGCTGAGAGGGCGGGTCGGCGTGGTTAAAAAGGGGAAGGGTGCGGAGGGCGGGGAGGGTGTACTGGATTTGGGATGCAGTACTCCAGAATAAGACGTGTATATCCAGCATTCTGGGCCGGTGTCTCAGACTCTGAGGGGGAGTGCTCAAGCCTGCGTACAGCAGTCTATTCGAAAGCATTTTAAGTCCAAACCCGAGACAAAGTCGTCGTGGGTTCGCGGGAAGCCTCACTGCGTTAAGAGGGTCCGTTGGCACAGGCTGCGCCAACCCCCGGCGGCGGACGTCGCGCACCTCGGGGTCGGCATACTGTGCCGACCTACGTCTACCTGTGCTGACCCACACAGACATTGCCGTTGCTTGCGGACTGCGCTGGAGCTCGCTCCAATACCTGATCCCTGCCTTGATAAGATGGGGACGCTGTGTGCCATTATTTGACATAAAATCTCATGATCCAATCATGATCTAAGGCGATGTTCCGATCAACGTCTTCCGTTCCAACGGTGACTCCGGGCCCCATTTCTTTGACCAGGACGCTGGTGGGGTAAAAAGTACCAGGCATGCCCGGAAGGCACTAATAAATTTCTTTCCCGGACGGTATCAGGATTGCCCGGAGGGCCTTGGTATTGAACAAGAATGTCGGTATTTGGATTCAGAGTTCGGGCCGATTCGGCAACACAGATTCCGTGATCAACGAGGAGCAGGGCTCGTCAGCGCACACCCTGCGCAGATTGGCAGCCGGCTTCTTTACCCAAACCACATCTGGATTTCATTTCTGCTTTTCTGATGGACATTGTATATGAAAGAAATCACCACAAGATTTAAGCTTGCAAGTTTGGGGCTCAACTCCTCGTGTCTGAATAGGCTATTCAGACTGTTACAAGGGGGGTCAAAGATAAGAGATTACCATATGGGGTAGAGGGGGGGAGGGGTCGAGGCTCCGCCGGAAAAAAAAATTGTATGTGATTTTATTTTTGCCCAGGGAGGTCCGCTGGGGAGTTTAGCATCCACGGAGGACCTCAAACATGCTTTTAGATACTAAATACACTATTGCGGGCCCCTCACTCACCCCATTGACAAGGTGGGGTCACCGTGGTTCATTTTGAACCAAGTTTCAACCAAACAACCCGTGTAAATGTCAAGAGCGAGGACATCAATGGTCTAGTGAGAGCTTACTCTCACATATAGGGCTATTATTTTGCTATGAAATCACTGCTAAGGCCACTTCCTACTGCCAAAATCTCGCAGCTCAATATTCCACCGCCTCGGATGTCCTTCTCTAAAAGGAAATTTGATGACATCATATTACGTAGGGGAGGGGGGGTAAGGCCAAAATGCCTGAAAAAAAAAAGTTGTAGGTGATATCCTTTTTTCTTATCTTTGACTCCCCTTGGACTGTTATAACTCTTTTTTCCATTATGTTAATATCTAGCACTAGGAAACCAGTCAACTCTAAACTCGCACAGAGTTTCAAGATTACAAATAAGGGATGGCAGCCCGCCCAATCTGCTAGTCCTGTTGTAAGCTCAGGGGTCTGATCACCTAATGTGCCCACCTAACCCCTCTAGTTAGAGAGGGGAACGTGTCCCTCTCTAACTAGAGGGTTTAAGGTAAAATCATGGGAATCCCTTATATCCGATATCTGAGGGACTTAGGGTAAGTGCCCAACACCGTCCACTAACTGTATTGAGTGCCCCACTGCCGTTCCCGATACCCGTTCGACA
Source organism: Mycena metata (assembly GCA_029378385.1). Lineage (NCBI taxonomy): Eukaryota > Fungi > Basidiomycota > Agaricomycetes > Agaricales > Mycenaceae > Mycena > Mycena metata. The sequence goes on from JARKIB010000070.1 coordinate 252,262, forward strand.
TCACCGCCGTCGCTGTCACCATCGTCGTCGTCGGTGTCACCGTCACCCATCACAACACCGCAATCACATCAACAACACCTGCCGCCCATCACACCGATGCTCAACAGTGTCCCCGACATCACCCCCATCAAAAAAAATGTCCTGAGCACCGCTGCGACCCCCCGAACACTGTCCCGACGTCGCCATCAACAACGGGCATCAAAAAATGAAAAAAGCTTCGTATTGATTCTACGAACATAGCCGTGCAATCGAAATGTGATGCGCCTCAATACTCGGAAAGTTATAGCGATTTTAATTTCTTGATGGCACATCAAAATACACTGAACACTCGAAATATTGCTGTGCTTCCAAATATTCGATGAGAATCACAATACATAAGGCCATGGTTGAGGGATAGCAATATGATTCACAACTTTCAGCAGATTTGGAACGATTTTGTGCAAGAAGTTAGTGGACATTCAAGCAAATAACAGTCTTGGGGCACACATTTCCTTGACCTCTCCCCTTTGCAATGATGTGTTGGGTGTCAATTTGTTAACACAGCCTAGCCTTCTTATTTCTTGGGTGCCAGTAAGCTTGCAAGGAAGTCAGTGGAATGGGTGGCCACTAACTTCCTGTTGCGTCCACCAACTTCTCGGTCAAAGAAGTTGGTGGACCAACCGAGAAGTTGGTGGACTCAACGAGAAGTTGATAGACCACAGTGTTTGTTACACGTTCTTCGCAGTAAATTAGAGTTGTAAGACCATATATTACCCTTGAATAAGGTCTATCAAGTTGATTGAACCTCAGGATAAAGGAAATTAGAGCTTTGATTGACAGGCTTCCTTTTGGGGACACTAACACCTCACAACCCAAATAGGAAGGTTTGCTTATCTGGCCCCAAATTAAGCTGTTTGGAACGATCTAATTGTGTGTTTATGTTTTCTTAGGCTATAAAAAGTCATTCAGAGTGCATTGAAGTCTATTGCATTGAATTAATGGGGTGAAAATAGCGAAAATTGATTAGGTGTGCTTTGGTAAAGTACCTTGGCCAAATGGCAGTCATAGCGACTTTTGAGGGTCCTTTCAGTTGCCATTAGGCTACCAACACAGATTTTAGGTCACAGTTAATGGCTTATTGAGAAGGAAAAGCATATTTTGAACATATTGATGCAGGGGTGTTTGGGTTTGATATGGGTTCTCCTACACTGGTTGGGAGATTTAAGTTTTTCAGCACAATTTATGGTGAAAAATGTCGTTTGTTTTTTAGACATTTTTCACTGAAAAAGTAGGTAAAAAACTCAAATCATTTTTACTATTTTTTGAGCTTGAGGTGAAAAATTCAAAACAAGGGCAAAAAGTGGTGAAAAATATTTAAATGTTTCACTTCTTTTTTCACTGAAAAATGTCTGAAAACCCAACGACATTTTTCACTGTAAATTGTGCTGAAAATTTTGAATCTCCCAACCAGTGCTATGATATACAAAGCTCTAAACCATGTCAGTGGAAGTGAAACCACTTATCTGAACTGGAAAGGGTGTTAGGTGGCATTCAGGTAACCCCATACCTAGTGATTTGGAGTGATATTGTTTACCATGTTCATTATATCAGATGTGCTTGAGTGATGGCTAATGGGTTCTTGTTCATTGATATAGGCTATAACAATGATTTGAACCCAAAATACTGGTAATAATATCATGTGATACTCGAAATGGAAAATATTTTGATTTTGGTTGTTTCATGAAGAGAGCCTCAAGGAGGCCATAGTTTGTGAACTGGAGAGTATAGGCTGGTTCACATCGAATATCTACACCCAAATACGCTGTATTTCATCTGTTTCAATAAACTTTTGGCTAAATCATGTTTTCGACCATAAACCATGAAGTACCATGTACTAGCCTTAGGTTCAAGATGTCATCTGTCCAAAACATTGGTTAACTAGTTTAAAAAAGGCTCAAATCCGCCCATTCAATCATTCTAAGTTCGTTTTCGGTGTTTACAGGGCCCAGGCAAGGCAGAGTGACCTCAAACTTCGACACCAGACAGAAGTTGGTGGACGGGGAGTTGGTGGACAGGTCTTCATTATGTCCTTATTACCTGCTCAGAAAGCACGCATAACACCTGGTCTTCTCGATCTATCCACTGGGACGAAACACAGGCCTCAGGTGAGACAGAACGACCTCAAACTTTGACACCAGACAGAAGTTGGTAGACAGGGAGTTGGTGGACGGGGCTTCGTTATATCCTTATTAACTGCTCAGAAAGCACGCATAACACCTGGTCTTCTCGATCTATCCACAAGGACGAAACACAGGCCTCAGGTGAGACAGAACGACCTCAAACTTCGACACCAGACAGAAGTTGGTAGACGGGGAGTTGGTGGACGGGGCTTCGTTATATCCTTCAATCTATTAACCAGGAGGCCTCAGGCAAGACAGAACGACCTCAAGATTCGACACCAGACGGAAGTTGCCTGGGAAGTTACAGTGTTCCCCCACTCCTTGAGTCAACCCCGGTCCTTGAGTCACTTTGAAAATAATGTTGCCAGTTGTTCCTGACCTCAAATCTGAGTTTGAAATGTTTCATTAATGCGAAAAACATGTTCTACCTACTCGAGATGCCCAGAAATGCGAAAGCGAACGCGAGGAAGTCGAGATCAAATCGTGTTTTTGGCTGTTTTTAGCCCCCCGGTCCTTGCATCACCATCAATTCGACCTTTTCAGACTCAATTCTGGACGAATTTGGCTGGGAATAGGCCAGAAATGTAGCCATCTTCTTTAGCAACATGCTGAGCCACAGCCTTTTGGCATTATATGTACTTAATCAGGAGTTATTGACCGAATACAAAGTGATGACTCAAGGAGTGGGGGATAACTGTAGTGGACCGTTCTTCGTAAACTACTTATTAACTGCTCAGAAACCGTGCATAACACCTGGTCTCATCAAGCTGTCAACAAGGAAGGAACACAGGCCTCAGGCAAGACAGAATAACCTCAAGATTTGACACCAGACGGAAGTTACCTGGGAAGTTGGTGGACCTTCTATACAATAGGGTGTTTCACACATGACTATTTGGGGCCCAACTTGGGCCCAACTTGACTCCCAACTTCGACCGCAACTTGACCAAGTTGGACTCGAAGTTGGGTCGAGATGTTTGAACGCCCTTTTGGTCGTCCAACTCCGAAGTTGCCAACTTCGGCACTCGTCCACCAAAGATGCCATCAAGATGCCATCAGCCCCGCGAGGAAGTCGCAACTTGTCAAGTTGCGATCTTGAAGTTGGATGTCAGATCGTGGGGTTGACCACGATCTGAGATCCAACTTCGAAATCGGCCCAACTTGAGGGTCCCAACTTCGTCAAGTTGGACATCGAGTTGGGACCCAAGTTGGGCCCCGAATAGCGATGTGTGAAACACCCTAATAAGAGCTCCAAGTCCGCTAGAAGTTGGTAATTATATTGCTATACCTCAACCATGGCCTTATGTATTGTGACTCTCATCAAATATTTGGAAGTACCACAATATTTCGAGTGTTCAGCGTATTTTGATGCGCCATCAAGAAATCAAAATCGCTATAACTTTCCGAGTATTGAGGCGCATCACATTTCGATTGCACCGCTGTGTTCGTAGAATCAATACGAAGCTTTTTCATTTTTTTGATGCCCGTCGTTGATGGTGACGTCGGGACAGTGTTCGGGGGTTGCAGCGGTGCTCGGGTCATTTTTTTTGATGGGGGTGATGTCGGGGACACTGTTGAGCATCAGTGTGATGGGCGGCAGGTGTTGTTGATGTGATTGCGGTGTTGTGATGGGTGACGGTGACACCGACGACGACGATGGTGACAGCGACGGCGGCGGTGATGGTGAAGGGGTGTCGGGAACGGCAGTGGGGCACTCAATACAGTTGGTGGACGGCGTTGGGCACTTACCCAGGATTTCGCCTTAAGCCCTCTAGTTAGAGAGGGAACCCCCCCCACGTTCCCTCTCTAACTAGAGGGGTTAGGTGGGCACATTAGGTGGGTCTGATTGGAGTAGAAAGTTATTACATAATCACATTTTGAAGGTAGCACGACATACCATTCGTCTCACAACAGGGCAGGTCAGGGAGAGAGGCATGTCTTGTGCCCGTCCGAATTTATTTGGATTTTTTGGCCGCCATTTGAGGCGGCTGCGGGAGAGGCAAAGTGATGACTAAATCGCGGATTGATCTCAAGCCATCTACGGTATTGCGTTGTGAGGGTTCTTTCGGAGATTCTGAGGAGACAGATTGTTTACAAAGGATCTCTATAGCATATTTGGACCGAGAGAATATTAGAAAAGCCCTCGGACCGCGAAAACGACGAAAATTTGGTGCGGATTCAAACTCCGACGGTTATGTAAGAACTTTCTACTTCAATCAAGACCCCTCGCTTAAAAACAGACTTCAACAAACGAGGTACGAGTGATCCCGTTGAAGTGTCTGGCTATGAGAGACTACCAATCTGCATCCATCTCATTGATGATGTTCTGCCAGCAGTATGAAAAAATTGAGCCATTTCCAAGGGGTCTCGGAAATCAAAGTGCCCGCATACACCTCCAGGCATGTGATGTGTCTCCGGGGTCTTGATGTGTCTACTTCAGGAAACCTCACCGTCAACTTTGCCATACCATCCATACTAGAGCTCTAAGACCTTATTAGAAGTAATAGGATGAGTTCAAGATGACCCTCAGGGCCCCTGCAATTTTTTGCGTCCGTGAAAGTGTCTGTCAAGTTGACAAACTGACTTTACGCTCATGTTGAAGCTTATATCTACCGGGGCATACTTAGAATATAAATCACATATACAATTTTATCCATTCAAGATAATTTTCATGGATGGCAGCAGTGTATCTCGAGTGTAGGCAATTTCTTAAGGAAGTACACTCCCTGATTAGCCGAGAGCAACTTCCCCATTAGGTGCTCCGCTGATGATCCGAGTGGTGGTGGTTGGTGGTGGTGGTGGTGGTGTGAGTTACGGGGTCTTTGATGGGAGGTCTTGGGTAGTTGCTGCCGGAGGTTTTGTTTCGGTTACCCCTTGGCCATTTCCCCGGAGTTTGGTGTCCTATAATTAGGAAATGATACATGTGGCTGCAGGCTGTGGCTGTCAGTGAGCTGTCACTGTGGCTGTCAGTGAGGTGTCAGTCAGCCCTTCTTCTTTCACCTCCACGTCTATTGCACCACAGGATCCACTGCACTCTACTCAGAGTCACTACCCATCGATTCTCACTAGCCCTATGTCTCACCGAGCTCATACCGTCAATCAGACCATTTATGGTGGGTGTACGACAATTGGTCGGCCAACCTTATTGCTTATCTTCCCCAGGTGGTGTAGGAGGCCCAGGTGGGGGAGGTGGCTTACAAGGTGGCAATGGGGCTCCTGGGGAGGGTCCCAGGATGTCTTATAATGTCGAGACTGAACACTTCACCGTGAATAATTAGTATGTCAATTCATCCTCTCCTAAATACTGTTACTCAATAACAGTAGTCCCACTGCACAGATGGATTGTAAGTGTTGGACACCACAATGGAGGAGATCGACAGAAAAACTGACAATATCACCACCACAGTCCAAGGGAGAGGCAACACTGATAGCAAGATTCTAGTAAATCTCAAACGTGTGGCAGCGCATTATAATGCTGTCAACACACCCGAGAAATGCATGGATGGTACACGAGTTGCCATAATCCAGGACCTTGTTGCATGCTTGACCAGCACCTTTGATTCATTCCGCGTAGTCATGCTCAGCGGAGTTGCAGGATCAGGCAAATCCACAGTTGCAAAGACAGTTGCAACTATCTTGGCCGAGAAGGAAAATACTCTTGCAGCCTCTTTTTTCTTTTCCCGTGACCACACAGACCGCAGGGATAAATCACCTTCCTATGACACTTGCCAGACAGCTTGCAGATTACAGTCCCAGCTTTTGTGCTCATCTCATTGAGGTACTGGAGAAAGATTGTACTGGCATTTGTGACACAGAACCACGTCTGCAGTTCCAAAAATTGGTTGTAGAAATCCTTGGGAAGCTACCTCTTGGTTCAAAACCATGGGTCATCTGCCTTGATGCTCTGGACGAATGTGGGGAAGACCATGGCCAGAAATTCTTGCGGTGGCTGTCTGATAGCATTGACCAAATCCCGGCCTACATCCGATTCTTTCTGACTGGACGCCCCGAGGTCCCTTCCTATCTGGGATTTGATAAACTTCTTAATCTGACACATCGGGTTGTCCTCGACGAAGTTGACCCCATTATAGTTCAGCATGACATCCAGCTCTATGTTGAGCAATCACTTGATGGGAACAATTGGATCACGCGTCACCCCTGGACAATTCAGAAAAAGCAGGCAAAAGAAATCACAGCCCTTGCAAATGGACTCTTTGTGTTTGCAGCTACAGCTGTTCGCTATGTTCTTGCAGGACTACGACAAACACCCCCACAGGAATCTGTTGATGACCTCCTGAATGGTGAAGTTCTCACTGACCGGGATGATCTATACCGCCGGATTGTGAATTATGCCATCCCATCATCAGCTGCCCCCAGAGACCGACGTGGTCAACACTCATATGATCGAACCATGAATATTTTGAGTACAATTTTGCATCTCCTGAAACCTTTGGATTGCCAGAGTCTGGCCGACTTGCTTGAACTAGATAAATCAGTTGTTCTGGGAATACTACACCCTCTGAGTGCTGTGATCCATGTTTCTGATACTCCAGGGACAACAATTAGAATCTTACATCTCTCGTTCAGAGAGTTTATGACATCTTATGTTCGAGTGGCCCGGCCAGAAATCCTGTGTGGGACGGATGATCAGCAGCAAACCCTGGTGTCTGCTCTTATGAAGGTGTTGGACAACAAACTGAAGTTCAATATCTGTGAACTACCAACCTCATACTTGAGGAACATCGAGATACAGGATTTGTGGCAGCGACTTGACAACCATATCCCATTGCATTTCCGATATGCAGCTGAATTTTGGGTGGATCATCTAGTGGCAACAGCCCATAATTCATACAGTGCCCAACGAGTGCAGGACTTGCTGTTTGAAAAATTTCTGTTTTGGCTGGAGGTGTTGAGTCTACTTGGGATTGTGGACCGTGGACAGCAGGCCTTGTTTAGGTTGATAGCTTGGGAAAACAAGGTATGTCTGGGAATGATCTTATGGCATATTATGAGGACTAAAGGTTATTAGAGCACACCCCTTCTCCAATTTCTAACTAATGCTAAAAGATTTATTTCCTTCTTTTTGGAAGCAATCAGTCAAAGTCCTCCGCACATTTATTTATCGGCACTGGCTTTGGCACCAGAAGAATCTAAAATCACAGAAACATTTTCACACAAATTCCCACAACTACTAACAATAACAAGAGGAAGAATGAAAGTGTGGCCAAACACAGTTGCTGTACTGGAGGGGCACATCTATTCAGTCACCTCAGTGGCCTTCTCACCTGATGGCAAGAGGATTGTGTCTGGGTCTTATGACGACACTGTGCGCATTTGGGATGCAGAGTCTGGAGCTGCTGGAGGGGCACACTGATTCGGTCACCTCAGTTGCCTTCTCACGTGATGGCAAGAGGATTGTGTCCGGCTCTGACGACAAGACTGTGCGCATTTGGGATGCAGAAACCGGAGCTGCACTTAGGAAGGCACTGAAGGGGCACACCGATTCGGTCACCTCAGTTGCCTTCTCACCTGATGGCAAGAGGATTGTGTCTGGCTCTGATGACAAAACTGTGTGCATTTGGGATGCAGAGACCGGAGCTGCACTTAGGAAGGTGTTGGAAGGGCACACCTATTCAGTCATCTCAGCTGCACTTAGGAAGGTGCTGAAAGGGCACACCTCTTCAGTCACCTCAGTTGCCTTCTCACCTGATGACAAGATGATTGTGTCTGGCTCTGATGACAAGACTGTGCGCATTTGGGATGCAAAAACCGGAGCTGCATTTAGGAAGGTGCTGAAAGGGCACACCAATTCAGTCACCTCAATTGCCTTCTCACCTGATGGCAAGAGGATTGTGTCTGGCTCTCATGACAAACTGTGTGCATTTGGGATGCAGAGACCGGAGCTGCACTTAGGAAGGTGTTGGAAGGGCACACCTATTCAGTCATCTCAGCTGCACTTAGGAAGGTGCTGAAAGGGCACACCTCTTCAGTCACCTCAGTTGCCTTCTCACCTGATGACAAGATGATTGTGTCTGGCTCTGATGACAAGACTGTGCGCATTTGGGATGCAAAAACCGGAGCTGCATTTAGGAAGGTGCTGAAAGGGCACACCAATTCAGTCACCTCAATTGCCTTCTCACCTGATGGCAAGAGGATTGTGTCTGGCTCTCATGACAAAACTGTGCGCATTTGGGATGCAGAGACCGGAGCTGCACTCAGGGAGCCGCTGGAGGGGCACACTGATTCGGTTACCTCAGTTGCCTTCTCACCTGATGGTACAAGAATTGTGTCTGGCTCTGACGACAAGCCTGTGTGCATTTGGGATGCAGAGTCTGGAGCTGCACCCAGGGAGCTGCTGGAGGGGCACACTGACTTTGTCACCTCAGTTGCCTTCTCACCTGATGGCAAGAGCATTGTGTCTGGCTCTGACGGCAAAACTGTGCACATTTGGGATGCGGAGACCGGAGCTGCACTCAGGGAGCTGCTGGAGGGGCATACTGATCTGGTCACCTTTCACGCTGACTGCAATGATTTCACCATTTTCCCTGTAAATGCTGACTGTACTGCCAATAGCCTACCTCTACATTCTTCCTGCTCTGTAAGTGGACAGAGTTTATTCAATGTGGGTTCCTCTTCTATGCATGCCTTTAGCATATGTGCTCATTCTCTATCCTTGTCTCCTCCCTTAAAGTCCTCTCCTACCCCTCTGCATTGGGAAATCCACAATGGTTGGGTCTCTTGTCTCCCCTCGGAACTCCTCTTTTGGGTGCCTATGCCTCTTAGGGTTGGACTGTGGTCTCCCCACAATTCACTCGTTATCGCCAGACAACAGACCTTGCTCACATATGAAAAATTTGCCTATGGTTCAAATTGGGCAAAGTGTTATACCCAGGCAAAAAGCCCTCAATAAAGAAAGAATACACATCTGAGTGACAGTATGTATTATTTCCAAGAGCACGGCGGGGTGCTTCACGCCCCATCATTTCGGTTGTAGGGGCAATATATATATAAATCTCAGAGCTATTGAGACCCGAAATAAAGCTGTTGAGTTGCATAGAAGCATGTTGTGATTTGAAGGACTTCGGTGCACCGTCAGCATGCCCGGCATCCCGGAGGTGAAATATTTTTTGCCTACCGGCTCAGCAGCAGCGGGATGTCAGCAGAGTTCAAAAGGCTTCAGACATGTATAATTTCATAAGGACAGAGACACATGCAAGGGAGCTCCCCTATGTTCCCCTGTGTGCCTGAGCACACATACAAAGGCTCATTGGCCTCCGGGCACCAGAGAGCCCATATCCAGGGTGACAGGATCTCTGTAATGGATATGCCCAGTTCTTATTTATTTCCCTCTTTTACAACCTCTCACAATCCTCCTTGTATTTAAATTCACCCTTGATGTGATAGTTGATCCCATCAATATCATTTTGTCACAGTTCACACTGCATCCCGCGCAACCGCCAATGCTATGTGCAGCACTTGTTATGACTCTATCTGAGTAGAATGTGAGTCAGAGTCCTCTGACTCGCTTCAGTAGTTGTGAGAAATAGGAGGGGAGGAAGGATGAGACTGCTATGGCAGCTCGGCACAGACACAGAGGGAGCACATATGAGGACACTAGTGGCGCCTCGCTCGGACACAGATGGATGCAAGAGGCAAGCAAGCGACAGTGTATTGATCGTATCAACGCCGTAGCACGCTGAGACAAACAAGTAATTCTAACAGTAGTATATATGAGGAGTCCCACCTCTTGTTGGGGCATCCTACATCTTTACTAATTACCACTACCGTGAACCTGAGTCGAGCTCTCTTAACTAACCATCTACTGTAACATTATTATTAATAAACCTTATAGTTAACCCATCTACCTTTACCGTTACTGCAGAGTTGCTAGACCCTATAGTACTTTTAGATCAACTTACTCTCTGTTTGCTGTGACTTTGCTAGACTTCACGGCGCACTCTGAGTCTTTACTATTACATCGGTTGACTGATTATATAAGGGTTCCCGAACTCAAGTATATTCATTTGGGGTATTACATTCAGTAATACCAATTTGCTCATGGTACACGTGTCATAATAATGTGTGCACAACCCATTTCTCTTACAATCTCTCGGTGTAGAGTTTCAACGCTGTAAGCCTCTAACTAGACACCCAATTCCTTCTTCTCCCACACCACTATGAGTGCCTCTGAGCAGCTCTCATGGCTGTTGGCTCTCTTCACCCCCGTGAAACTCAAATTCCTCGCACTGCATCACACATTATATCTTGGTTGCCCTTTCCCCTCCTGCTCAATTCTTTCTTACGAAACCGGAATTCTTCAACCACTGGGCTGGCCTTATACCCTTCCCTTCACTTCTGAACACCCAGTCTGGGATAAAGTACGATTAATCAATGCTGTTAGGCACAGGCATTGACATAAAGAAGGGATTGGGAAGAGGACTTTATGTGGACGAGGGGGGTTGAACCCCTTGTTGTTTCTTAATCACTGTTGTTTTATATCTGGTGCAGTTGTGGATCACGTGCCATGTTCTGTTCCTATGCCCATTTATTTTGTGTGGTAAGTGGTAAGTGATCAATGATCTCTAGCTTGCGGTGTTGAAATCCCGCATTTCCGGCTTTTCGACCTCGGGTGACTGAGCTAGTTTCATGAAACATATCATGAACCTATCTCGCCCTTGGGCCACTGGCACCCGCTCCGCCAAAACCTGCTCTGCTGCTCTAAAGCCTGAGGTAACGAGACTCTGAATAACCTAGGACCGCAAGCAGATCGACTGGGGGCTCTCGCGCAGTGCATCTCCCGTGCTTCACATGTTCAGTTGGAATTTGGGCAGGCGTGAGTCCAAGGTAGTTGGACCAGGATCGAAGTGACTAACATCGTGTTGAACGACTGGCCTCGAGAAATGAGAAGAGAACAATCCTGATGAAGGTGGATCAAAGGCTGAACTGTCCGCCCACATCAGACCCCACGAGCTCAGTTCAAATTGACGGATAATCCATAGTCGGTGGCTTTGAGTGAACTCCCTTAATTCCTAGTCGCAGAGTTTCTACTACTAGTATTCCTCAAGCAATGAACTTCTGCTTCCTACAAGTATCCTACCGACGTGAAACCCGCCATCAATCACAGCCAATTGGTTGTTTTAACCTCGTACACCACCGCTGTATCAAGATACTCGTGTACCTCCCCCGTGTCCTCCGGTCGACGAGTTTCAACTTCATCATGGTTGGTCCTTGCTCCAATGCTAATACTTCAATGATCCCTGAGCTCACAAACACCTGTTTTCGGTCCTGAATAATGGCGAAATTACGTTCGGAGGCCGAAACTATGACTGCACACTGAAACCTGGTTTCAAACTTCAACTCAACACGGTGCCTTTCACAAGGTCAAAGTACTTGAACATGGTGTGTCTTACCTCACGTTTTGTTGTGCCGATCACTCACAACCTAGTTTTCAGACCTTGAAAACATTAGAACCACGCTCGAAGCCCCCAAAAAGTTCCGCACGCCGGAACTTCGCTCGCGGATCAAATTTGACTCTGTCCGTAGTTTTTTGATGTCCTTGCCCACGGTTAGTCCTTTCAAGTGTTCATTCACATTGTCACTAAGCTCAAAAATCTCTTTTTAGGCCCGCGACCATGCCAAAATGAGGCTCCAATGCCGAAACTTTGCCTTAACATTCACTGCAATTCGATCTTGGTCGATAACATCGAGTTGAATGCACTTTATTGCAGTAAATCCTCACCCAAACCTTGTTTATTACGTGGAACTTGAAGCTCAGAGCTCTTTTTTCAGTCTTCCGCTATGCCGAAACTATGCACAGAGGTCAAAACTATGATCCAATGTTGAGTTCAACAATTTTAGAAAGTTCAAAGGACTTGATCAACGTAAGCTCTTCATTCACATCCATCCGACGTCTATCGCGCTCATTCAGCGCGTTTTTAGCCCCGTTTTACGTTGAATCCACCTGCGCACACGAAAACTTCAAAATTCAACCACACACGTGATTACCGGAACACGCCGAGCCTCGGCAAGTTCAACTTCAAGAATTTCCAAGGTCTTTTCGATGGTAAGTCTTTATTCTTGAAACTTCGTTTGACTCACGCTACTTCTCCGCACTTCAGCTAATATGACCTTATTTTTCATCGAATATCTGAGCTTTCAGATGGAACTTTTTAACAAAGTTCAAGTTGAACTTTGTGCTCGAACTTCTGGTTTTGATGGTATCAGCTGCCCCTATTTTCTTTCGGTGACCTTTCCCTCGCGAATATGTGTTCAACAAAAGCATAAGTGGACCAAATGTGGGCATGTCAAGCTATAAGAACCAAACATGTCCCCATGAGATAGATCCTCATGGAGTGGGCTCATGGGCCATTCTGATCTGTTACTAACGGCGCAAATCAAACCCCGATCAGTAGTCAAGAGGTAGGGGAGAGAATAAAAAATAGACAATAAACAAGTGACAATAATATAGCTATGAAAGGGACTTAAGGGAGTACTCGGGATCCAGTCCATTTCCTATACAATTGTTTGGTGCCACGAGACTGGTACTCTGATGTACAACGTGTCAGACATTTGGGATGATTTATCCTTGGCTTCACTTCAGATTTTATTACTCCCCCATCTGAGTGCCGGGCAGACCACGCGGAGAAATCATCTCATGTTGATGGAGGTTTGGAGGAGTTGAAGTTGAACTCGAAGTTCAGGTTCAAGTTCAAACTCAATGGGACTTCCCACAGAAAGTTCCATCGGGCAAAGAGGTAACGATCAAGTTCAGAGCTGTGGTAAATGATGAAAAATGAGTTTATAAGCTGTGCTCAATTATTTCAACTTGTCACTTTGACCGGAATTTCGACTCGACGCGACAAAAACTCTTAGCGCGTGATTCCTCCTACAGTCCAATTGTCGGAAAAATCGAATTTGCCAAATCAGGCCCTATAGGGCCAGATAAGATAGTGTCAGACCATCAGGTTTTTGACCCCGTGATAAGGGTCAAAAAAGGTATGTATAATGTTGTATCAGACCTGAGTGGCCTGAGATCTGACCGACCTTACCAGACCTCATCCAGCCTGATCAGACACGACCGGGAAAATGCGGTGAAAAGATAAACCTACTTTCACTTCTACTGTACTATTACGACCAATGGTTCAGGTGACGGGTGACGGGGGCCTGTGAACTGAACCAATTTGGCATAGGTGACGGTAACATTTCGATTTTTGGCCTGAAATAGGGGTGATAACTGCCAAAAATCCTCGGCCGGCAGATGCCGAAACCTGCCGACCGTCCATTTATGGTAATTTTAGCTGATTGCCGATCAATGAACCATTTACCCAGTGAACCTTTGTGGTGACGGGTGACAACCCGTGAAACTTTGGTCGTAATAGTACAGTACCTTTTTTTCCTTACCTTACCACTTCATGTACTAGTTCTTCTGAATGCTTACTCACTTGTATTTTAAAGACTCTAAATTATACCAACACCAGTATTCGAACTCATGACTATCAAGTGCCTTGACCGTTAGACTACGCGACCGATGAGTTTATGGTGGATCCACTCTATACATACCTTTGTTTTTTCACCTGATAGGGCCTGATACGTACTTATGGTGTGTTATCAGCCCATCCACCATACACCCACCATGCAAATGAGGGAAGAGGATGAACTTCAAATATATTGCAAGACTTGCGCTGTGAGTTGCAGTTTTATGTCCAACACCCTTCGCGCACAGGCGACTTTGTGGCAGTAACCACGCGGCGGTGCTTCAGCTGGGCATAATGCGCAGATGTGCCATTATCAATGGATGGGAAGGAAAGTAGAAAATGAGTGTTCTTGTATCCAGAGAGTAGCAAAGGGGTTCGAGACGGAGAACATTTGTCCATTCTAACAATTGCCGGTACCCGTTGACCTGTCTCTACTTCCAAATCAGTCTGAGTTCAGCACACACCTTATTATTCTGCACTTGAATCCTCAGCAGCTTTCATCTCTCCTTGGCTGAACCACCGAACCGAGTGTCAAACCAATTTTGTACAGGATCGAACCGTGGGAAGTTGAGTTGATGAGTTGATCGCGTTGAATTGAATGCTTGTGGTAGACCGAATGGGGGCAATAGAACACAAAAGAGTTTTTTCCCTCGCTGGGGGGTTGTTTCTGTGCCATTAATCTATCTACTGAGCAACCACACTCCCCGCAAGATGATTACTTGAATTACTCATGAATCTTATTGCCAGAGCTGATGTTTGGACGGAAAGTCTGAGCTAGGCTTGGATACCGGTGGCTTAGTGGAATTAAATCCAACCGCCCGGGCATGAGGAAGCTCGACTGCTGGGAACGGTCCAGCTCAATTAATGTCCTTGAACACATCACCACAAATTGCAACATCACTGGGAGGAAGGACATGGATTTCTTTGTAAATACAGTTGATGCAGCGTACCGGCCAGCAATAATATACTGTAAGTTACAGTTTATTGCTGGCCGGTGTGATGCGGACTGCGGTTCTGTGAACTGCCTGACCCGGGGTGGGTATAGTCAAGTAGTGTTTACAGAATTTAATTCATCCTCTAGGGGGAAATTGCTCTGTCGCGGAGCTGCGTAGTTTGAGGTACGCTAATGCGGGGTATATAGTTTGTGGTGTGTGTGTGTGTACAGTTCTCTCTGTTTGGATTGAACGCTTTGCCAGGTTCCTCGAAGATTTAGTTCTTCGTTGGGGGCTGGCCTTCCGAAGGTACCGCGGATGGATAGTTTTCTACACTTGCTCGAAGGGTACGCTCCGCAATGCGAATGCTGTTCCGTTCCGGAGTACTCGGGTTATCTGTTATGCTTTATCCACCCGTCTCGAACGTATCGGACGGCAGGTCTCTTCAGTACAGTGCAACACTATACGAATGGCTATAGCGATTCCCTTTGTAGCCTGGTTTCTCCGTTGGTGAACGCCTTGAAACGGAATCACTTCCGTTTCGAAGACTCGGGGGTGAAGTGTGCGAATTGAATGGGGGAAATGGTATGATCGCGTAGGATAGGCCTTCCGTGTACGATGGGGTGGGTTCCTCGCAAGGATATGCACTTGAACTCCGAAAAGGAACGGTTGCACGAAGCCAAGTTAGGCGACTGGCCGTTTGGTGGTGTGCCGCATTAATCTACTACCGTGCGCTTTCAACTCCAGATTGACTATATTTCCGCTGTATCGATTTATCGAAACGGAGGTGAGACGGACGGGGTTTCTTGACAAGCCCTGGCCTTCTAGGTGACCTTGGTTTGTCCTACTATTGGGCGGCACGACCCGTAGCGGTGTGTATTTAATTTAGTTCCCCACCCTGGTGTACTTCAGGGGGAGTAGCTTTAGGTAAATGCAGTGGGAGGTAATAAGATAATCATTCCGTATCCTACAGCTGGCTTTTATACCGTACTCTGTCCGATACTCGCGCGCGTATTTATTCCTTTAATTGGAAACGGACGTTCCAGCTTTTCAGTTCTGACTCGCCTCTGTGATCGCCCACGCGTTCCCGATTCCGAAGGGGTTAGAAATTGACTCGGAGCAGCCTCGTGTCGCCTCCGTTTCCCGTTTCAGTCCCCCCGTTTCCCAAGAACCGCCTCAGTTCTCCGTTTAGTCGCCCCGTTTCCCATACCGCAACCACTCCGTCTCTGTTTGCTCCCCCATTTCCTTCTCCCCAGTACCGGCCAGGTGGCGGAATGGCAACACATGCGAGACAAATAAGAGAGCCTGTAATGTTTCCAGCTTTTACCTCCGTTTCGTTTTTGAGTGAACGTGTGTCGAGTCTTTTTGAGTGAACACATTGAACGGCCAGGTAGCTCTTGCCAGAATCAATATTTTCCTCCTCGATGCTTGCTTGTGGGTTTCCGTTTGATTCGGAGTCTGTCCTATAATTGAAATCAGGTTCGTCTCGTCTTTTTGTCCGTTTGTCGAGTCCTAATCACGGCCAGGTGGCGGAATGCTAACGCGCACGAGACGAATACACGGACTCCCATAACGTTTCCTCGCAAGGTCTCCGTTCGATTCGGGGTCTGGCCTTTTTATTCGGAGGCGCACTGTGTCATATTCTTGGATACGGAGTCGCCGTCGTGAGTATGATTTTCCTCCCGTTTGGCCGCGTTCAGACCGCATCACAAAGTGACAGCTCACACCGGTACTCTCTTGGGTTCAATTCTGTCTGCTCCAGTTATTTTAAAAAACCCGCGGTTATAAATTGCGGTATTGTGCGGGTACGGGTACGGGTGACGGGTTTCGCGGGTACGGGTGCGGTGTGACCTCGTGACACCCGCGGTATCACCTGTGTCACACCCTACTGAGCACACCCAAATCATTGTAACAATGAGCAGGGCATGAACTACCTATTGCGGTATTTTATGAGGCTTTATATACGATTCTGAGAGAAAGAGATGAGGTAAAGATAAATGAGTAAAACAGGCTGATGTTCTGGTCATGTGGCTATCCTCGGAAGGCTAACCGGGTCTATGCTGGCTCTAGACTTGCCAGAAGGTCATCTAGATGACAATCTTGGGGGTCCAGTTCGGGTCATCTAGACAGCTCCTGGAACCTTGTAATTTGCAAAACTCTATCCCCCGAGGCCCGACTGCTCACCAATCCGCTCAGATACCCCGATAGCACACGGACTAGACATATATATGTCTGTCCATGGCTACATCTCAACAAGAACTCATTCTTCATGTTTGTGCTTGTGGCGCCCCAACACCAACCGCGTCGTGTTAGTCACCTGATTGTCTAGAGGGGCCCTTTAGGGCAACCCCTCCTTATATCCCTGAGCTCCTTGCATCGTCTAGACACTGTACTTTGCCGTCTAGACCACCTATTGAGCCGTTCTGTACTTGTCTAGACGCCTGTAGATTAGTGCATTGACTCGTCTAGACAGACCCTATATCATGTTGCTTGCTTTGCTGGTGAAGACCATGTCTTTCCTGTGCAGTCGTTGGTTCCTTTGATAGGGTAATTGACATTCTGAGGTACTAGACCCCGTATAGACCTCCTTGGTATGTGTACTTCGCACAATGTAACACTTGTAACCGCGCCTAGCACTGTACTAATACTACAGCCAGCAGCCGGAGCTCACTCTGACTCTCCTTTGTACCACCGAACAGAGTTCTAGTGGGTATATTGACCCGTCTAGACAGCTTGATTATTACTTAGTAGCATCTAGACAGACTAATGCTAAAAAGTGCAAATAATAGCCAGATGGCAGCGTACTCAGTGATGCACCGTTTCAGCGTGGAAATGCACACCTGAATGTGTGGCTTTCAGAAGCCTTCTGCAAGGAGGAGGAAGAGGAGGATGTATTACTGCTGCGGTCCCTAAGGAACAAGCAGGCATTGTACCAACATACACATGGCACCTAATATGTATGCTCTAATTGTCAACAGCTCTATCACTGAGAAAACTTAGGCACTGATAGCGCCTACACACCACACAACAGAACTGAAGAAGTCAGCCTACTTACTACAACTTCTGGTCCACATGGTCATGTTTCAAGACCACATCCAGCTTTGAGCACAGTTCCTGTTTTCCAACACATCTCATATCCAAGGTGTACTACTGCTCAGAAGTACTAACTAGGGTTTTGTTTGCTGCTCTGGTACTTACTGAGCAGCCCTGCAACGCCAAGGTGACCATGACTCAATGCAAGATCCAAGGGACTTGAGTCATTGTTGTTGACCAAATTAACAGATGCATTGTGTTCAATGAGCAGCTTCACAATGTTGAGGTGACCATTCTGTGACGCCAGATGCAGTGCAGTCGAGCCATGTGTCTCAACCAAGTCAAGAGATGCATTGTGCTTAATGAGCAGCCTGGCAGTGTCAAGGTGACCATTCTGTGATGCTAGATGCAGTGCAGTTGAGCCGTCTATCTCAACCAAGTCAACAGATGCATTGTGCTCAATAAGCAGCCTGGTAATGTCAAGGTGGCCATTGTTCGATGCAAGATGCAGTGCAGTCCAGCCATCTGCCTCAACTAAGTCAACAGATGCATTGTACTCAATAAGCAGCCTGGCAATATTGAGATGGCCATTGTTTGATGTAAGATGCAGTGCAGTCCAGCCATCTGCCTCAACCAAGTCAACAGATGCATTGTGCTCAATAAGCACCCTGGCAATGTCGAGATGTCCATTGTTCGATGCAAGATACAGTGCAGTCAAGCCATCTTTCTTTACCAAATCAACAGATGCATTGTGTTCAATAAGCAGCTTCACAATGTCGAGGTGACCGTCCCGTGATGCTAGATGCAGTGCAGTGCAGCCATCTCTCCTGACCAAGTCAACAGATGCATTGTGCTCAATGAGGAGCTTTGCAATGTTGTAGTGACCATTGCTTGATGCCCAATGCAGTGCAGTCCAACCATTTCTCTTGACCATGTCAACAGATGCATTGTGCTCAATGAGCAGCCTGGCAATGTCAAGGTGACCATTGTTCAATGCAAGATGCAGTGCAGTCCTCAAGTCATTGTTGTTGACCAAATTAACAGATGCATTGTGTTCAATGAGCAGCTTCACAATGTTGAGGTGACCATTCTGTGATGCCAGATGCAGTGCAGTCGAGCCATCTGTCGCTGCCAAGTCAACAGATACATTGTGTTCAATGAGTAAGCTTGCAATGTTAAGGTGACCACGGCGAGATGCAAGATGCAGTGCAGTCAAGCCATCTGTTGCTGCCAAGTCAACAGATGCATTGTGTTCAATGAGTAAGCTTGCAATGTTAAGGTGACCATTCTGTGATGCCAGATGCAGTGCAGTCGAGCCACCCGTCGCTGCCAAGTCAACAGATGCATTGTGTTCAATGAGTAAGCTTGCAATGTTAAGGTGACCACGGCGAGATGCAAGATGCAGTGCAGTCGAGCCATCCGTCGCTGCCAAGTCAACAGATGCATTGTGTTCAATGAGTAAGCTTGCAATGTTAAGGTGGCCATGGCGAGATGCAGGATGCAGTGCAGTCGAGCCATATTTGTCGGCCATGTCAACAGATGCATTGTGTTCAATGAGCAGCCTCACAATGTCAAGGTGACCATCCTGTGATGCCAGATGCAGTGCAGTCGAGCCATATTTATCGGCCATGTCAGCAGATGTGTTGTGTTGACCAAGCAGGGTGTGTATTCCCTTAGTGTAGCCCAATTTAGCACATATACACAGCACTGGTGATATTGGTTCATCCCAAACACGGGTCTGATAAAATGACAAGGGACGCAATTGGTACAAGGCAGCATGTTGGCTGCTCCCATTCTCCAAAAGATGTATTGTTGAAGGAAGTAGCACCTCCTGGTCTTGTTCATTGCAAAGCCATAAGTGATGGAACCAATATTCTGCAGCATACAATGCAATTGGATAGTCTTGGAGTGTTTTGTCAGTCATGAAATGTTTGGGCTCCGCAAAAATCAAGAGATAGCGGACACAAGTCTGGCTAATAAATTTGTGGGAGACCTCCTTTGTCAGAGAAATTATTGTGCCAAATTCCTGCTGGAACTGTGAGGAAAGAATATAATCCTTAACAGATGAATGGGCAAGAGCAACTGAACCATCATTCTGTATAATGATCAGACCCTCCAACAACTTGAAGATGGCAAAGTTGCCTTGACGTCTTTTTGGATGATAAGTGGATGTTGCTGGGTCAGAGAAGTTGAACCCTGGGGCATCCAGGCGGAAGGCAATTGCATCTGCCAGCTCTTCTGATGACATTTCTTTAGCAGAAAAGACAAGCCACCGGAAAATGGCTTGGATATAAACTATTGGGGTATTTGGGGTATCTTTTGCCCGGGTAAAGAAACGACTGTAAATAGAGAACAGATCAGCTGGGAGGCCCATGAGGGTCTCCTCCCAGTCTTCTTCCCAACAGCAATGTCCCAGTTCAATGAGGAGGCATGCAGCCATGCGAAACCTGTATATGCAAGTTAGCTTCAAGATCAAATGCACTGCAATGAAATGACCAACATTCCGTTGCTCTTCTGCACAATTTGCTCTGTGACATTATTTGCAGAATTTTCATCGCTAGCCCAATTTCCAACCTCTGGAATTTCACTTGTAATAAAGGATCTAATGTCGCCAGTTGAGACTGCGGAACCCAGCTCGATGAACACTATGTCCTTGAACTCCTTTTGGAATTGTTCAAGAGGTTGGCTGGTAAACAGGAAATGTGGCACATTTTTGGCAGGATAGCATAGGCTGTGAATGAACGTGATGAGATGCTTCCAGTCAGTCTTGTTGCATTCATCAAGCCCATCGATGACAATATATGTCTGGTCCAGCTCTGAAAGTAGAGTCTCGAGGACTTCTTGTAGATGGATGAGCTGTGGCTGTATGGTTCCATTTCCCAGCTTTTGATATAGTTGACAAAGAGAGGTGTAGGGTGAGGGTGATCGTCCAGAGAGCTGCCAGACAATAGAACGTAACATGAGGTCCATGTGCTGTCTCTCATTTCTAAAATCAAAATAGAAATATGCAACTGCAGACCTGTCAGGACAGGCCTCAATAATTTCTTCAATCACTGTTGAGCTAAAATTGGTCAGAGTCAAATTATGTGTGCAATGGCAATGAAAAACACCTCAGCACACTCTTTCCAGTACCAGCTACAACCAATTCTTAGACATGAAATTGGAACATCATAAAAAGGAACTTACAGATTCCTTTGATCCACAAAGCACTTGGTGTGGCCCGCCATTCAAGGAATTTGGGATCCTGTAGGAGCCAGTGCCCAGTGGCTTCATGATGAAGTTTCTGTAGTCCGTGCTGTCTGTCCTTTGTATCAGTAGGAGAATCCAACCACTTGTAGAGAATTTCTTCGAGTCTAGACATAATTTAGCTTCCATAATATTTGGCATGGAGATTCAAATAACCTTTGGCCCTGGTTTACACTGCTCCTCATTGAGAAAGAGGCTTGGAAAAAGGAATGGGGAACATACACATGACTTGTCAAGTTCTGAACTCCCCCAATATTCAGTATGGGACCCTGCCCTTGGCCACCGCTACCACCTATGCCCCCCTCTCCACCGTTGCCTCCTGTGCCTCCTGTGGACAAGTGATTATGATACTGATATCTCAATTGGATACCTTACACACCAAAGACATTTACCGTCCGGATGTTGTTCCCCTCCCTGAACATTGCCGAAATGGATCTTTATATCACTGATCTTCTGCATGCAAAGCACTATGTGAGCCACAACTGAAGGCTACACAGCAGAAAGGGAGACACCCACAGAAAAGATGAGGGGATGAATCTGTGCGCAGTGGGTGTGGAGGTAGAAGACAAGAGCGGTAGCCATGGCAGCCTCATCGTAAACAGCCTGCACTTTCCCACGATGAATGTCAGGGAAGCAGGGAGATTTTTATCCATGTGTGATTAAATTTCAGAAAAATGTGTGAAAACTCAAAGCTCCTGAAATTGGACCCATTGAGTTCTACACATAAAATGGTTAGAAGTCAATTTGTTCAGCACTCGGAATGGTGGGGTTCCCAAGAAGATTGCATCCGTGGAGTCCCACATCACACAAGGTTGACATCCAACTCGGAACCAGAACAGCTCTGCTGTCATGTGTGGACAGCCTCATTTAATTTGCGACATCTTTCCAACGTCCTGCACGATATCTCTTCCACGTCGTTCGCCTAACTCGCGGCTCCGATGACAACACTTGTTTTCCCGCCTTGTTCTCCATGTCTGACCCAAGATTTGACACGGACCTAGTGACGCCGCAAGGTAGAGGTGAATCGAGCTGGACATCAGCTCGACTCGGAGCTGTTTCCTTATCAGATACCTCGAGCTGATGTGATTTCACCTTGCATCGATCTGCCTCGAGCTTGACGTTAGCCTCCCTGTAGCCCGCCCGCCGTCGTTCGCAAGAATGCTCTGGCTCGGTTTCATTGCTGTCTCCATTGCGCTCTTGTCTGTCCCACCCCTCGGCCCTCTGCGCTAGTTTGCGTCACCACCCCGCTGACGTCGGTGGAGCCTAGAAGCTCCATACACCACCACCGCCGCGCTACGTGCTGCGCAGCGGGATCGTAGGGCGCTGAGGTGTGCCGCTGAATTTGTTTAAATACTGGGCTGTTGTAATATCATCCAAATTTCCCCACATCGCGTGTTCCGCTTCGAACAATGGCTGCGCAACTATGTCGCTGCCCCGACCCTACTAGATGCCGGTGTTACGCTGGCTCCCTCCCACCTTCTAATCACATGCAGTACACAACACCCCCCGTTCCCCAGAGTTCTTTGCCCCCTCAATACCAATCACCGCCTCCTGGGTTTACTGCATACGCTTACCCGCAGCCTATCACATTCCAGAACAACTTCCCCGCGACATTCAATCACTCGCATGCACCTAGTACCCCGTCCCCGGCTTTCCGAACGGCTCTCGGCGAGGCTACAAATATAATTCACTATCATCAGCCCACGCAGCCAACGAAACGCAAGCACGGCACTAAATCTATCGACGGGGCTCGAAAGCGCGCAAATAACGGACTTGTGGATGCACCGGCTGTCTTTGGGGTCGGGCCTTCGAGTTACGAGTCCAGCTCTGCCGCCGCTTCCGCGTCAGACACGGTTTTCCACCCCGCGTTCACCAATATCCCTGACATCAACCTCGGCTCTGTCCTCGACAAGCCTACTACGAATGGCTCGGCGGCCACGGATGTCGGGTACTTTATGCGCGGGGTTCATACCGATGCCACACCCACGGCTCTACCCGAGCGCGAGGTCATTTCCTCGAGGCGGCCTGATAAAAAAGAATTTGAGTGCACGTGAGTCTTTTTTGAATCGGTACAGATGGGTTGCTAATTCGAGCCAAGTCTTGAGAAATACACTACGTGGAAAATGTCGAGGGCCAACGTAACGCCATTCGGAACCATCTCAAAGCCCATGGTCGCCTGTGGACTGACTTGGTGCTCGCAAAACAGCTCAAGGGGTGGGAAAGAATGGGTACATCAAACAAGTCCAGCCCTTCGGGCGAGCGCGAAGTATTTTCGCTCGCTGGGTTTTACGAGAGGCTCGTTAAATGGATTGCGGTGGATGACACCGAGTAACGAGGAAAAAATAGTGAAATAAAATTAGATATGTAGGCGCCGGACAGAAGACAAGGTCTTGGACTAGGAGGGAGCGGCAAAGGGAAGCAGGAACGAGCTCATAACACGCCGAGTCCCAGCCCCACTCTCCGCTTGGCTTGGCAAGGCGGCGGAGACGAGACTGGCACGCCTTCACCCGCCAGCTTGAGCTCACGCATACGCGACGGCCAGCTTAAGCTCCACCCACGACGCGCGCACAAAACGCCCCCACGAGCCCCATCCTGACTTCCCTCCCCCTGTTGCGCGCAGAAAAAAATAAAAAGCGCAGAATTGAACGAGGTCCGCGAACGTCCGCGCTCCTATCCTGCCCCACACGCCCACATCCAGGCCGAGGGCATCCTCGCGCACGTACGCGAGCGGGGGCATCACAAGCATCGCAGCTTCGCACCTCCAAACGTCACGGCCGTGTGACCCCCAACCACAGTACGCACCCAATGGCCACCGCGCGTGCGCATCCGCTGCGTGCACCCGCGCGCTCGCGCTGACGCCGACTGCGGCTCCGCGGGGGTTCGCGCGGCACCTTCACCCTTGTCTCCCGCACAAGAAGAAACACCTTCCCCGACGTGTCCCCACCACGCCGGGCACCCGCTGCCTCTCCACCTCCATCGCCACCTCCATCTCCATCCATCGAACATCGCACATCGCACCCCGCGCTCAGCCCACCTCCCTCCCCGTCCTCCTCACACTCTTTTTCGAGCCAAACTATGGGAATTGGAAGCGTATCGCCGCGTGCGCCACTGTGACCTCGCAACACGTCTCCTCGACCGTAGATGTGCGCTTTGGAGGCTCCGAGGTCCGGGGTACAACGACGCAGAAGCGAGAAGGTCGTCAGCATGGGTAGAGTCAAAGGTGAAGTTAGAGAGGATGCTCATGAGGATGAGTGCGGTGGATGGGTAAGGCGCCAGCGACTGCAGCCGCGAGCACCATAATTTCCTGCCGCCGCCGAAGGTCATCCCGGCGGTAGTGTGGAGTCGGAGGTCCAGTGAAGGTGGAGAGGAAGGAGCTTCGGACATCTCACACCGATAGGCCTGTACCGAGGAGCGCGAGTGCGAGCGCCATGACGAGCTCTGCTCGATCTCCGCCTCGATGCAGTCTGACATCGACCGCGTCCCGCGCCGCCGGGGATGACAGTGCATCGGGCGACCACACCGCACCACGTTCATGTCCACCATCTTACACGCTGCGCGTCAATCTCACCTCCCGAAAACACCGCCCACCACTTCGCGTCGACGCACGCCCTCCATTTCCATTTCCACATCCACATCACACTCGGCGCTCGAGCCGCCACCTGCCCGGGTCCCAGAGCCGCCCGCAGCGGCGCGTTTGCCGACACCGCGCTCGTGTCCCCCTTCCTCACAAACGCGGTCGTGTCACTCTCCGCCAGAACCCGCCGTGGCCATCATCACGCTCTGCGGCGATACCGCCCCAGGCACCCGCTGCATCCCCACATCGCTCCCCGCCAATCCCTAGACGGTACGCCAGAAGCGCCGACTCCACCACGCGCAAGCAACAAATGAATAGAAATGTAACTGCAAACGCACCTGCGTATCCAGAGTCGCCGCACGTTCACGGCGTCCCTCGCTGTGAGCCCGCGACACGTCCTCTCGACGTCCACGGCATGTGCTTGGGCATTAAGCTCAAGGGGGGCTCCTGTGAAGGGCGTGAGCATCGTGAAGGTGATTTTTTGAGAAGGAGGGAACGAAAAGGGAGGAGAGGAACGAGAAACAGGTAGTTGCCTCCAGGTAAATGCATGCACCTCGAAGTAGGGGCAAACAAAAAGTAAGGGTGCAAACCTCCGTCCGAAGCTCCAAGCGCGCTCGTCGGCTTTTTGTAAAGTCCACGCGAACGAGGGGCGCAGAACCCGACAGAAAAGCGGCGAGTCGACCGCGTCCCGTCCCGGATTATGTGTAATGGTCGTAACGTGAAGGAAGAGCCAAGAACGACACCAATACTCACCTGAGTCCATCGTACGCCTATCTCTGCCCTCGCCTTCGCCACGCCGGGTATAGTACTGATAGTGTTATTACTTGGGAAATATTCTGCAAGCCGGCGGTATTCAGGGTGGAATTTGCGGTGGAGGAACAGAGTCCAAGTATTAGCATGAGCCGGACTTGCATATTGCTTCCGCCTCCCCTTCCGCTCCTTGAGCCATTGAAAATTGTCTTGTTGAGCTCGCTAATTCTGTTTTCTGTTAATCTTGATCAGGCTGAGGCTTGAAGCTTGAAATTTGGGCGGGCAGATAATGGGCGGTGGCCGTGCCCGTCGTCGGTGTATCCGAGCGCGAACAGGCGTCGGAAGGTTGATGGCGGTGGGAACAAAACTTGCCGGCATCATGACCGGGCCGACTCGGAACGGTTTCTTGTCTTTTTACTTTCACCTCACCTGCCTTGTCGCCTGCAAGATGAAACGGTGGTCTGAGGGTTACGGGAAAGGTGTTTGGGCTAGTGCTAGTTCGACGTGTATCTGGCCAGCTGGTTAAGGGAACCGATCTCGCGCTCCTCCGCGAAAACCTGCTCAGAGCTGCTCTGCTGCTCTGAGGCCTGTGTATACTTCACATACTAGTCACTTCGATCCTGGTCCAACTCCCTCGGACTCACCCCTGCCCAGTTTCCAACTGAACGTCGAACGACTAGCCTCGAGAAACGAGAACTATCCCGATGAAGGCGGATCGAATGAAACTCCATTCGCGTGTCCAAAACCTCACGAGCTCAGTTCGAACAATTCACAATCAGTCAAGGTTACAGTAATTCCTGGTCGCAGAGTTTTTTTTCTGAAAAAAAGAAAAACAAACCTCTGCTTCATTCTGCCGACTTGAAACTCGCTGCCATCAATCACAGTTAACATCGTATCAACCTCGTGCACCACCGCCGTATCAAGATACTCGCGTACCGCTCCCGGGTCCTCCGATCAACGAGTTTCAACCGCAAAATACTTTCATCATGGTTAGTCCTTGCTCCAATGTTGATACTTCAATGATCCCTGAGCTCACAAACAACTTTTTTCGGCCCTGAATAATGGCGGAATTATGTTCGGAGGCCGAAACTATGACCGCACGCTGAAACCTCACTTCAAACTTCAACTCAACTCGGCGCTTTTCACAAGGTCAAATGGTGCGTCCTATTCACTGTGCCGATCACTCACGTGTTTTTCAGACCTTGAATACACGAGAATCACACTCAAAGACCGAAACTATCGCCGCGCGCCGGAACTTTGCTCGCGGATTAAATTTGACTCTGTTCACAGCTTTTTGATGTCCTCGCTCACGGTTAGTCCTTTCAAGCGTTCATTTTCATTGTCACTGAGCTCAAAAATCTCTTTCTTTTAGGCCCGCGACCATGCCAAAATTATGCTCCAACGCCGGAACTTTGCCTCGACATTCAATTCAACTTTCGTCGATGACTTCGGTTGGATGCACTTCATTCCAGTAAGTCCTCACACAAATCTTGTTTATTACGTGGAACTTAGCTGAGAATTCTTTTTACAGCCTTCCGCTCTGCCGAAACTATGTGCGGAGGTCGAAACTTATTATGATCCAACGTCGAATTCAACAACTTTGGCAAATTCAAAGGACTTGCTCAACGCAAACCCTCTTCATCCACGTCCATTGAGCTCATTCAACGCATTTTTAGCCCCGCTTTACGTCGAATCCACCCGCGCGCGAAAACTTCAAAATTCAACCACCTACGTGGTCGCCGCGAATGCGTCGAGCCTCGGCAAGTTCAACCTCAAGAATTTTCCAAGTTCGTTTCAATGGTAAGTATTCATTCTTAAATCCTAGACTGCGCTCGTCTGACTCTCTCTACTCCTCTGCGCTTCAGCTATGCTCAAATATTTTAACTCGCCACTTTGACCGGAAGTTCGACTCGACGCGACGAAAACTCTTGGCGCGTGATTCCTCCTACAGTCCAACGTAAGTCGTTGCGTATAAAATCCAGGCCATGCATTCTAACGTTCAATTACGCTTTTTTATGCCCCCGGTCACGCGTTTTTTTCAAATATTTTGCGTTGAATCTCGGATCAACCCACTGCATCGAATTCAACTTCTCACGTTCTAGACTCATGTAGGTTCTCCTTGGATGCTTTCATTGCTTTACGTACTTACATTCTAACCTTGAACTTCGCAGTTTTACGCGTCAACGACACGACACCTCTTTTCAAATATTTCGACCTTCAATCTCGCATCAACCCGCGCGCATCAAACTCAACTCGACCCGCAAATTCTCAACTTGTCCGTATGTCTCCCTTTCATCGCTCCATTGCTTCCAGCCTTTGCATTCTAACTCCAGGCCTGCAGTTTTCACGCGTCGACGGCACTTTTCTTTCAAATATTTTGACGTCCAATTTTGGATCAAGCCGCTGCATCAAGTTTTCGACTCGGCATGCAAGTTCTGCACTCATTCAACGTAGGTTCTCGTTGATCCATTCTGCTGCTTCATGTCCTGACGTACCGGCCTCCATTCATGCAGTTTTTACGCGTCGACGGCACGAACTTCTCAAATATCTTCGCGTTCAATCTCGAATCAAGCCGCGCACATCAAACTCGACCCGGCACGTATCTTTCAACGTATGTCTTCTCTTTTTTTCTTTCATCGTTAGCTTCAAGTCGTCCGATTCTGACTTCAACCCCCCCAGTTCTCGTGCATCCACGACGCATTTGTTCCAATATCTTGGCGTTCAATTTCACATCAAACCTCCACATCAAATTCCAACTTCAACTCGGCGCCCCGTTCACATCGTGCAATGTAAGTTTCAACCTATTAGAGTGAAAAATCAAATTTCTCTTAACTCCGGGCCGTGGATTTCTCTCTTGTGGAGCGCTGTTTTTCAATTGAGAAGAAGGCATTTTTTTTACAACGTGGAGCGCCATTTCGTAACTGATTTTTAAAAATCTGCGGTTGCAAAAGAGCTCTATTACATCAGTTTCTTCCATTCTAACGTTAAATTACTCCGTTTTCGCGCTCCCGAGATGCAAACCTTCAAGCATTTTGACATTCATTCCAGTCCGAATCAAGCTTCGCAAAGTTC
Organism: Mycena metata; assembly: GCA_029378385.1. Classification (NCBI taxonomy): domain Eukaryota; kingdom Fungi; phylum Basidiomycota; class Agaricomycetes; order Agaricales; family Mycenaceae; genus Mycena; species Mycena metata. The sequence goes on from JARKIB010000070.1 coordinate 280,499, forward strand.
GCATCAATTTCCAACTCGACGCGCATCGGTTCAACGTGCGTTTTCATTTCGCGCATCCCCTTTCCACATGGTACGAGCTGGACTCGTTCAATTTCAACTTCGCCTGTGGCCCGATTTTTTCAAGGCGCACTGGCACACGATTGAACTTTTGGCTGCGGGAGCGCCTGCGGCGGAGAAAAATTGGTGTATTCTTTCGTTGAACGTGTCTCCCTCCAACTCGACGCGGCTCAGACATTCCCCGACATGTCTACGTCCAAGTTCCAGACTCCCCCCCTACGGCCGCTCGACTCAAAATTGACGTGTTCCAACCGTCAACAAATTATTCCACTAAGTACCTCTACCTCGTTGGCGTTCAACTGCGCCCGCGGCCCGGATTTTGGACGGTTTTCTGGTTTGGACCGACCAGATCTAGATTTCAATGTTGAGCCGGTTGAAATAAAATCGACGCATCTACGGCGAAGCAACAACACCGACATCCGTACTCCGAATTTATCAGTGGTGAATTTCTTGAGGCAAAGACAATTGATCGAACTGACGACACTACGGCACTCGCGGCGAGGAAAAAATGGATATTGTAGACGTCGACTTGAAGTAGATATGGAACCCTTCGAACGTCTACCCGTTCGAATTCACCGGTACCGAAATTTGCAGCGCAAAGAGGCACCGTAACTCGTTCGAGCAGCGCGTGCGGACTGATTTTTCGACTTTTGAAGTCCTTTGATTCATTTATAGAGATTCAATATACTGAGTTTATCGAGGAAACAAATTATATTCAAGACTACATACAACACCGTACGTACAAGATCGACTACGACCTGGAAAGTTGTTAGCGCCGTGATTAGGTAAGAAAATGGAAAGGAAAATGATAAGCGCTGAGGCCTAGGGAGGAAGAGAAAGAGCACGGAGCTCTTGTGGGGGAGCGAGGCGGGGTGAACGAGCCCACAACGCCACCCCACCAGCTCGACACCTCGATCGCGCGGACACCCAAGATATCGGATTCAGTGCCGCGCTAGCTTCGTCCATCCGCGCCCTCCCGCAGCCGCCAAAAGCATAGAGGAAAACCACGAGGCGCACGCACCTCCAACGTAACCTGCGTAACCTCCACCGTCAACGTCCGCAACCGCAGCACCATCCCGTTCACCGTGTTCTTGAGGTCGAGGATCTCGCCGTTGGCGTCGACCTGTGGGTGCGTCAGCATCGTAATTATATTATTATATTGCTTCCAAAGAAGCAGCGCAGCCCCCGCGTCCAGCAAGGACAGTAAGGAAAGCAAAGAAAAAGACGAAGGAGGGAGAGGGAGAGGCACGCACATCAATCTGCTTGCCCAAGTCCCCCTTTGCGACCGCGGAGGTGACCGCTGCGATACCGCGGACCTGTAAGAAAGAAAAGTGCGTCAGTAGGCTGTATTGCTGTTTTGGCTTCCCCCGACGTGGCCCCGGCGCGCGCGTTTTGCCTTCTGCGTGTGTCGCACCCAGCACGCGCACTGTCTTTCTCCTCCCGCTTCCACACTCCCTCCCTCCTTCCCCTTCCCCTTTCTGCTCCCTTCCCTTCCCCGCTCCCCTCCTTCCTTCTCCCATCGCCAAACCACACCCGCTCATCATCGTAATCGCGGATGTAGTCGAAATAGAAAAGACTCAAAAAAAACCCACCTGCGTCGTCAAATTCGCCGCGAGCGTATTCACCTCGTCCGTGAGCTCGCGCCATGTGCCCTCGACGTCCTCGACGTGCGCTTGGGCGCCGAGGTTGCCCTGCGCGAGCGAGCGTTAGCGAGTTCGTACGGAGTATAGGAGCGAGCGTCGTTTTCAGCGGTATGTAAGGGAGGGGAGAAGGGAGGGAGTGGGCGCGAAGGGAAGGACGGAGTGGTAAGAAGGGAAAGAACGTGGTGAAGCGGAGTGGGGGGCGAGAAGAAGAGGAAAGGGAATGAAAGGGAGCACGACGAACCTCAGTCCCCACATCGCGACTCACGCGCGTCACCTCGGTGGCAAAGTGGCCGAGGTTGTCGACCATTATGTTTATTACCTGCCGCGGGGGGGAGGGGGGGTGAGCAAGCATGAAGGGAGTATTGGAATGAAGAGAAACAAATGAGCCCCGCGCCGTCTGATCGACCTAGCGAGCGACGACCCAAGCCGCAGCCGCAGCCACTCTCTGGGCGCGCCCAGGTACACGTCGCGCGAGCGCCCAAGCCGGAGCCGCCGTGCTCGACGCGGGCGAACGAGGTGACATCCTCTCATCGCGCGGAGCTGGTACGCGCGCCACCCGCGCGCGTCGTACACCTCTGCACGCCCTCGACATCGCGGTCCACCCGCGCCTCCGTGGCAGTCCCCGCGGTTCTCTCCACCCGCCGCGCACGCCGTCTTCTGCCTCTGCACCAGCACTCCACCGCCCCCTTGCGCGCCGACTCCACCTCCACCCGCGCCAGCACCTGCCCCCAATATCGTCGCCCGTCGCGTATGAGAAGATAAAAGAAACGCACCTTCTTCAGCTGCACCATCAGATCCCCCTGCACCGGCACGGTGATCTTCTGCGTGAGGTCGCCGGTGGCGACGAATGCGCAGGACGAACGACGTCTCCCTCCGCGCCGCCGCGCGCAAACACTCGTAGAATAAATCGTACAAAACCCACCTGATCCTTCAACAACCGCAACTCCTCCAGCGCGTCCATGTCGCCCTGGGTCGCGGCGCTGACGAGGGTCCCGCCCGTGGGGACGACGCCGGGGGATTCGGTGTAGGGGTAGGGGTAGGGGGGTATTCGCCGTTGGTGCTGGAGGGGGTGTGGCCGCCTGCGTTATCGCATTATCAGCCAACGGTAAACGGGGGGAAGGGAGGGAGGGAAGGAGCACGACGCGAGTGTAAGCGCAAGCAAACGCAAGCGGAAGTACGCGAAAGTAAAGAAAGTAAAAACAAAGCAGGGGAGGAACGCATACGCACCATCACTAAAATCCGCATCGGTCCCATTCGGGTTCGTGCGCGCATAGACGGGGTACGGGTACGGGTACGGGTACGGGTAGGGGCGCAGCGGGGAGGTCGCTGCGTTGTGCGTTTGTGTGGTGGGGTGGTGTCCGCAGGTGGGACAAGCCGCGGTGTTGTTCACGGGTGCGCCGTTGTTCGAAGTGGAAGAGGTGGAGAGTGCAGGCGAGTGTCCGCAGAATCGACATCGTTATACGACGCCTCCGAGTTGGGCGACCCGCGCCCATTCGTGGTGGCCCCATTTGAATGCAGGATGTTCTGCGGCACGGGCGGCAACCCACTCAACACCGGTGTCGGCGGCCTCTTCCCGCTCGCACTCCCCATCCCGTTCATAATAGTGGCCTTCGGTGTCGGTGTCGTTATCGCCGCCGCACCACTTGAAGTACTTGAATCCCTCAACAACGCCTCCACCTTCCTCAATATCGCCTCCGTCTGCCAGTCAGTAGGGCCACTGTATCGCGGGATAGGCGCAGCAGCGGCGCGCGGGGCATCGTGCAGACTCAGCACGGCCAACAGATGGTCCTTGAATGCGGCATCGAGGTCGTTGTTGTTTGGTTGGGCGACGAGTGTGCCCATCGTGTAAGGTGTTGCCAGACCTTGTCGTCGGCGTCGGTGTCGGCGTTGGTGGAAGGCATGGCGGAAGACTGTTGATGGCAATGACGTCATCAGGGCCGGATTCCGTCCTCCTCTGAGGCTTATCCGCACAACATACCTTACATTAAACGATATCGCTTTACTCCACTCCCTTCACTGGCAGTTCATTCAACTCCCCTCGGCTTCGACTACCCCCAACTCGATCTGAAGACTGCCAGACTGGTCAACGAGAAGCCCTTCTCTCAAATGAAGCCTAACCCCACCCGCAGCCCCGTCCACGTCAGCTGGTGCTTATCCAAGTCTATCTGTACCTCACTCCCGGTGCACGGCGCTGGCGGCGATCGATCTCAGCGTGAATACTCTGCACGACTCCCCGCAGACTGCAACATGCATAACATACGGGCTTGTCTGCGCCACCCCCCCGTTCCCGACCAAACTCAGAACATAACCGCAACCTTGTTCCACGAACATCTTCAGACTTCTGCTTGCATTTGATCTGTCTCCGTATCCCTTTTCCCTGCCTCTGTCAGTATCAAACTCAGCCCGACCCTCCGTCATATGTTCTCAATCTCTGCGGATCTTGACCTAGTACTTCCCTCCCCGCGTTCCGTCATCTCGAAGTTCGAACACACCACGGATCGCGGAGAGCTGTTAATCCCGAACGGCGGACTCGCGTGCTGCCGTACTCATACAATCGCCTCCCGATTAAATCGTATTCAACGCGTCGAGAATCCCAGGTCGACACCTCTTCGAATCAACCTCAACTCAATCACTCCCCCAAACTATAGCTATAGCTATTAGTTCAGCGATATCGAGAACCCCGTTGGTGTTCGGAGGCAAACATCGAATTGAAAGCACCTTGTACCGCTGGCCGTACGAACGACTCGACTGGCTGCTAGGAGCGCCGTTGCTTCATTCTACCCTATCAACTCGAACTCGTCTTAATTGCCAGACTTGTCACCCTCACCTCGGACCGTACTCCTCCTCCTCCTTCTCATGCTTGCCTCATGTATATGCTCAACTCAACTCACCGAAATCCTCACCCCATTCAATCAGTCAGGACACCTGCTCATCATCCCAACCCAGACTCATCACTTAATCCTCACTTAATCCTGGATGTAAAGGCGAGCCGCGTCCTTTGTGAAATCCGGTCGGTCGGTCGGTCGGTCGAAAGGACTCCGCCGATATCAATTAATTAACTAACATCGCGCCGAGTGTGCAATAAATAAATGAACGCTCGTCGATGTGCGCACCACGACTACGGGTAAGGTAAGTTACAATAAACTAATCTTGACTGTGAGTGCAGGTTGCTTTGCTTTGCTTTTACTTTGTTCTACGCAATACCGCTGGGCCGAGACCCGAGTTCGGGTTGCATTAATTTCAATTGAATGGGTCCGCGGATACGAGTTCAGAAAGTCCGAGACTCGGGAAAATCCTATGAAACGGTGCTTGAATACCACGTAACTCACGCACCTTCGTATGTCGTGGTTCGGATTGGGTTCGGACGACTTAAAATCGAATTGACTATAATATTTGAATGCGAATGATGGTTGAGAAAGACGCGAAGCAACTTATAATGACGCACCTGATTGACTTGTATTGAAGTAGCAAGCAAGATCGGGCGGGGGTTCAACATCCCCATTCTGCGGGTCAACATTCACTGCGTTCCGCCCCCAGGTAGACGGACCCTCCGCCTACCCACGTAGACGATGGGGTAGACGGTCATGTCCATCTACCTACAGCTACACGCGTAGACATTGGGTGTCTACCAAGGGGTACCCGCCGGAGAATGCCGAGACACCGGCTAGGTGGGTGCCTCCCCCGGCCGACCCTTTATTTCAGTTTTTGGAAAAGGTGCAGAACCCTTCGAAAACGCGTTTGCGAAGGTGAAAAAAAGACTCGAGTTTTTTTGGTGGTGGGAACTTAATGGGAACTCGGTGAGGGATGTACTTCTGACCTCGAGATACTCGCGGTTTGCTCACACTAGTGTCAAAAAAAAATCCGGCTCGATAGACACCTACCTTAAATGGGTGCCGAACCTCACCAAATTGTCTGCCGAAACCCAGCTTTGATCACTTTCTCAGGCAAAATTACCATATTTGCGTATGCACGTGACCATTACGACAGTCTGTCTGTCCTCCCCGAGCCGTTAATTCACTTTTTAGACTCCGTGTAGGAGATTTTTTCTGTGGGTACCCCTTGGTGTCTACGTTCATCAACGTTCGGCTACGTTCGGCTACCATGTAGATCTGATGCGACAGCCTCGAGGGATTTTAAAATAGGTACATTTGAGGTACATACCACATTTCTGTGGGTTTAGAGGTCTGCCCAACTCATTGAGAGGGCCTGGTGTCTCAAGAGGAAGAGCATCGAAATATGGTGTAGGGTTAAGCCAAAGCGCACGGTTTAGTGGATCTACGGGCGTAGACGGACCTAGACGGATGTGACGGCATGTAGCCGAACGTAGCCGCATGTAGCCGAACGTAGCGGAGGCGCGTCCACCTGACGTAGAGACATGTTGACGCAAGTAGATGGATGTTCCATCTACCTGCGTCTACCCCCTTCGTCTACACGCGTAGATGCAGGTAGAGGCATGTCGACGCAAGTAGCTGGGGGGGGGTCTACCTGGGGGCGGAACGCAGTGATTCATATCCGGCGGAAGATGGATGGATGGATCAACGTGACTCACCTCCACTCAAAGCGGCCCTCGAGTATAATCTCACCTCCTTGCCCGCCTTCGAAATCAACCCCGCACTGCCAGTACCCAGAACACAAACACAGCATCATTCGAGGGAACGAGGAAACCCACCCCCACTTACTCTATATATCCGTTGCACGACGAACGACTCCAGCCCACTTGGAAGGTTGAATCGCGCAGTTGAATGTTCGACTCGAGGGCAAACAATAAGATCACAACCGTGGGAAGTGTCATCAAGAATTGGCGGGTTGGGGCCGCTGAGGGCAGGGCGGGTTAAGGTACATTTTGAGAGTGGTTAGAGAACGGTGATAATGCACCAACATGCATTATCCGGTGTTTGAGCGAGGACATCGAAAAGAAAGGCACATATATTCAGCATTGTCTCTGGAATGGAGGAATTGAGTGTCAGTGGTTGAAGGAGAGGCTGAAGGCGGAGGATTAATGTACTAAAAACAAGATACGAGTGCCGCAGTTCATTCGGAAGCAATTTGGATCCAAACCCGAGATAAAGTTGAACTAGTTCAAAGGAATGGACGTGCTTGAATCAAATTCATCTTGGAGCATCGACCAGAATGTTGCCGCCGGTGAAAGGGTTGCTCAGTGTTTATGGCTGAGAAGATGGGTGCTCTGAGAATCAATGGGACTGAATGCAAGCTTCCAAATGATGTGAAAGCAACACTAAAAAACCCACAACAACCAACCAAAACCCTACAAACTCTACTCTTGTACTAGCGATAGATTCCTCTGACGAGGTCGGGTCGTATTGAACACTGAAAAGGTTCAAGGGAGCCGCAAGTTGAAAGTATCTCTGCCGGAAGTGTGCACTTAGTATGTTTGTCCTGAGACAACTGCAGAAAGGGTACTTGTGTGTGTGCGTGGAGAACAAGTGTTCCTTAGGATAAAGATCCCAAAGACGCGCTAGTTCGAGGTGGTGGATTTAAGTTTCCCAACTAAGACAATATAACGACTCATGGCCGAAAATTTGAGTTTGCCCTTATTAAGGACCTCAGAGTGCTTTCCAACTCAGCTAGACGACCAGTGGTTGTCCCAGGGTTCTCCCAAAGTGCTGTGCCGGGTGTGGTCGGTTTCAGCGAGGTGTTTCCTGGTCACCCAATGCGGATGCCCTGCTAGAGTCCACTCGCAAAGCTAGCCACAGTTCTCAAGCCTTCTTTGTGCGTCCGGTCCTGATTTATACGTGGAGGCAGTTGCCGCCTCACAACCTCCCAACGCGTTATAGGTTCACACAATGTTCCAACAAACAATGCTTCAATTGTATAGACTTCCTTACACACAGATAGAGAATGTACTTTATCCCTGCTTAGTGGCCTGAGCACACCCTTACCGCTGTAGCAGTGAGCGGGGCATGAACTGGCCTTCGATAGTAATTACTAGGTCCTTATATACTATTCTAGACTCCATAATGTAGTACCTATCTAATAAGCATGCCGGGGTGATTCCTCATCCAAATGTCAACTGACATGACTGATTTGTGCTGTTTATCCTAGCCGTCAGCCCAATTCCGGGTCATAGGCCTTGACTATAAATATCCCAGAGCCTAAAGCCCATAACTCCGAAATACTCCGGAGCCATTGCCCCTTAGCTCCGAAATGACTCATGCTTGCTCATATGCTGAAGTGTTCAGTTCGACTTCCTCAACATACTATCATTCCCAACTCAGGAAGTTGATCAGAGTTTGTCTAGACAGCATTTCCTGTGGTCTAGACAAGCCAAGCTTTGTAGCCCAACCATGCTAGTCCGTCTAGACGACTTCAATGATCATTCTCTGAGCCATATATCCCTCTGTGACCTTACTAGCACAGTTGCTTGAGTGCTAGTATCATTAAACATGTCTCTACTTCGAATTCAAGTACTCAGACTCGCTCTGAATAATACCTGAGGCCCAAGGCACTCAAAGGTAACAGCTCCGATGTCAATTGTGGTTGCTAGCTCGATAACGAGCTGTCTAGACGCATAGTTCTGCCATCTAGACACTTAGTTCTGCCGTCTAGACACATAGTTCTGCTGTCTAGACGAGCTGGTTAGCCCTCTATTAAGTCCCATTCGACGTGGTCTGTGCAGTCATTGGTTCTCCTGGTTGGATTATAATCCCCATTGAATGTCTAGGGTTTGATACATCTCCTTGATAGTGTACCTGTTCAGTGTAACACTTGTAACCGTGTCTAGCACTGTGCAGAATACTGCAGCCAGCAGGTGGAGCTCACTCTGGCTCTCTATATCACCGAACAGGGTACTAGTGCACTAATCAATAATGCAACTAGAAGCTAGTCTATGGCCTGAGTCCCCTAGCACCAACTACTGCTCATTAAGCTTAAAATAGCCCGACTGCAACACAATTGGTGTTGCGCCGTCTCACCGTGTTCTCAAGTCCTGAAGTAGTACAGTCCATCACCGGTCAGTGATACAAACCGGTCAATGATACAAAAGACTCCCGGGGACCAAGTTGCTACGATGAACCTTAGCTAATTTAGTCTCACATTGAGAGGCATTGTATATATATTGTATCAAATTTCTGCATAAATCTAGCAACTGCTCCTCTGTGTGGATTTTATTCTCTTCTTGGAAGTCAAAAGATCGAATTTTGTTTGGCTCTCACTGACTTTGAATGGAAGGAGGGTCTCTTTTCTGAGGAACACAGACCATATAGCATCTCAATACACCTTCTGCTGATTTCATCCGAATTTTCTTTGCCTTCTAGAGCTCGTTTGCACCGAAGTCAATGATTTTGGCCGAATCACCCATGTCACACCGGCGATAATTCCCGAAAAGGAAGATCTCAATAAAATCTCTGCCTCGTCTCCTATCCATCGCTCGATCACTATGGCACGCGCTAAAACGAAGACAAAGCATGCTCAAATCTCCCGTGAGACCAAAGACACCCTGATAGCATGCGCGGAGGTCCTATATCGGCATGAGAGGCAGAAAGACCTCAAGGCGGGCGAAAATAGAAAGAGTCTGCGCACCGTGTGCAAGATTGTGGAGGAAGACCACGCACGGGTCACAAAGCAGAAGGTGTCCCTTGGCCCAAATACCCTCCTTCGTCATGTCAATGGAGGGAAGAACAAGAGTACATCCAACGCGGAGAAGGGCTGGCTTTTGCCGGAGGAGGACGAGATTGTGATAAAGTTTGCGAGGGAAGTCGCGAGTCGTGGCTTTCCCCTTACCCACAGACGATTCAAGGAGCATGTGGACGAGATATGTAGGGCCCACCTTGGCCCCAGATTTCCCCGTGGCGGCGTTGGCAAGAACTGGACCAGCCGCTTTATTGAGAAGCACGACGACTGTCTGCGCATGTTTTGGTCTCACCCACTCGATAACAAACACGGCCGTGATGTTAATCCCAATACCAACAACACCTGGTTCGACCTTCTGGAAGATGTTCTTTCGGGACGCCGAGACTACGAGTTTGACGAGGAGAATGAGGGCTCGGGGGAAGATAATGCCTTGGAGAGAGAGTATGAGCCCATCCTTCCAGAGAACATCTATGGAATGGATGAGAGTGGCTTCCCTGCATCAGCATCTACTACTGAGCGTGTAATCGGTGCCCGGGCTCGGGGGAAGAAGACACAGCACCAGCATGCCGATTCAGGGTGGGAGAACACTACCGTCATTGTCACGATCTGTGCGGATGGCATGAGTCTTGAGCCTGCTGTCATATTCAAGGGGCAGGCCTTCAATGTGAAGTGGGATCAGGATAATCCTACCAATGCGTCGTAAGTCAAAGAGACTGTCGATATCACCCGAATGACCTAATTCTGTATCCAGACTCGGTTACTCCAGAAAAGGCTGGGTAGATGGGGAGATTCATTTGGAGTACATCCAAAACTTCCACGAACCACCGAAAAACAAACCTTGACGGCCATCTCTCTCATGTCACCAAGCCGCTCTTGGACTTTGCCCGCAAGCACCGCATTCATGTCCTTTGTTACCCGGCGCATGCAACACATATTTACCAAGGGCTCGACGTGGTGGTCTTCGGTCCACTCAAGCTATGCTGGACACAGGAAAAGGAGCAGTGGCGCCGTGAAAAGGGTGAATTTGTGTTTAAACAAAATTTCCTTGCCATCTACGGAGCTGCACACATCCGCGCGCTCACCAAGCAGAGGATCCTGGCGGCCTTTCGCAAAATCGGTGTATGGCCTTTCAACCGCGACGTTGTCACACCAGAGATGATGGCGCTGAGCATGGAGACCTCTGTGCACAGTCATCTCCCGGTTGCCCCGAGCACCCCCGTCCGTGTCATGACGGACATGCTCAACCGGTGCGAGAGCGAGCCAAAAAAGCAAAGCTTCGGGTGATTCAGATTCTGGCGCAGAAACAGACACAGGCAACTCACCAGAGTCGCCTACTCCTAAAGGCGATAATCCATCCCCACCCCGTCGACGTCGCGCACCTGCGGCCGTGGATCCTTTCGAAACCCAGTCCGTAACGCAATCATAAGTCTCCGCTCATCCTCCGCCGCCTTCTTGGTTTCTTCCTCCCCAATTCAGTCCTCCTCTGAGCCTCCCCGTCTTCCTCCCGTCGAGATATCACCGGAGAAAGCGAGAAACATCTTCCTCTTGTCAGCGGAGCCCACGACAGTGCTTGAGGGTGAACTTCAGGCAGCCTTAAGACGAGAGCAGGATCGGAATCGGGTGCAGATGAGGCAGCTGGTTGCTATGCAATCTGCCTTGGTTCTTAATGGCGCATACATCGACCTTGTTCATGGGCAGCTGGAGGCACAGGAGAAGAAGACTCGAGAGAAGAAGAAGGGTGGGCGCCTCGTTGGTGATGGCCTCCCACGTCTGTTGACCGTGAGAGAGTTTGAGCAGCAGGCGGCAGAAAAGGCTGAGGGTTTAAAGGAACGGAGGGCAAACCGAGAGGAGAGGAGTGAAGCAACAAAGGTGTGGAAGGCGTTGGATGACGAGCGCAAAGAGCAGAACAAGGAGATTAAACAGGAATGGGCAATTCGGGTCACGGAGTGGGAGGCGGAACGCGACCTCGCAAAGCAGCAGTATCGTCGGCTGGGATGGAAAAAGCCGACCTTGAAAGGTCTCCTCTCTCACCACTGCCAAAGCCTGGGTACGCCGTGGAGAAGAGTCAGAGTGCTGTCACTCCAGACAGCGATGAGGGCAAGAAATCTGATGGAAGCTCAAGTTCGAGCTCGAGCTCGAGCTCGGAGTCTGATTCGGCCAAATCCTCAGAGAGCGACTCTGAATAAACAATCCACCCTCCGGTGTCCAATGATGTCATACATATGTAGACTAGAATTTATTCCTGTTCACAACCTCTACGCCTCGTTGTCTGATGTTGACTCCTCCAAATTGTCTTCCGATGCACTATCTGAATCAATCCCCCGGAACCGTCTCCCGGCTTGCTCTTGTAGCTTCTGCCCGGCACAATCCATTACATCGCGTAAGTTGTGCAGCTCGCGGCGGGTCCTTCGAAGTTCAGCAACCAAACGAAGGTTCTCTGTGACAAGATGTTCCTTCATGATGATTGCCTGCTTGAGGTGAAAGCGTAGAGCGTCGGCATCAGGGTGCAATGAACCAATGTTATTCTGGCCTGAGAGATATTTCAGAAAGGAAGCAGGTGAGGGATGCATGTATTCACCACTGGATTCCTCAACCTTGACACAGTTGGAAGCGCCCCCGTCGCATGTATTATTGTCCCAATCAATCTCGAGGTCAATAGAGCTTGACCGCACGTGTTTTCGAGACGGATTCACGGCCAAAACTGGTCTATCCATGTTCTCAACCTCATCTTCTGTTTTTATGGTATGTTCTAAAGCAGTGGGTTGTGTAGCAGCCATTGGAAGTGCGAAGTAAGAGGACGTGTCACGCGATGTGTCACTTATGATACCATCAGTATTTGATCGGGCCGCCGCCAGTGTGACTGTATCAATGATACGGAAATTCTGATTTGGTGGTCATTGGCTGAACAGCATCCCGAGTGCCTGTACCAAAAATCCGATAAATTCAGACATGAAAGTTACTACACATCTACATCTTTTGCCCTACTCAGTTATTCCACTTTCCCTTTGTATTACTGACCGGTGATGGACTGTATCCAAAACCGAAACTTGTAAATTCAAACACTAACTCCAATCCTGAAGTAGGTAATAGGTGACAAGTCCCAAATCCCACCAACTTAGAGCCTATCGCTGTGATAGACACCTACTAGCTAGGGTGTTATTCGGTGCCGTACATGCTAAAACCATCCTCCTTATATACTCTTCTATTATAGTTTACAATATGTTGATTACTTGACTTCGGGTATCCTAGGAAGGTATGTAGTCAAATATCTGGTATCACATGTCTAGGGAACGGCACGGGTGATACCGCGGGTGTCACGATGTCACACCGCACCCGTGACCCGTGATACCATCACCTGTACCCGTACCCGTACCCGCACAATAACCGTGGGTAACAACCACGGTATTTACATAAATACCCACGGTTCAATTACCACGGTATTCTACCATGGTATTTCATTGATATTTCATTTCTTTTGTTGAATTCAGACCAAAGGAACATACAATAGGTCATGCTTATCACAGACAACTACTGTACTGTCTCGACCAAGTGTTCACAGGTTGTGGCGCGTGACCTCAAGTGTTCAGAAAACCAGGTGTTCATTTCGTAGGAAATTGCCTTAAATGGGAATCCGGGCCGCGAAAAATTCGATTTTTGGTGCCATTTTTGCCCAAATTCGATGGTTTTGAGGTCTGTGATCTGTGACAGTGTTCAAAAGTGTTCAGTTCACAAGTTGCCGTGACCCGTGACATGAACACTTGGTCGAGACAGTACAGTACTCACACATGCTGCGCATGCACAATGAAGTAGACTACACATGTGACCGGAAACTGATTTCCGGGTGAAGAAAAGGTGGTGTGGGTAGCTGTATCCTACCTAGACCATAGAAAGATATCTTTAAGTATCTCCTTAGTCTACTGGTAATGTTCTTGTTCCCTGTATTTTATTCATTCGCGCCAGATCTTAAGTTCAAACCCCCGTAGAGTACACTTTTTGAGGGCCGCGGTATCACGGGTACGGTAACGCCGCGGGTGGCGGTATTCACGGTGTTTGCAAAACCAGCTACCGTACCCGCACCCGAGGCACCCGTACCTGTAATACCGCGGTTATTGCCAAACCCGTGCCTTACACTACACATGTCACGCTATTGTATTGTTTTCGGGCATTAATGGAGCCTCTTGATGGCTGACTGCCCCCTAGTTGCGAAGTAATCCCCTTAACAATTGATTCTCCTCTGAAGGCTGACTGAGCAGCACTTCCGACAAGCCTCAAGTGCTACTTCGTTCTCCCTCGAGTAATGTCTTCAGATATGAATTGTGGCTGTCTCCAGCTTTCCGTAGACACCCCGTTCTCCAGATATGGGTTCCTAGTTCCTGCTTTGATGCGAGTCCAACTTCGGACTTCTGTTCTTCCGACATGCGTGACCGCGGATCGGCAAGTCGGCAATTTCCGACTTGCGGCAAACCCGCCTCCGACTTGTTCGTCCAAAAGTTCCGAGTGTCACGTGATCTTACATGTCGCGTGCTTCTGTCATGACAATGGACAACAGTCGCAAGTACTACTTGGCCATGTGTTCTCGGCTAATCTGCAAGTTCCCAGAGTGGATATTCTTAAGTCCCTGAATGCATGGCTCATTGCAACGGATGTGTTCCTGACATTGGAGTACTAGCGAATCCTGAAGTGCTGTTTGAACGACTTGCGGCAGTATGTACTTTCTGCTCCCATACTCCAGCCGGTTCCCAATTAACCATTGCAACTCAAGTGCCAAATGCTACACAGCAGGACTTGCTGCTAGCGACTCAATGCGTGTGTGTGCGAAGCCGGGAGTAGCGAAAAAGTGAGTTTTCACTGGCATTCATTTTCACGGCTTATCACTGGGAGGGGGTAAAATTGAATAAAGGAAATTATTCAGTGAGTTATGGTTCATAAACACACAGATGAATGAAGACGAACGTAAACTGACCTTGGGATCAAATTTCAAGTTGCGGCTGGTGGCTGGAGGAGTGGTTCATCGTGGTGATTGCACAGGTTGAAATCGAGGTCTGAAAGAGATATGGATGAATCAGTAATGAACGAGAGGAATTGTGTCTATAACACCTCGTTTTAAAGAAACAATTGAGGAAGATACTTAACTTGGGACGAAGTTGGGTTAAATATTGAACTCGACGCCGACGTTGCGAGAACATGAATTAGACGGACTCTAATGAGTGAGTTCATGAAACTGTAGCAATATACTGTGAAGTAGTAGAGCACGGTGTGTATATTGACTTTAATCGAACCTTGGGCCTATTGAGAATGCGAGAACGTGTTATTCAAAGAAAGGAAGGAACCTGAGAGACCACATACATCTGGATATCCAGGAAACACTCGGCAAGACTCGGGGGAACTTTCTGTAAAGAATCAAGCCTTGAAACACGCTGGATGAGGCTCATATGAACGAAAATAAATATAATTGCAGGGCAGATGATAAAATCACGGCCGTGGGAATTCTATCAAAATCATCCGAGTTGAGGCCGCTGAGGGCAGAGCGGGTCAGTGTATGCAGCGAGGGTGCTGAGATGGAGAGAATAGTGCCCGTGTATTGTGCTATGGTGTCTTTGAGTGAATGTATTGCAAAAAAACCTGGGTCGCTCGAAGACTGAAGGGGTCTGAGTTTATTCATGAACAAAGTGACCACCGAGAGCAAGGAAGAACTGAGAAAGGCAAGTAGAACCAGGTCAGTTGATACCTTTAGATGTCAGTTACCACCACGGAGACGATAAATCGAGAGCCCAAAAGCGTTCAGGTCAAAATAGGCGAACATAGTTAAGAAGTTTGAACTTGTGGAGTCGGGATGGATCCAAGAAGAGTATAGTGAATATCCGTAGGGCTAACAAGGTATATAAAAGTGGAAATAGGATTGGGGACACCGTCAATCGTCGGAGGTCAATGGCACGATGAATGTGCACCAAGTCAATGCAGTCGACTCGAGCGCAGATGCCGACGACCAAGTTGGAGGAGAAGAAAGGGATGACATTGCTTGGGAAGAGAGGGAGTGAAGGAATTGCAGTACGTTCATCCAAGAAAGCGCCTGAACATACCCAAGACTACAGTTACCTTCCAGTGGAGGGTTTGGCGGCAATTTGGTCGGTTGAAGTGGGTGGGTTGAAGGTAATGAGCAAGAGCTATATTCGAGTTCAGAGAGGTTCTATGAGGCTGTTTCAGGTTGAAAAGTCGCTCCAGCGGCAAGGGAGTTGGTGGGGATCCGGGGGACAGATATATTTCCGAAGTGGAGGGTTTTCATGCTAGATGGGCCAGCATTGAAAGATACGACCCGAGTCACCCGACATTGCAGATAGCTTAACTTGTCAGCTCCTAATAAAGAAGGCTACTTTGGTCATTTACAATTCGGTGCAGGCAGCAAAAAAAAACTGATTTTCACAGATTTATGCAAACAGCTGTATCTCTCTGGTTCAACTCTGCATAAGATGATGAATTCCGATCTGAAACGATTACTATGCTCCCTAGGTTCTGAACATAGAAAGATTCATCACATTATACAGTAATTAACCGGGAACCGCAACAATTAAGTTGTTTCACCTCAATCTCAGCCGGCTATGACCCAAATCACTCAATCCAAAAGTGTCGACTGGATCTCGAGGACATGAATCAAAGTCTCCAATTTACAGCTAGGGAATCGGACCCGTTGCGGGCCCACTGGAGATCAATCTTTCTTGGAGGCCAAATTGACCCAAATAACGTAGAAGCGCAACAAATTATGGTCCACAGTTAAGAGCACCAGAATACATTTTTGGACCGGCCGTTGACATGGGTGTCTTCGGCGACCTAAAAAACTTATGTATGCACTTGGCCCTTCTTCTCTGTGCACTTCACAGTAAAAGAACGGCAGGGTACTTTTATGACAATCAGCAGCTTTCTGATTGCTGATTCAACATGTCCCGTTTTCGAGCTACATGGGGACCTTTTGGCCCAAACTTGTTGTAGGCCGCTTAATTCGATACCGTAGTACGTCCCTGTCAAGTCTTGGACATCCCGGACCACTGAATGACGTTAAATAATCACCGTTGCGCTTCTACGTTATGTTGCGCTTCCCGGTTAATTACTGTATTTTATCTGTGTGTAAATATGGCAAACATCATGACTTATAACATTCATCCCACTTTGTACCATGCTTGAAGTTCCTATATGAGACTTTGGTTTGTTGTTTACACCCGATGATGAGAAGAGTATGTGGCATCCAGAAGCCTCTTCTATGTGGCTCGGGAAGCCAGAATAGTAATTCTCCTGAAGAGGTTTGAACCCAGCCCTGGCGGATTTTGAAAGGCAATGACTATAATCGCAATGAGAGGAATTGGAATACATGACAAGATTATCTAAGGTTAGACTCACCACAATATTTGCTGAAAGGTCCAGGGCATAGTTCTCTTCAACACATCTTGTGTATTCATCTAATGAGCTTGGCACATTGCCTGCATGCCAGACCCGAACAGTGTTATCCGAGGATCCTGATACAATCTTCTTGCCATCAGGAGAGAATGCAACTGATAAAACAGCACTGGTGTGGGCCTCCAACGAGTTGCTGATTGCCTTGTCACTCTCTGCATCCCAGAGTCGAACACTGTTGTCCCAGGATCCTGACACAATCTTCTTGCCATCGGGAGAGAATGCAACTAGTGAAACACCTCTGGTGTGGCCCTCTAATGGGTTTCCAATTGCATTGGCACTCTCTGCATCCCAAAATTGAAGAGTGTTGTATGCCGACACAATATTCTTGCCATCAGGAGAGAATGCAACTGATGAACCAGTACTAGTGTGGCCCTCTAATGGGTTTCCAATTGCATTCCCACTCTCTGCATTCCAGATCCGAACGGTGTTGTCCGAGGACCCTGACACAATCTTCTTGCCATCAGGGGAGAATGCAATCGATAAAACAGTACAAGTGTGGCCCTCTAATGGGTTTCCAATTGCATTGCCACTTTCTGCATCCCAGAGCCGAACAGTTTTGTCTGAGGATCCTGACACAATCTTCCTGCTGTCAGGGGAGAATGCAACTGAGAAAACAGCACTGGTGTGCCCCTCTAATGGGCCACCAATCATGTTGCCACTCTCTGCATCCCAGAGCCGAATGGCGTGGTCCTGAGATCCTGACACAATCTTCTTGCCATCAGGGGAGAATGCAACCGAGAAAACATCACTGGTGTGGCCCTCTAATGGGTTGCCGATTGCATTGCCACTCTCTGCATCCCAGAGCCGAACGGTGTTGTCCCAGGATCCTGACACAATCTTCTTGCCATCAGGGGAGAATACAACTGATGAAACAGCACTGGTGTGGCCATCTAATGGGTTGCCAATTACATTGCCACTCTCTGCATCCCAGAGCCGAACAGTGCCGTCCCAGGATCCTGACACAATCTTCTTGCAATCAGGAGAAAATGCAACCGATGAAACACCATCTGTGTGGCCCTCTAATGGGTTGCTGATTGCATTGCCACTCTCTGCATCCCAGAGCCGAACGGTGTTGTCCAAGGATCCTGACACCATCTTCCTGCCATCTGGGGAGAATGCAACCGAGAAAACATCACTGGTGTGGCCCTTTAATGGGTTGCTGATTGCATTGCCACTCTCTGCATCCCAGAGCTGAAGAGTGTTGTCCGAGGATCCTGACACAATCTTCTTGCCATCAGGGGTGAATGCAACTGATGAAACAGCACTGGTGTGGCCCTCTAATGGGTTGCCAATTGCATTGCCACTCTCTGCATTCCAGAGCCGAACAGTGCCATCCCAGGATCCTGATACAATCTTCTTGCAATCAGGAGAGAAAGCAACTGATGAAACACCATTTGTGTGGCCCTCTAATGGGTTACCGATTGCATTGCCACTCCCTACATCCCAGAGCCGAACAGTGTCGTCATAAGACCCTGACACAATCTTCCTGCCATCAGGGGAGAATGCAGCTGAGAAAACATCACTAGTGTGGCCCTGTAATGGGTTGCCGATTGCATTGCCACTCTCTGCATCCCAGAGCCGAACGGTGTTGTCCCAGGATCCTGACACAATCTTCTTGCCATCAGGAGAGAATGCAACTGATGAAACAACATCGGTGTGGCCCTTTAATGGGTTGCCCATTGCATTGCCACTCCCTACATCCCATAGCCGAATGGTATGGTCATGAGATCCTGAGACAATCTTTTTGCAATCAAGGGAGAATGCAACTGATGAAACAAAATCGGTGTGGCCCTCCAGAACCGCTATTGTTGCTGGCCATTTTCTCTCCTGTCCCTTGCTTATTGAAAGCAGCCCTGTGAATTTCTCGAGGTAATTGCATCGCACAGTTGACTCAAGTGGAGCCAGAGCCATTGCTGACACATAGATGTGAGGGGTACTTTGAACAATTGCCGGCCCAAAGAAGGATATGAATCTTTTTGCATCTGTGGCAAATTTGATAATTTCCGGCTCCTAAGTCCCCCTGAATTCATGCCAGAGTGGAATGAAGTCATTCAAAGCTTACCTTTGTCCAGGTGATTAGCCCATTAAGTGCGTGAGGTGCATATTCAACCCTCCTGAGCAAGCTTAAAACCTCTAGCCAGAATAGAAACTTCTCCAATATCAACATGTTTCCGAGCTGGTCAATCTCCTCATTCCAACTACTTTTGGCCAGATGGTCCACCCAATAGCAGCAAGCATATATCAGAATCTTTGATATGTGCTCTTGGATCTTGTTGTCAAGCTCAGAAATTTCAACATTCTTTATATATGAACTTGATAGTTTGCAAATGTTGAAGCACAGCTGATTCTTCATGACCTGCATCAAGGAGTATGCAATAAACTGTTGTGGCTCTTCATAAATGATGTCCATCCTGTTATCTTGAATCTTTGATGCCATGAACTCTCGAAAAGATAAATGCATAATGTGTACATTAACCTTATCAGATTCCGGAAGATGAATAACAGCACTGAGAGGGACCAATACTCGTCTGACAGAGTCCACAGTTATATTGAGTAGTGTGGCAAGACTGTGGCAATCCAGTGGCTCAAAGACTTGCAGAACAGTGGCGAGGACTCTGGTAGCATTAGCAAAGGACTCCTGATCACAATCCTCTGGATTTGTCGATAGTTTAGGAATTGCCCAATCTACAATATGGAGGTAGAGCTGATTCAGATCCCTGAGAGAAGCTGCTTTTAGGAGAGACTTCATTGACTCTTGTGGATGAATTCCAGGGTATCTTGAGTACACATAGCGAACTGCAGTTGCAGCAAAGATAAAAAGTCCACTGGCTCTTTTAACAATTTCATCCATATCATTCTGCTCGGCTGTCCAACTACCAGGTACTGTCCAGTTTTTGCTGGCCAGTGAGTTCTTGACATAAAGGTGAATATCCTGTTCAGTGTCACTTGGATCCACCTGATCCAAAACAAAATTTTCCATCAATGTCAAGAGTTTGTCATACTTGAGATATGACGGAACATTTGGTCGTCCAGTCAGAAAGAAATGAACATGGCTTGGGATCTTTTCAATGCTGTCTGAAAGCCACCGAAGGAAGAGCTGGCCCTGGTCCTGTCCACACTCATCCAAGGCATCCAGACAAATGATCCACGGAGTTGGTGCAATAAGTGATAACTGCTGAAGAATATCCACAACAAGCTTGTCAAACTGTTCTTTGGGGTTTGCATCCAGAACATGAGCATTGTTCATGTTCAACAAATCCACAAGCAGCTTCTTGAATTCAGGGCTATATACTGCCAGCTGATAAGCCAGTGTAGCAGCAAAGTACTTTAGCCCATTGCGCTGATCGGAATTCCGAGAGAAAAAGAATGATGCTGCAAGCTGATTATCACTGGCAAGATCAACTGCAACAGTCTTGGCAATAGTTGATTTCCCTGATCCTGCAGAGCCACTGAGCATCACAATTGGGTGTGAGTTGTTCAAAAGCAGGTCTTTGAGTTGCCGGACCACTTTAGTCCGGGTATCCTTCATGCAAACTTCGGGAGTATCTTCAGCATTGTACTGTGCAGGAACATGTTTGAGTTTTGAGAGCAGCTGTTCTGCATGAACGTAGCCAACTACAATAGAGAATCAGCTGAGGAGAGGGAAACATAGGTGGCATACATACCTTCATTCTGGATGTTTCCGATCAACTTCTCAATAGAGATATTTCCAGCAAACTATGAACAACAATATTATAATTTCTGGTACCCAGAGAGAAAGAGAATACCATGAAATGATTGACATGAGTTATCACTGCAGCCTGCATGCCGTGAATATCATCCTTGAGCTGTTTGCTTCTCCAAAATTGAGTCATTCGAGATTTCTGTGCGAGGGACTTGCAGGTCCTGGCAATTGAGTTGAGATTTCTGCAAAAAGTCTTAGCATCCAAAGTGACTGCCATGAATATCCTCACAGCTTCAACTCAATCAGCCGATTGTGTAGACCATCACTACATCCTGAGACCTTTACATCAATAATTTGTTTCAAGTTATTGTGCAAGTTCTCCACACTGCGGCGGCCCATGCATTTTTGGGACCGAAACATGGGTTGCAAACACGCCTCCCTTTTTGGGTCTATTTTTGTTTGACACCTTAACACGAATGAAAAACGAGCGCTGTTTGGCCTATTTTCTGTGTTCAAAAGGTCGGCAAACATGCAACATCTTTCTGAACCAAACACCTAAGCAAAAGAATATATGTTCAGTCACTTTTCCATCACAAGAAAGCTTCCCCTTTGGGCTCAAAACAGGGAAAGAACAATGAGAACTCGCCTGTTTTGCACCCCAAAATGACACTTTTTCCTCAGGAAAAAGGAGGCAAATATTCCCGCTATCTCATAGTGGGTTTTTGGGGGGTCGTAAAAATTGATGCCAGAAACCTATATTAGGCAATAATCCTCAATTAGGCACTGAAACATCGATCACATCTGTTGCATCTGATTTCACCCTTGATGCCGCGCTCTCCTTTCCGTCACCCCTTCAGCTTTAAATGAATCCCTCGGTTCCCTTTGCCCCTCGCCTGCTCCTTTGCCTCTTGCTCTAACACACTGCTACCCAAGGTCTCTCTGCCAGTGCTTCAGCAACCAACCATGTCTCTCATACAAGTTAACGGTCACACCGCTTCGTCCGCGTCTTATCATTCGTCTCTGCGGACCACCCTGTCTCCGTCGTTCTACAACAGTCTCCGCAAGGATCATCCTACCCGCCAACTCGTCACAACGGTGGTTCCTGGCTTTGGGCCTTACTGTGTCGTCATGGAGTGCGAAGTGGATGCGGCGTCCGAATTCGATGTCGTTCTTGGTTCTGAATGGGCTGCCTATATCCGCGACTTTCTGCAAGTCTCTGGGTATCGTCTCAACCGTACTTTCGATGCCTGGATCTTCCTTGTCGATCCCCATCATCCCCTTGGTAAGTTTACACAGTTCGTACCAACGGCTTTTTCCGTTTATGTTGTCGCAGGTTCCACCGCCACTCCACCCGCACCGGTGGTTCCTTTGGCCCCAGGTATGTTTCTTTTGGTCCTTCTCAGTGTCCTGTCTGACCCGTTTTAGTCATAGTCCAGGCCGTTATGAACCCCATGACGACCAACTCACACGGCTCTATGCAAGGTACGCCGTGTTTTCCATGCTTTTATGAAGACATTCTGACTTGTTTAGCTCCCGTCTCGGCCCCCCCTATTAAAACCTACTCTGAAACTTTAAACTTTGAAACTTCGAACTCTGAACGCGGATATGTCCCCTATGTACCATCTAATAGTAATGATCTAGATGCCGCTGGCCCTTCGAAACCCCGAGCTCCGCGAGGTCGTCCGTCAGCCGCGTTTCCCCAGAATGACCAGTTCATGCATTATGAGCCCATTAATGCAAACACTTCACCTGTCGCTGGTCCGTCGAAACCCCGAGCGCCAACTGCGGTCCTGCCGTTGTTAACACAAGTCGAGAAACGAGGAATTGATGCGCTCGAACGTCTCTTCTTGTCGCCACTGCCGAACGCGAACATCTTTACTATGGACAACCAGAATTTACAGAAACTAATGAAATCGCATCACGTTCCGTGTGACCCTGATCTGACGCTCAATGGTGCCCGGAATGCCATGCTGCTTCATTTGCTCTCTGGTTCTTGTGTTGACGCCTGTGATCCTGCTTTCCGTGTTGAACACCCGTGCCACTGTCGAGAATTCTGTTCCGTCTTCCCGGAATCTCGCGACATGGTATTCCAAGTTCTCAGTCTCCTCCTGTCTGCGTCGGAGGATAGGCTGCCTGACTCGCACATAACTTTTGTGATGATCTGCATGGGACTCCCTGACAGAACAAGAGTGCGATTCCATCTCCAGCTTTCGACAAGACGGCGCAATGTTCTTCGGGACCATTCGGAAAGTACGGTGATCCGTGAATTATTTAATCGACTGGAAGACTTACCGAAGGCTTCCCTCCTCGTCCTTGCACAATCCCACGGCATAAAGACTGTTAAAGCGAAGACTAGTGAGCAGCTACGAGCCTCTATCGTTCATCACGTCACCCATGGATCGTGCGCCACTCATGAAGGGTACTCTTCCCCATTGGCTTGT
The DNA here is from genome assembly GCA_029378385.1 of Mycena metata. Taxonomy (NCBI): domain Eukaryota; kingdom Fungi; phylum Basidiomycota; class Agaricomycetes; order Agaricales; family Mycenaceae; genus Mycena; species Mycena metata. The sequence continues at coordinate 303,340 of JARKIB010000070.1, forward strand.
TCCTCTATGGAGCACAACTTCTTTGAGACGCCTACGCCCGGAACCGGGGATGATCCTGCTACTTGTCTTCAAATCCACATTCTTCGTCAAATTGCCCCCGTTCTTCGCTCGCGTGCATTAAAGCGATTATTGCAGATGCACGACATTAAGTTCCGTGAATCGGACAACCTCCGACAGTTACGCAAAAGGTTGAAAACCTTCCTCCGTAGTCTGATCACTGGAAAATATGGCGAAGACGGCCTGACTCTCACGGGGAGTACTCGAAAGGCTCGAGCACGATTGCATGCGAAGCTCAAATCCAACTGGCCTCAAGTTGTACCGGATCACCTGAAACGCAAATTAGAAGCCAACTTTAACATTGCGATTTCGAGTTCAACCTTGGCCACCTTTGTTTGTGGAAGCTGCACTGAGAACTGTCCAATAGATCATAAGGGTACTCTGTCCTTCGAGGACTTCGATATCAGCCTTTTGAAACGGCCTGATGAGTCTATCAACGTGGACGACGAGGAACTACTATCCAGAGATGAAGAACCTATAGACCCCGAAGCTGATGTTCTCGTTCCTTGGCTGGATCCTCGTTGTCCCGATCCGCCGATGCCGCTCCCCGATAATCATCCATACCAGAGTTTGCTGATTGACCCCGAGTGCCTCGAAATTGACCCCGACACAATGGATACTGTGCTTGTCCTATGTCGGCGTTGTCGAACTGATCTCAAAGCCGGACGAGTGCCTGCTCTCTCCACAGCAAACCGGAATTATCTTGGACCTGTACCTGCTGAGTTGAAGGGTCTCACCGTTGTCGAAGAAGCCATGATTGCACTGTGTAGAGCGAAGTGTTGGATAATCCAATTGAGGGAAGACTCGGACAGCAGTATCCCATTTGCGCAGCGTGGCGTTCGGGGACATATCATCGTTTATCCTCAAAAACCATCCGCTATCGCCACAACTCTGCCGCCATCTATCTCCGATGTCACCACTCCGATTTGTGTTGTTTTCGTCGGTTCCAAACCGCCCACAGCGGAGTGGCTTAAAGAAAAGGCTAGCCCTTTGATCGTTCGAAAAGAACGTGTCCTGGATGCTCTTGCTTGGTTGAAAATCCACAATCATCTTTACCACGAAGTCCTTATCGACAAATCAGAGTTGGAAAAATTACCCGACGAAACTATCCTCCCTTTTCACATTGAGCATGTAATCCCCAACGCCGGCATCGATGTTACCACCTCTGACTACGTGCCTGGCTCATCACAACCTGTAGTTCCGGATCTGTCCGACATCCTCCAACCACCTCCCTCAGATATTCCTTTCGAGAGTGTCGTTGTGACTGATGTCGATGGGAATGCTCCTTCGAGTGAACTCAAATCTGCTGCACTCAGACATCTGAAAAAACCCGGATCCAATTACGTCGAAATTCCGCATGATCCAAATCCGGCCAATGAGTTCAACAATCCCCATCTCTTTCCCATGATGTATCCAACACTTTTTCCTTATGGGCTTGGTGGTCTGGAGGACAAAAATCGTCGTACTCCTCTCGGATTCAAGCGTCATATCAAACATTTATTCAACCTGGCCGACCGTCGATTCCAAGAACATTATTCATTTTTGTTCACTGCATTCAACATGGTTCAACGCCGTTCTCTCTTGCTCCGAACCCATTTGAAGGCAAAACGCTCCAACTTTGACCATATAGCTGCTCAATTTGGCACAGTCTCCCCCGCCACAATTCATATTGTTTCTGAACGCGTTGCCGCAGGAGATAATATCACCGCCAATAATGCCGAAGAGCGTCGGGTCTTACGCCTCATGAAGGAGGTTAGTCTCATAAATTCCATGTGTGCCAGGTTCCTCCCAGTCCAAACTGGTCATGCGCAACCAGATCAGGGCACTAATGATCGATAAAGGTCTTCCGAGTTTCTACATTACCATCAACCCCGCCGATGTCTACAATCCTCTCGTCAAATTCCTTGCCGGAGACGACATCAATCTCGACTCTTTACTGCCTAAGGATATTCCAGATTATGTTCAGCAATCGGTCACTATAGCTCGAAATCCTTCAGTGGCTGCTAGATTTTTCAACATCTACCTCAAGGCGTTCATCAAGACCATCCTCGGGTGTGATCCAGATGCAGAAAATCCCGAAGAAGGTGGCATCTTAGGTGTCGTCAAGGCGTATTACGGAACGGTGGAAGCGCAAGGCCGAGGAAGTCTTCATTGTCATATGATGGTATGGGTGGCCGGAGGACTCAATCCCAACGAGATAAAGGAAAAGGCTCTCGAGAACGGCGGCAACATAGAATTTCAACAGCGATTAATTACCTTCCTCGACGACACTATCTCCACCGCCATCCCCCCAGATTCTGAACGATGTGATCTTGAAACTCCACTCTCTAAATGCCATCCATGTGCGACGCGAGGTCCTGGTCCGGGTGTCAAACCAGAGGATATGTCTGACGCTGAGCAACGAGATTTGCACAACCTTGCGGAACGCTGCCAGAGACATCGCCATACTGGGACATGCTATAAATACTGGAAAGGATCCGCCCCGAAAGACTGTCGCTTCGACCTCGACAAAGATAACGAGACACCCATTAGCGTCTTCGACCCAGAAACAGGAGAGTTCCATTCGCGTTGTCTAGACGGGCTGGTGAACAATTTCAACGAGACCATGCTCCGCGCTATACGCTGCAATATGGACATCAAATTCATAGGGTCTGGTCCTGCGGCAAAAGCTATCTTGTATTACATCACGGATTACATTACAAAATCCCAGCTCCAAGCCCATGTCGCGTACGCCGCTTTAGAGGGTGCTGTACATAAACTTGGGGAGTTCAATGCCGAGGAAGACGACCTCACCGCGCGAGCAAAGCGATTACTTCAACGATGTGCACACTCTCTGATATCCAAACAGGAAATGTCCGCTCAGCAAGTAGTGTCCTACCTGATGGACTTCGAAGACCACTTCACTGATAATGAATATGCCAACCTGTTTTGGACCAGCCTCGAGGTCTTCATAAACAAGGAGGATCCAAGCCCTGAATGCTATCCAATTAAGGTTGTTCCCGTTGTCGATTCGTCGTCTTCCCCGGACTTGGCAGAAGAGGCAGTCAAAGCGGATGTCGATTCTGAACATGACCATCACGATTATTTCGGTGACACGGTAGGAGAAGATGAGGAGGAGGAAGATCCGATGCACATGCAGGGGCGGGGAATTGAGCGTGAATCGGACATTGTGGATGACACCATGGCGGATTTGGATGACCACGATGATATCACCTTGACGTTGGATGGCGCTGGGAAGCTCGTTCCGACTGCGAACCAAGCCTGTGATTACCAGAAGAGAGGGGAGTTGCTTGAAAATGTCTCTGTTTGGGATTTCGTGGCGCAGACCGAAAAGCTAAAACTTAAGCGCAGGATATTCACAGATAATGATTCGGACCAGGAGCATCAAAGTGACGATGGAGGAGCAGAAGATCCAGATTATCCTTGGACGAGGGACAACATACTAGATTATGAAGGTCATTCTCGCCCTCGTGTCTCGTTCCAAAAAAGTCATCTGGAGGACGCAACTCATGTCATTAAAGTTCGGTCTTTTTTGAATCGCAGAGTACCTGTTCCCATCGGTCCCGCACTCCCTAAAAGAAGTGATTCTGCGTTCATTGAAAAGCATGCCCGACTTATGCTCATTTTTTTCAAGCCGTGGCGCCATGCAAGTGACCTGAGGCAAGTTGGTCAGACCTGGAGAGCAGCTTATGAAGAGTTCTTACCCCACTGTGCTCCCGAGAACTTGGAGCGCATCGAGAATATGCAGTTGCTGCACGAATGCAAAGACAGCCGCGACGCCCATTATGCAGACCGCCGCAACCGCCGGAGGGCCGGCTTGACTCTCGAAACTAGTCGTCGTTCCACATCTGATGAATTCAGTGAAGAGACGGACGAGACATTGCTAGACCACTTATCTTCGATGGAGGCCGCCCGATCGATGCGCGCAGAGAGTTCTCGAGACGATATCCTAAAAGCGCTGGAACATGCCCAGAATTGTGGTTTGCTCGGTCGCCCCGGCTTTGCTGCGCCGCCCGAATCGGCTGAGTTCAGTATGCATACTCCCGTTTACGAGGATCACCCAGTCTCCGAAGCTCTCTGGACGAAGACCTACGAAGCGCGGAAGGAAGCCTCTAAACGGTCCGCATTAAGCACCGTAAGTGCAGCGACCGACAGGACTGACCTTAGACCAACTGAGGGTGACGCCGGCATACGGGATGGATCAGCATTTCGGGACTTTCTTTCCACTCCGATGCAACCGACCCTTCGCGACACTGACCTGCTTATTGACCGTGACGAGGAATTAGTATCTGCCGCGGCCAAAGAGACATCAGACTTGCCTACGTTGATCGCCAAACACACCCTCAATGCCGAACAAGCTAGAGCTTTCTCTATTGTAGCCGAACATAGCATAGCCAAAGGGCGTGATCCACTGCGAATGCATTTAGGCGGACCGGGTGGGACTGGGAAATCAAGAGTGATTGACGCCTTACAAGATTTCTTCACGACCTGTCAGCAACCTCGAAGATTCAGGCTAGCCTCGTATACTGGAGTTGCCGCGCGAAACATCTCCGGGATGACTCTTCATGCCGCGTTGATGCTCGGGGACCATTATCGGAGTGCTCTGAGTGCAAAATCCAAGCGTGATCTGATGTCGATGTGGGAGGGCGTGGACTACTTGTTCATTGACGAGATTTCGATGGTCGGATGTTCATTCTTGTATGACATTAGCCGTGCCCTCAGCATCGCAAAGGGTAACGACCTGGCATTTGGAGGTATCAGTGTTGTATTCGCAGGTGATTTTGCACAACTGCCGCCGGTGGGCCAGAAGCGATTGTACGCCCACCTAGACAAAGAAACCATCGCCAGCGCTGGAACGAAGAAGGGACAAAAAATAGTGTTCGGCAAGCTGTTATGGCTCTCTGTAACCAGTGTCGTGTTTCTGCATGAGATTATGCGCCAGACCGGTCCAGAAAATCAGCCGTTCGTCGAATTGCTCGAAAGGCTACGGGAGGGTCGATGCACAACGGCAGATTATGATTTGTTAAATACACGCCTTGCGAGCAGACTAGACATCGACTGGAACAGCGATAAGTGGAGTTCAGCACCAATAATAGTGGCCGAAAATGCGATGAAGGATACCTTGAACATTCAAATGGCGCAAGATTTTTCCATAAAGACTGGGCGTCCTCTCCATTGGTATTATGCACAAGACACTCATTCGAAACGCACCCCGGTTACGAATCCCGTCCTGTTGGAGAAGCTGATGCAAGCAGACTCAGGGAAAACGAACTCACGCCTAGGTAAAATTCCGTTGGTGATAGGTATGCCGGTGATGATCTCACAGAATTTCGACGTCGAGGGAGGTGTTGTCAATGGCTGCACAGGAACTTTGATAAGTGTAAGGTACAGGATTGGACCAAATGGTAAGCGATATGCGCTGTCTTGCATCATAGACGCTCCCAACACAACCCCAGGGATTCTGCCCGAGTTACCGCTGCATCATGTAGTCAGTTTGCGAGACACAACACAGATCAAGTTCACGCACCCGCACTCGAAGAAGACACAGGTAATCAACAGAACACAGCTACCTGTCATGCCTGCGTTTGCAATGACCGCCCACAAAGCGCAAGGGAAGACCTTACCTGCTTGTATCGTCAACTTCACGGGATGCAAGGGTAGTGAATCCCCGTATGTCATGGTCTCACGGGCTACGTCGCTTGATGGTCTGGTAATATTGACTCCATTTCCCAAGGAGAAGATTTGCTGTCGGCAGAACGAAGATTTGCGCCTCGAATTTCGTCGACTCCGATTCCACGCGCTGAAGACTATTTAGTCGTTCGGGACGCCGGAGGAGGTCGACCGAGCCTCTTCCCAGTTGCGATCCGAGTTCAGTGCCGCCTCTGTCGCTCAACCTGTCGAGACCGAAGACGTTGGCGTCAGGCTGCATCAGGTGCAGCGCGCCAATGCGGTCTTGACGGCGGCCGTGCCGCAGCCACGCGAGCGCTTGCCGCTTGACACCCCCATCAACTCCGGCCCGAGCCAACTCACTCGCGCCGCCGGCCAACTCGTCTTCCTTCCCCCCATCTCTCAGCCTCCTCCCAGGCCTGCCCCAGGCCGCAAGCGCCGCCTGGATGATACTTCCACCCCGAAGTCCCACAAGGCCAACAAGCGGCAAAAACAGTAACTTTTCTGACACACGCCCACTCATTGTGCCCCAATGCCCGCGGTCTCAACCATGCGTGCGGTCCATGCGTCTTCTCGACTGTCCTCCTTGTACTCCGCCTCAAAGGACCCAAAATGCGATGTGTTCTTTTCAGTTGCATTCGTCCTTGTCCTAGCATGATGCGAGCTTGAACAGGTATGCAAATCCGCTGCTTTTAATATCAATTGAGTACTTATTCTCGCCCATAGATGCTTGGTCCTAATTCCCTTCCTTTCAACCACGTCCTGAACACAGTATCGGGCCCTCGACCAGTACTGTCCCCGCTCCAGCCAATCTCGCCACATTCACTCTTCAGAGAAGTTCGTCCACCTGGAATATGCACATCTGGAATCTTCAGCTTCTTTTCTTGGCCCCTGATTAGCCACCGAAGTCAGAGTGGGTAATCTGCACTTCTTTTCACTGTAAGTTAATGTATTAATATCTTGCAGGAAATCAGCGCGCCGACTCCTTGCGTCCAATCAATGCTTGCACAATACCCGAGCGAGGGCCGTGCGCTACCCTTCATCTCCTCCCTTGGATCTTTTCCATGCCTTCAATACAGTTGTCTGCCATTTATCTCGGTCTGCCTTCCTGTATGTTATTCCTACTAAGTTTTGTCAGGCTTGACTGACGGGATTTGGACCAGGGTGTAATTCTTATACATACCCGTAACGTGCTTTCGGTTGCTACCTTATTATATTGTACATATTTTATCCTCTTGCCCTGTAATACTTGCACGCTCTCGTCCCACTCGTCTTGCCAAGTTTTTGTTTTTTTTGCTTGAGATGGATCGTAGATCCCAATGCTGAAGGCAGATAGCGGGCATTGCCGCGGCACGCGGGCTACACCGATTATCATGATAACGCGAGTCGGCAACTAAAGCTATGTAAGGCCGCGCGTCACCCGGCTCAGCAAACCCATTAATAGGCCTCGCTTTCTGCAGAATAATTTCAGAATCTGAATCTGGATAACTCAGCCCATGCCTTTGCCCACATTTTCCGACTCCACCACCGCGGAGGAAGTTTCTGACGCCCTCGCCGAAGAGGTTCGAGGCAGAAGTGGTAATTACCATCGGTGTCCTCCTCGCTGAAAGCTGACTTCTTTGGAGTCCTGATCACTGGTACGTCGATGGGAGGAATCGGGTTCGAGACGGCTCGCGTCATTGCAAAATACGCCAAACTCGTCGTTATAACGGGATACGACGCGGGGAGGTACGGACACACACTTGCGAAATGTTGAACACCGTGATTAATTGGGACCCTAGACTGCAGCTCTCGGAAGACGCAATTAGGAGAGAGTTCCCCTCAGCGAATATTCGCCGCCTCGTCCTCGATCTCTCGTCCCTAGCCAATGTGCGCAAGGCAGCCGCAGAAGTCCAGGCGTATCCCGAGCCGCTTCATGTGAGTGTCTTCTGCGATCATTTTTTTCATGACAATTCAGTGCATACCGCCAGGTGTTGATAAACAATGCTGCCGCTCCCATCGGTCCTTTCAAACGCACCACGGATAATTTCGAGAGCCAGATCGGAATAGGTACCAGTTCTTTCACTTGTCTCCTCCCCCTTCTGATCCCATGCAACGCAATAGACCACATAGCGCCCTTCCTCTTCACTAAGCTGCTCACGCCAAAGCTCTTGGCCTCGGCCACAACTCAGTACACGCCACGCGTGGTTTTTCTTTCCAGTTATGGTCACGCATTCATCCCTGCCGCCGGATTTGACCTCAGCCTCGTGACCGGACAGCCCGATCCAACAACGTACAACCACAGCAACGCCTACTGTCATGCAAAAAGCGCGGCCGTTCTCACTGCGCTGGAGCTGTCGAAACGCTCTAGCGGACGGATTAATGCATATAGCTTGTGCCCTGGTCGTGAGTCGGTTGCATTTTTTATTTGGTTGAATGCCAATCGCAGCTTCGGTAATGCAGTAATCTACACGAACATCCACCAAAAGGAAGAGTCCATTGAGATCTTCCAGGCCGGTGGTTCGTCTCACTTCACCCGTGATACAGCAACCAAATATTTCGTCCTACAGGCTATCTTGACGCGGACAAGAAGCCCAACACGCAAGCTCACGTGTGGAAGACGATGCAGCAGGGCGCCGCGACGTATGTCGGATCCCTCCCGGCCTATGCCCTCAGGACTCTCATTAAATTTCGTTATAAACAGGACCGTCGTAGCGGCCTTCGATCCGCGAATCAATGGTCAGTGCTCTCAGCATCCGCTTGCTACCCAGCCAAGTAAACTCTATAGATAAACCCGGTGCATACCTCACCAACTGCAATGAAGCGAATCACGAGCGTGCAGCATCTAGCTCGGATCCTGTGAGTCCTCTAACTTTGGCTCTTCTCAAAGATTAGCTGAACATCCAATGCTTCTAGGAAACTGCGGAAAAGTTGTGGACACTGACGGAGGAGGTTATAGGTGAAAAATTCGAGTTTTAGTTGTAGATGGCCCGCGGCCCGCAGCGCGATAAATAACGATGGCCAGATCTATATTTCAAAGGAGAATTAAATTCGAGTCTGACGTTTGAAAGTTTCAGCATCGCCGGGATCGCCGAATCCGTTGAGTGTCCGCTCAGTGCCTAAGAATGTAGTCGGAGACCACTAGATTTTGAATCCGAAACCTCCTCAGTGACTCGAGATTGCATTTGCCCCACATCTATCCCAGAAGAGTCCGCCAAACCGAGGTTCAACCAAGGATCATCAATATTTGATGGATCTATTTTGGTAGTGTTCAAACTTCAACTCAAGTTTCATTTATTTGTTCACAACTGGAGTGCAAGCGAGGGCTAGTGGACACCCAATACCTTGGAATGTTGAGAAGGAGGTGTTAGTTGCAGGTCAATGAACGGCCCGTACTACAGTACCGTCCGTAATATAATGTATGGCTGGGGGCAATGGGCAGCGATAACGGAAAACGGGAAGAGCTCAAGAGATGTCTACATATCTGTAATTATCAACCTATCGTCGAAAGTCCTTAGCGACAGCGTGTTGTGAGTTTCAGTTCCTTTTGTGGGAAAACAAGTCTAAAATGGCAATCAAATCACATTTTCGTAACAGCGGGTCCTGCAACACTTCAAAAAATCCGAGAAAATTCTGGAACGTCCCCAGCATGAACTTGTATGCATCTATGACTGTTTCGAGGGACTTCTGCCTTCGCTTCCGAGATCTAGTCACGTGACAACCCGTCGCCTTGCACAATACGCCGAACTCACCTCATCATCCCCGAAGTTGAACACATCCTTTCGACCCCTTCGGGGTGTCATACGAAAAATTGGAACGATACAGAGAAGTTTTGATAGACTACAACAAAACAATTTTCGCGAAGCGGAAATTGTTTTGTTGTAGTCTAAGTGTTTTTCGCGGAGCGAGTATGGGTGGGGTACCGGTGGGGTATCTTCGCGGAGCGAGTATGGAAGCCGTTTTCTTTCTATCCAGGCAATTTTTCGCGGAGCGAGTATGGGTGGGGTATTCTTCGCGGAGCGAGTATGGTCGAGGCGCAAGTTTTTTCCGCGGAGCGGGTATGGGGCTCAATTTTTCGCTTCCCATCAGGGCGCGAGTTCAAGTCCGGGGACGGACACATTTTTCTTTTGGCTCAAAACCGCACCCAATATCGTGGTTTGTCTTGCATTTTCACTGCCAGGTCCAAAACCCACACAAAAAAAAAATTCTGTTCAATTTTGTCCTTTTACAGGTGTTTGCGCACTGGCCGTTAGCCGCCGAGTCTGCGGCTTGTGCCCGAGTCCAAGGGGGCCCAAAGATAAGCAGTTACCATATGGGGTAGAGGGGGGGAGGGGTCGAGGGTCCGCCGGGGAAAAAAAATGTATGCAATTTTATTTTGCCCCAGGAAGGTCTTGAAGGTGCGACACAGTGCGCAGTCATTGATTCTCTTGCTAACGCTTGTATGACAGGTTTTTAAGGATGCGACATTGTATTTCTCCAACGAGAACCACTGTACGATCACTCAAGTCCTGACAACGATGGACAAAATCGACGATCTTATCACCATGACAGTCGTCACATCTTCGCTCCAGTTCGTCGGCGCTCCAAAGCGTACCCTTCATAGTGCCATTACATCCGCTCTCAAGTTGGGCAAGGCGACATTGAACAAATACTATTCTCGCACTGATGAATCGAACGTCTATCGGATCGCTATGGGCACGCTTCTCATCTCTTTATCATACTCTTGCTGACTGGAGATTCAGTCTTGCATCCCAACTACAAGCTCGAATACTTCCGTGTTCGAAAATGGGAAAAGGCTTGGATTGAGACGGCGGAAGGTCTTGTGCGCGAGGAATTCGAGACTAATTATGTGTCTGCCGCCAGCGGCGATGATCAGGGTGATGGGGCTAGTGATGGTGATGCAGTATGCTTTCGTATATGCTCAGAGTAACGCCTTATACTAAAGATTGCTTCCAGATTAGCATGTCCTCAAGCCAATTTGGACTCAATGAGGCAACAAACTGGCTTGAGGATATTTCGATGCCTGATGCTGTTCGGGACATTGACGAGTTGCAGGACTATCTATCTCAGCCTCTCGAACGCAACCGGGTTGATCCCCTTTGCTGGTGGTGGGGTAAGCGTCAAGTTTGGCCTACTCTTGCTCGGATGGCGCTGGACTATCTAAGTGTCCCCGGTATGTTTTGTGTCGCTCGCATGTATGACTGCAGATCACTGATTCTCCATAAGCGACTTCTGTTCCCGTTGAGCGGTTCTTCTCGCAGGGACGTTATCTTCTGGTCTTCACTCGTAACCGGCTCTCGGGACAGTCAATTCGCCGATTCTTGTGCTTCGGAGGGTGGAGTAAGCGGGATCTTGTTCGCACTGAGCAGGTCGTAGAGGCAGTCAAGGGGGTAATGGGCAGTAAACAACTAAAACGTGCCGCTCCCATCGAAGACAAGGAAGAGGGGTCGAGTAAGAATAAGCAGCGCAAAGAGTGATATTCTACTTCGTGTTTAGCCAATGTCCGATACATTTATTGATTATTTTTTTACGCCGAACGCACGAGTGATTTGTAGTCTAATTTTGCGCTAGTGATCTGCTGTTGTGAGCATTTGGTCTGGATCTGCAAAAAAAAAACCCGGTGCCAGAATTGAACGATAGAAATGAGAGAGTGATTACCCAATAAGGAGGGAAGGAGGCTACTGTTAGACCAAGAGGCCACATTGAAGACAGGACCCGTGCCCGAACCCGCTACCCGAACCCGCGGGTTCAGCACAGCCTCAACCCGTGGGTTTTGCGGGTCGGGTACAGACCCGTACCATTTGGGGTTCGGGTTTTTCGGGTTGGGGTCGGGGTTGGTGATTTTGTACCCGAACCCGTACCCGTGTCCAACACTAAGCGTGAATGCGCCGAGGAGGTATTGGCGCGGGGCGTCGGTGGGGTCTTGCTGCTGGTGCTGGTGCTGCTGCATGATCTCCTGCTGGCGCTGCACGTACGCCGCCGTGGAGGAGTGCATGGGCACGGAGGTGGAGAGCGCAAGCGCAGGCGACCCCGCGTGGACGGAATTTGTCGACGCCGACGCAGTGGCAGATGCAGGGAGGGGCACAACCTTCCACGGCCGCCCCCGCTTCTTCTTCTCGCCCTCCTGCACCGGCGCTGCGGGCTTGCGCTCCACCTTCACCTTTGGCGCCGGCTCCACCTTCGCCTTCTTCCTTTTCCTTCCCCCGCCCTTGTCGTCGCTCTCCCCCTCCTCATCGTCCTCCGCGTCGTCCTCGTTCTGGAAGAGAGAAAGTCAAGATCGTGCTATTATTGGTGGCTGTGTTGACCTGCTTAATCTGTCCTCGGGCCGGGGTTACCGTGAGCAGAGTGAGAGTGGCAGAGAGGTGAGTGAGAGAATATTTTTGGAAATTGAGGCAGGGGGTCGCCATGCAGAGTCACCCGAGAACAAGACACAGTGGACACACAACGAGCAGGAAGCAATACATGTAATAAATAAACATACACAAAACACATCTGTGGTAATCTAATCTTCCTTATTTCCCACTCAGGCGGGCTCGTGCCTCACCTAGCCAGAGCTCACATCCTCCAAAATGATTGGGCAGATACTTTGCATTCATACTTTATACGCTGCCCCGACACTTTGCACAGCATCCTTTCTACACATTGCAGGCCTTCCCTGGCCCATTGTGGACAAACGGCAATGCATTCCGACACCGACTGGATAAACTTCATGGGAACGAGTGTATTTTGATGGGGCAGAAGAGCGTGGGAATTAGGTGGATCTTGGGAAGCTGAAAATCATGGAACAAGAAATAAAATATTGGGGGTATGGGGTGGTTACCCAAAATCGGTGGAATGTGAAAAAATAGGGCTATGTCCTCTGAAAAAAAAGATCACGCCCCCTTGGCCATGCATCTCATATTTTTCTTTTGAGTCTTCACGCATTCTAGTGGGTTCTCCACCCGAATGCGAGGGTCTGCACAGCTTTGGTTTCTGTATAATAATCTTGATTTGAAGGTGAGCATGCACATGAGGTGGAATAACAAAACACGTTGGGTGAGAGTACAGTGGAAATGCGTAAAGTCACAAATGTGGCCGTGATGTGAATAGTGTTGACTCGCCTCAAATCACCTTATTTAAATAAATAGATTTTCAAACAAACAACAAACACAGGAGGTACATGAAACAAAATGGGCTAGGACTGCATATAATGGTTCGAAACTCAGACTGTAATCAACTTGACCTGTTCTTCCTCCAACCCAAGCTCTTCAGTATCACTATCCACTTCCTCCACCTTCCCCACAGGAACATTTAGCTCGGCCAAGCGAGCCAAATTCTGACAGTGCTGCTCTTTTGTCTCCTCACTGATACTGCCAACCCTCTCATCAATGTCCTGAACTCTCTTGGCTTGCGACGAGCGCTCAAAGAGTGGCTTTGCAGTTTCCCACAGTTCCAGTGCCTTCAGCAAATCCCCATTCTTTTTGGCCATGTCCCCAAGTCGGATCATGCACTCTGCTCTGCTGCAGTGAACATCCATGTAGGTAAATCCCTCCAAGGCAACAGTGAACAGGCTGACAGCGGTGACTTCATCGTTCTGCATGAGGTAGACATCTCCAATGAATTGCAAAGCCTTGTAAATTCTGAGGTTCTCCTTCGCCCGAAGGGAGTGTGCAAGTAGGATTATACTCCAGGAGGGATCGTGGTGTGGGCTCCAGCGAGTGACATCTGCCAGTCTCTCCAGACAGTAACTTACTATCTCAGAATCCTGACCTAACCCAGCTTTGAGACATTTGCAAAACAGGGAGCATGACATATCTCCTTCTCTGAGATTCAGATCGGCTTGAATCACATCACAAGCAGTCAGCATCATCGGTTGTCCTCCAATTTTGTTGAACATGGTTTGTGATACATATATTTTCTCCTGGATCACCTCACATGAAACTCCCATGGGGACCTCAACTGCAGCAATATTCATTGAGGAAAGACCCTCATAATACAACTGCCCCCCCCGATAGGTCTGAAGGACTTGTGTGTGGAGGGCACAAGCATAGGCATACTCTGATTTGAGTACATGAACTTCTGCCTGGCAGTTCATCAGGGCATGATTCAAGTCCCCCTGGGACAGACCACACAGCTCTAGAAGAGCACTGGCCCTTCTGACAAGGAAGATGCATTCACGATAATCACCCAACATTTGGCAGCACAAAGCTTCAGCATATAGTCCTCGTGCCTCTCTTTGTAAATCCCCAGACTTCTTTGCAAGTCTCTGCGCCTCCTGTGCATAGGCCTGTGCAGTGATATAGTCACCAGTTTGCAATTTGATCCATGAAAAGCGAGCTAAGATTGCAGACTGTCCTATGATGTTTCCATGTGACTTGGCCAAGGAGAGGCCCATTTGACAATACTTTAGAGCTGCGGGAATATCAAGGTCTGAGTAATAGTTGCCTAAATTAGTATAAAAGGTGGCTACGGTATCTTTATCAGTACCCATCATGGTTAAACAGAGAAAGTGAACATACCTTCCAAATCAGGATCATCCAAAGTCTTCAACCACTCCAAAGTCTGAGCAATCAGTGCCTCGGGATGGCGGATTGAATAGGATCTATAGGTACCAAATAACCTAACAGTGAAAGATACTTTTGCCCTATGATCCTCTGAAAATGGTAGGAGGCTGATGGCCTTGTCCATCAGAGGTATCACTTCATTGCCAATGTGTCCACTGAATCGGATGAAGTGAGATGTGCAGGAGATGCTATCTGCTAGATTGGGATGCCCCGGGTGTAGTCCATTCTGGATAATGTTCTGAATATTGGTGTAATTTGAAGTCAGTCGTTCAACATAGAGGGCTGATGATTGTTTCCCCGCATCAGCTAAATACACTTGGAGGAGCTCCTGGAAGTGTTTGAAAAGTGGTCCAATCATTTCATCTGTTGGTGGCCGGAATTTTGCCATGTATTCTCTGATTGGTACCAGAGCCTTGAGCCGCTTGTGGTCATCAACGTAAGCCAGAGCAGTGCGGAGCAGGGCCCTTTTACAATCAAGGATATCCTGAATTGCAAAGTTGCTTTGCTTCAGTTCAACATCTGAGAGCCCGTCTGGAAGGATCGACAAGAGACCCAGAAGCTCCTGGGAGTGAGGTGTGGACGTGATTCTAGGACTTTCAAGGGAAAGCAAGATAGATGATTCGAGATTGGATCTTTGGTCATATCCCTCTGAGATGACTGAGGTATGTTCCCTCTGCCAGCGCGACAAGATTGCAGTGGTGCCCTCCACATCCACTGCATGAGCAAGAAGGTTGATTGAAAGTGGCATATTGTCTGTGAGGTGAAGCACTTGGTCGATTTCCTCCATTGGGTGTCTATCTTCTGCGATAGCAATAAACACCTTGCGTGCAGCCTCTTGTGCCAAGGGCTCCAGAGAGGGCAGGAATGGCCGTGTCCATTGCACTTTGGAGGGTCTTTCTGCTCCTCGCATTGTAATCTTGGACTTCATGAGTAAAACAAGTACACAAGAAGAAATGAGAATACACACCATCAACGCAAGACTGGCTATATCTGTGAGCAGGGAGAGAAACTCCTCAACTTCTTTGCGAGATTCCGCTGGCTCCCAAACAGTCTCGAGGTTATCAAGAATCAGTAAAGTGGGTGACCCCTCTGAAAGACGGTCGAGCACTGTTCGAGTCAAGTCTTTCCCAAGTTTCATCCCGAGATGGGCTCCAATCAGGCCTGCAAGTTCCACCTTGCTTGCTGCAGTGTCACAGGCAACAAACAACCGATTTCCCTGGTATTTGATAACAACTTCTTCATGATGTAAGACAGCTTGTGCCAAACTGGTCTTTCCCATACCACCAGCACCTAGAATGGCTATCCTTGGAGTGCTTTGTTCAAAATGTTTGAGGATATCAGCAAGCTCTGATTCACGTCCATGGAATATTTTGGGTTCTGCTGGCAGCATTGAGATGGAGTTGGAGCTATGATATCTGTGAGCATTGACACAAAAAGACCAAAGTTATTGGGGATCACCTTGCATATGAACCGGAATACATCCTGCTAATCTGTGTGTCTGTTATTATCACTCTTATCAACAAATATGCTCACATACAGATGATGCTGAGTCTGAACTGGATATCGTCTCAATTGCATTCAGCACCTCCTGATGTCTGATCTGGGCCTGTTCTTCCATTTCTCTGGCAGTGGACATGATATCTGAGGATTTAATCTGCCAACCAGGTTGAGTGGGTGTGTCAATCTGCTTAGATGTGCAAAGTGTCCACCTGAAAGAACTTGATTCCCTCTTGCAATCCCGTCTTGCAATCCTTCAGTAGCCCATTTAATTCCCCCTGTCGGAAGAACTTCTTGACTTTGCTGCCACTTTGCTGGGCCTCAATAAATGTATAAATCTTGTGGAGGGTCCTAAATGTGTTGTGTGAGCCATGTGCATGTGTATTGGAGTGGAGGGTTACTGAGTGAAATTTGCAATTTCACGCAATGTGCTGGGTGGTAGTTCAATACCGGTGTCTGACTTAACGTAGACACCAATGATTGCATTGAGGATGTTGTGAGTCTGCTCCATCAACTCAGCGCACTCATTTTTGTCTTGTTTGATAGTCTAGGGCAACATCTGAGAGCCATGCTGGTCAATTTATTTTGGGAATATACCTGAACAAATTTCAAAAGCGACTGTGTGGTATTTACCATGGCTTCTATCCCATGGATCTTCAAGGTGTTGACTAGGATGTCGAATGTGTCAACCGTGATGGTAACACATTTTGAGATATTCTCCAAGCGGACTTCCATTATGGTTTGTTGACGAGGCATGATGGGAAAGGGTTGCATCAGGTGGGATCCTTGCAGGCTTTATACATTCGGGGTCTTGGGAACTTTTACTCTGATTGGATACTGCTGTGTAGGTCTGATGGTCCATCCAAATACATCTAGATCTGTCTTTGATATTCCACCAGATTCTCCCAAAATATGCAGTGCGCTCGAGGCATGGGGAAAACAGTGCAACCTATGTACTTGTCAGTGTATTATTATCCAAGCGGACTTCAGTGACAGTTTGCTGACGAGGCATGCAGGGAAAGGGGCATCTCAGTTAGAACCCTTCCAGACATATATGTCAAGGGTCTTGGGAACTTTTGCTCTCATTGGATACTGTTCATATCTTCTTCTACCATATATGTTTGATGGTCCATCCAAATACATCTATATCTGTCTTTGATATCCCACCAGATTCTCCAAAAATATGCAGTGCACTCTAGGCATGGGGCAAACGGTGCAACCTATATACTTGTCAGTGTATTATTTGTTCATATCATCTACACTCTCCTTTGCTCAGCCACCTCAACACTATCCAGATTCAAGGAATCACCACATAAATCACTCAAAACTTGTTTATATTCCTGCCTCACTGCTAGGCCAGCATACAAGCACCCACATTCATTTATGCACTACATAAAGTGGTAGCATGTGAAGCGTCCCACAGCATTTTGGTTTCAGAACATGTTGGTTGGTCTGTGCGAAGTACATCTTGTTCATCACATAAGTAGATGATATGATTTTTATGGCAACCAAAGGTGGAATAGTACATACAGTGTACTGAGGGATTATGGCTGCTATTCCAGGCCTGAGATTTGGGCTCCCCTTCCAATTCACTAGAGTAAGGAATTCGGAAAGTGTGAGGTTGTGTATCAACAAGCACCGGATCCCACGAGCTCTGACATCAACTTTGAGATGCTGTGATATCTGGTTCACAGCAACACAGAGGAGATGTATTGTGTGGTTAGATGATATGCTGCTGTGCAGCGGCCATGGAGACAGAGAATGATGGAGGATTAGGACACTTAATAATTGTTGCCAAACTTCTAGGCCATCAAGAGTGTTTGCATCCAGTGGAGTCCATGAGGTCCATACTATATCCTGCTGGGAACCTTGTTCATCAGTGTCGACATGGCTTGGACAAACAAATATTTGGTTAAAAATCACGCCAGAACAATTGTGCCACTATTGGTGGCTGTGTTGACCTCCTCGGTCCGGGGAGCCGGACCGTATCGGGGCCCCTATTTACAAGCAGAGTGAGAGCGAGGGGAGGGAGATTCGGGCTTAATCCTGAACGCTCTCCAGGCTCAAGCTGTGATATGAACAGTTCAGGTGTAAACCCATGCTGGATTTGAGCTGCATGTACATGTTAGAACTGAAAAGTGCAAGAAAAGTGTCGACGAGTTCTTATTTTGAAGCCCGAAGAAAACCCAGCAAAGCCCGAGGGCCGAGACTCAACCTGTTTATGGCCTCAGAAAAGATGTAAGAAGGATCCACTGCTCGGTTCGTGAAAAACTTCGAACAAACTTGGTCGGCAGTCGTACGGTCACGTTACCTCCGTTGGCACATCGCGCTTGGGGCTATTTGGCTGCAACCCGAGTCAATGTCGCTGGGAAGTTGTCGTTCTTGATCGAATGAACTCTTGTAGACTACACTTCAATTCCGCAGCCGGGGTTAAACAGTTGTTCTATTGATGTTCAAAGAGGTCAATCATTGCGTCGTGACTGGGGGAAGACCAAATATCATATCCTTAGAGGATGCACCTCCCATAACGGGATGGTTTACACCCGCGGGTCGGTAGATGACTACAATCACTTTGCTGCTGTGACCGGGGATTCGGGTTGGACTTGGGATTGTTTGTTGTCATATTTTTTCAAGTTACATACAATGTCTATCGACCCTCACACACAATTTATGCCCCCAGAACGAAAATGGACTCCACCCGTGGACCATCACGAAACACTCGGCCAATTCGACCTGACTGTACACAGTACGACAGGAATCAATGTGGTTGCCATGAGGAGAGAGGAACTCTTCAATCTCTGGGCCTGAACAGATTTTCCTGGACGACATTTTAGAATCATGTCCTTGTGGCTGCAGCTCAGCTGCCTGAGGATTGGCCGTTCAGTTTGAACATGAATTCCGGCAAGCCACTGTGAGTGGTCTTTATTTGTCCAAAATATGAGACACACCGAAAAAATGTTCTGGAGTGGGATAGGTTGGTTGCAATCGAAAAGCACCACATCGGTGGAACACGGCATCTCAATATCATGAAATCTCGAAAGCCCGGTGAAGGTCCGCGAGCCCGCGTAGAACCACACTGAGAGGCAGAGATATACTAGACGATGGTAGAGCCCAACCATCCTAGCCGTCGGCCTCTCGAGTCCAACACTAGTGCTCAGGGGTCCGAATACCAGAAAGTGCCAGCCTGCGAAAGTGGGTGTACTTGCGTGCACAATGTGCTTGGAGGCTGCCTCGTCCATGCCTCAAGCGCACCGTCCTCTTATCACAGCTTTCTACGACGTCTTAATCGCCCACGTGGGGATGCGGGTCGAATCGGACAACGACCGGAGGACTCAGAAGTTAGGGGCTCCGGTGACTTAGAATGACGCACATCGGCCCGGGAAGTTTGATCCGTTCCTTGCATTCTGCCCTCATGTGGAGCGACAGAACTCATCTCGCTCAAATCCTGCACAGTCGGCGAACGATAACTTGCTTCTCAAACAACTCTCAGAAACCTCACATCCCACAATCCAATTACTACTGGGGAGATTGTTCATGAAACATTGACGAACAGACAGCAATGTTGGCAGTTGGACTTGCACCTAAAGAAGCCGTGACTCGTCTTTTTGACCCTGCAATTCGCGATCTCGAGATTCGGAGGGCTACAGGGATCTCACTGGGGACCTCGAATCGTCACCGTACGTGCTGTCCGGTGCCCAATAAGCGCAAATTCACATCCTGCCTCCAGGACCCGGCTCGCTCTCGGAATGGTTCTTCACGAGACCTATCGTGCAGACAACCGCTTCATCCGCAAATCACCTCGGCACCGCATCGAAAAAGGAGCTGTATTATTATGACTACAGATTCCATTTGAAACTCAGTGAACATGTACACTTGGCAATGACTGGATGGTGCAGTGCAGCGAACCTTCGAATCTCCCCGTCTCCCCGAAGTCAATCTGTCGACGGAAATGTGAGTTTCTGCAAATGACAAAAATACACCAAGTCCGTCGGACCATCTTTCAAAATGTTAGTGATTTATTCTCGCAATCAACGCGTCGAAGGCCAGGAATTGGAACGAATCGAGGGCTCTCAGCCGAATATGATACACGACCTGCCTTACCTGCCCAGGAGTTTACAACGACTGGTCCAAATTCACTCACCTTTGGGCCCCGCAAGTTGTTCCTTTGCTTGCCTTCTCCCTCACGAAGAGGAACCCCATCTCTACCGCATCCTCGTGGCGCATCTCATCAATTGCCTTTGCAAATATCCGTACCTCGAACCATTCCTCTCGACCCTCATTTGAGTTCTGGGCTGCCGTATGATCTAGAGAGGAAAAGGCTTGGAATCAAGATCTATAGGTATGATCCAACATGGCATTCAATACCGCGCGAAAAACCATGTACCGCTGCGACGACATGAAGAGGAAGTCCGGAAATCAAGGAAAATGTACTCCTTACAAAGGAGCATATTTTATTATTTCTGCTCTCCGTTCGCCGAAAGTTAGAGCCATGCAATACGTACACTGTGTGCCGCATTGCGGGACGTTCCGTTCTGCAGACTCGCAACACCGCCGTGTCCCGCGTATTGTATTTTATGGTGCAATTCATGGACGACGCTTCCCAAGAAATTCGAGATGGTGTTTCTTCTTCTTCGTACCGAATTTTGGCGATCACGCGACCCTGCGGTTCTCCTTGCGAGGAGTCTGCGCAGGTGATCAGATGTTCAAAGATTGACGGTATCCGTAGCATACACTTGACACATGTATGTAGTACGGGCCCCGGCTGTTTCTTAACGGGACCGCGCCGGTAATTCCTTCCTTCCTTCCTTCCAATCTACCATCAAAAGCCCAGCGTGAAGCAGTTCCGCGACATCCTATCTAGGGCCAGAATTCATTGACCGCCCGAATCTTCATATTCTGCTGCCTGCGCAAGTTTCAAAGCTCGTCAATCTTATCACTGGTGTACTCTAACAATTATTCCGATATTGCACTCCTCACACTCCGTGTCTAGAGGTGCTATGTGAATTATGTGATGACGGTTCAAATACGCTCAACGCGGTCAAGTATTCTTTATCACTGGTGGTGGTTCAAGTTGTTCAACCTATATGTGCTCGACTGTCTAGATTTCACATTCAAAGAACTTGCCCTCGCATTGCTGCAGTTTGGACCCCTGTTGTTATGCACCTGAGAACAAGAAAGAGATGTGCTTCCATTTCGCACGATGCAGTTCACTGCGCAGATGATAGTCTATAAATGCCGGCCTATGAGTTGGAGTGCCTTCCACCATCCGCCATGTTCCCCATTCCGACCGACGTTAGAATTCTTCATTCTTCCGATGGTACAGTCATCTACGCCGAGGCCACAGGTTCTCCCCATAACCCCCATCTTGTCCTTCTCGCCGGATTGACCTTGAGTGGCTGCATATACGACGATCTTTGTGCCGATCCGCAGCTCCTGGATGCATTATACATCGTACGCAACCTCCTTCGAGTCGAACATCCACAAACGTCCTACAGGTACGCTACGACGTGCGCGGTCATGGCCGGAGCGGTAAACCGACTACGGCGGACGCGTACGCGTCCGAGATGTTCGCAGACGATTTCAAAACCGTCGTGGAGGCCTTCGCACTCCACAGGCCCGTCCTTGCAGGCTGGTGAGGACCTATATCTGCCGCAAAATTCCCTCGGCCACTGATTCATGCTTACAGGAGCATGGGTGGTGCGCACGTCCGTCTTCAAGCTATTCCATCGTTCAACTCGTTTCTGCCCCACAGCCGCTGTTGCGACGGACGTGGCGGCCCATCTCCCCCCCGCAACGCTGTCCGGGGTGATTTATCTCGCGGGGATCCCTTGCACAGGCGACCTGGCGCGCGAATTAAACGCACCAGAGCTCGGCGTCGCGCTTCCCGGTCTGCTCGCCAAGGACGATGTCACTGCATTCCAGACCTCCGCTGCTATATTCACAGACACGCTCTTCGCCGTGCCCGACAAAGTGCCCTACAGCGTCAAGTGCCTCTACCTGGGCCACTCGCTCACCCCGGAAATTATGGGTCTGAGCCTCAGCCGCCCCATGGACGTACAGGCGCTGTGGGACGCAGGCAGAGATGGGTTACCGCTTTTGACACTTCAGGGAACGCGCGATGCGCACCGGAAGGCGGTCGATGTGAAGAACGTCGCGGATGTCTTGCAGCCGCATTTCAAGAATTTCGAGTGCGTTTGGTTCGAGGGGCGTGGGCATGCGTTGCATTACGAGTGTCCGAAGGATGTTGTGCATCATCTCGTCAGATTTACCAAGCAGGTCGGAGGCAAGGCGAGTAGACACTTGCTTTTTTTTCGTTTCCCGCAGGATTAATTTGAACCTCAGGACTATCGTGCGGCGTGAGATGTCGTAGATATCCTCGACTACGAGAATAGCTACCAGTAACCTTTACATCCAGTCCAACAGTTCGACGAATACCACTATGTTCTTTTTTCGATATCTGCTCCGGTTTTTGGGCCGGATTGAGTGCGTCTGAGTGCGGCGCCAATCTTGTGAAAGCATCAACCTAAGTATACCGTAAAAAGAAGTTGTCTTTAAAATCTTTATATCTGGCAGACCTCACCAAAAAGGACGCACACTGGCAGGCGAAGTTCAAGCGCTATCTTCAATTTTGGTGATTGGGTGGTCTACAGGCGCCGGCTCGAGGGTCTTTCGAGGTCAAGGGAAAGCTCGATGTCGGATTCCTAATGCGTGGTCGCGGTGGAGCCACGTCCGGCTCAGACCTATGTATCAGGATTCACGTAGCCCAAAGTGCGCCGTCGAACTCCTGTTGGGCCGGATTTATCCGTGGGTATTTCGGGCGATGTAGAGAGATTTACAGCGATGATCCAGCATTATGAGTAGACGTCGCAGGTTAAGCCTTCGCACCCAATCATCGCTACAGCTCATTGTGTCCTTCTAACATCTAACCTCTGTCAGGGAGGTGGCGACAGAGCAGCTCTCGCAGCCAAGACCCGTACCTCCGTGAACGTCCACAATTCCTCTGAAGAAAGGGCCAAGGAGACCGAACCCGGAGGGATTTGAATCTTTTGAATCCCGCTGAAAGTGTATCGTAGAACTTCCTTGGCGAGATCTGGTTGAAATTGATTCGGGAGCAGCTTGACGAATCAAGTGTTGAACGTCGACTAAGCAGATATTCTCGACATAGACTTGGCGGATTTGCTCAGGTTGTGTTCGAACGGATGATGGACGAAGAGCATCCCCGCACGAAGATTAAATCGGCGTCAGGTGGCGTTAGCTCAGAACTCGAACACGAAAAAACGGCGAGGATCAGGAAAAAGCCTTCAAGCTGTCCTCCGGGTACCACTTAGCAGCTTGGTAGTCGCTAGTAGATTCGCACTGTCGCGACTGGGTTGGAGGACGATATGGATGGAGCATCCGCGGGGGTAATACCGTTGAATGGCGTCGACCAAAGAGTGGTTCGCGAGCGGGAACGACAGTGAGCGTATCCAAAAGTGAGACTGGTGTCATCTGAAACCCCAAATAACTCTATTAGCAAATATGTAGATAGCAAGTGCGTGCGCGCCGCATAAATATGTCACAGCTCAGAAAAATCCGCCTGTCGTCGTAGTTTGGCCGGGTAGCTGACCCGAGCAACGTCTGCGACCTTGCGGTCCAAAGGATCAGGTAAGATACCCTCGATTTTGAAGCTCCCTAGAACGGGCATGAGCGCACAGAGAATGGGCGGTGCGGTTGGAAGCATTACATTTGTAATGACCCTTCACCCTGGCGTGGTATTCAAACCACACCCAACCAGTGGCGATGCCTGAGCATAGCGAGGCAGGCTTCGCTGGAAACTGCGCACACGCCAACTATCAGCAAGGAACCGAGTAGAGTATACAGCGACGCACTTGTGAATCATTGGTCACAATTTTGTAAGGTTCCGTCCCATATCCCGCTTCGACCGCTGCTTGGAGGGCTGGCCAGCCAGGGACTGTAGGTGCTGAATGTGATGAATCGACTTTTATCAATCGGGCCCCTTACCACTCTGCAACTGGTCCGGGCTCAGATACGAGCATGAACCGGGGGCGGCCAAAACGAGAACATGGGGCAGAATAAGAAGGAGAACCCAATACAGCGCCCAAAGTGTCATGGGCAATGGGAGTACGGAACGAAGTCTTAAGTCGACATTTGTGATTGATGCCATTTTCTGTTTGTCCCTGTCTCGCATCAAAGACATACGTCGGCATGCTGTAAGTTCAGCTCGGCAAAACCCTTTCTTCTCCGACGACCACCGACGGCTGGTTCGGGACCACACCGCACTGCAGACACTCATGTCAAACTACGGCCACAAACGCAAACGCAGGCTTCAAGACTCCCCGGTGGATCTTACTCTCATGAAAAAGGCCCGAACGTGCCTCGTTGCCCTTCAAGAGGAGCTGGATGGCGTCGTGGAAACTACGAGCCAGATCACGGCCATTATGACACACCTTGATGCCCTCCAGGCAGTCCTTGGCACAGCGAAAAAGCCGGTGCGGTTGGGTCTTGTCTGTCTGTGGATAGTACTGCATTCTGACGTACCGAGAAGAAAATCGGGTTTTCCTCCGTGACAAAGGCCGATTTGACGAACGTTGGGATTCAGCGGAAATTCCTTCAATTCGACGCCACCGAGCTCCATAACCTTCTAACGCATGAACGAGCGGCCCCTGACGAGCAGATTCAGCAGCTTTGCGCCCGTATTGCACGGATTCACCGCCACGTTAGCATGCGCGTAAGAAGACAGTTCAGCTTTTCGTGGCTAGTTCCAACTGATGCGCTTTTGAAAGTACGAGCCTGGTGCGCGGATGATACTGGATGCCGTCTTGCTCGCTGTCGCTGAAATATGCACCGACGGCGGTGCTAAACTTCCGGTCGCCATCCTGCCCGAAATGCAGATCGCATCTGGGGACGGGATTTTGTTGAAGAATCCCGCCACATCCTTCGAGATGTGGTTTACCGGACCTGTTGATTATGGGGTGTGTACATATGAAAATGAGGATCAACGAAGGGGTGCGGTCTTTTAACAATCCCTCTGCGTGTACTGTCTTCTCACATTCGAGTCCTCCAGACCGCGTTCTGAACGCCGAGGTTGATGATCTCGGACGTTTGGCGCGGTCCAAGATCTTCCTCGTCGAGGGGAAACGTCTGCAAGATAAACCACTGTATGATTTCTTGCCCGAGGCAATTGCCCAAGCAGCTGGTTTGTGCGAGGTTACCGGGTACCTTCTCTCTCCCCGCCGCCTACCTACGCTAAACATCTTTTTCAGGACCACCGCCGTCAGATTTTGTCTGACTGATGGCCGCAAGTGGATTTTTTCGGTATTCACCAAAGATGAGCGTGGGACAAGAGTCTGTTATGAAGGGAAAGCTACGACGATTTTGGAACCCAGATTCGATCCGGAGGGTAGAGATGTTGCGTGGGAGGAAAGTATTCACCAGGTCGTTGAACTCGTTTATCATTGGGTTCGTGCTATTCTCAGCTTCTCAGCGGGAGGTTCATTGCTTACGCAGATAATCACAGCTAGTTGCGGAGAAAGACCCTCTGACGGACGTACTCTATAAGCTCGAGGATTGATGCACGACGAAATTTGTTGCCACTGTCCCAAGTTCCAGCTGAAAGGTGGACACTGAGGGGTCCTGGAACATAGAACTCATCAGCTCGGACGGATAGAGTAAGAAGCGATTCTCGTCGGCGCAGAGCAAGAGGACAAAGGATTGAGCCCACATTTCTTGTGCTAATTTTGCGAATTCGGGAAGAGTATAGAGAAACGGCAACAGGGAGACGAAGAGATGGACAGAGTATTCACATAGGAAACTCAGACTGTGAAATTACAAAGATTCCGATACATACCCCGTGGTTGGTAGGATCAATCCACCGGAGACGCGTTGAGAGATCTCAACTTTCAGTAAAATCCCTTGAATCTCTTGCAACCTCAACGAATTCGTCCACAAAGCATATGAAATTTGTCACTGTAACACCACCGCTGAATTGGAACCACCAAGGAACCACACATATCGTCCACGCCCAGTCAGAATGCTTTGGAATGTTGCTGCGATGCGTTTTGATACAAATGTAAGCTCATACACAGATATCGTATACAATCGACCCCAAGCAATACTCAACCAGAGTGCAGCGGCTCGCCCGCAACGATCTGCTGGAAGATCAGCAGGGACCCCGCGGGCTGGAACGCCGCCTGTGGGAGAAAACGAGATGGTTGTTAACATCGGGTAACATGGAGGGGCAAAACAAAGGACGCAGAATATACAGAAGAAAGGACGCACCACCTCGTGCCCAGCAGCGTACACACGCGCAAAGGTGAAGTTCTGGACGTTGGCGACGGCGGCGATGGGCTTGCCGGCGAGCGTGATGTTCGTGAGAGGCGTAGCGGCGAGCTGTGCCTTCCCGGACCAGTCCATCGCGAGCACGGCGGCCTGGTTGCCGAGCCAGTTGCAGCTGTCCGCGCGTCAGGTTTCAAATTCCACACTGAGACAAAAGGGGCAACAACGCACATGATATCGGCGTCCCCAGCCCAGATGAGCACCCGGATCCCCGAGTCGACGACGGCGGCGAGCTGCGGGAGGAACGTGCGCGCGTCGTCCCCGGTGTTCTCGATCTTGGTGTACGGCGCGTCGGGGCACTCGGAGTACGTGCTCGACGTCGCACCGATGGCTTTCTTCACCGACGCGATGCCGAGGAAGTCGACGTAGTACTCCGGAGGGAACGCCGCGGCCGAGGACTGGCGCAGGTCGTACGGGTCGAGGTTGCCGACGGCGTCCTCGAACAAGGTGGCCTGTGTTATTATGTCGAGTCATTAGCGATGGTGAGGAGAACGAAACGAAAGAGATGGAAGATGGACTGACGCAGAAGTTGTCCGCCTTGAGGCAGATGCTGGCGGACGAGCTGGAGTTGCCGGCGTTGTAGCAAGCGGTCTGTTGAGCGAGGCAGCCGTTCGACTCAAAGTAGGTCGTGTTCATCTTCTTGATCGTCGCGGCGCTCTGGATAGCACCGTATCCAGGCGCGTTCTGCGCAAAGTTGATGTACTGTTGGTTTTGGATGAGGGGATCGATCCAGCCACTGGGAAGTCATTAGCATTGTACATCGCCGGCGGGAAGGCAGAGGGACGTACTTGTTAATGAGTAAGGCACCAAGCTTGATCTGTACACCCTGCAGCTTGCCCGCCGCAATAAGGTTGTTTTGGATCTGGAAGTAGTCTGCAAATTCGGGACCGTAGTGACCCCCGTAACTCTCCGTGCCAAGAATGAACTCGCGGGATGAGTACGCCGAAAACTCGGGCGAGTCGAAGAGCGTCTGGATGACCGTCCAGATGGCGGATGCAGCGGTGAACGTGCTGTCGACGTTGTCCGTACCGTAGCTGAAACCGGTGCCAATGGGCTGGTCAATGTAGAGCACTGAGAGAATTCAAGGGTAAGTGGAGGATGGAGGGAAAGCGAAGAGAACACGCACTGTTGCTGATGTTATTCCAACTGTAGGGGTTGAGTACGGTCGTCTTTCCATCGGCGTTGACGTTACATGGGCCGTTCTCTGCGACCAGTTGGTTTATACTACAACATGGAAGACAGACGGGAAATACCTTGGAAAAGACCGATCATAGAAGAGCATCCAGGTCCACCGTTAAGCCTTGATATCGCGTCAGACAACACGAACACGGACCGAAGAAGAATTTACTTACCAGATGGTGAAGGGTGCGGTTGCTGGCGCATTTCTGGCAGCGAAGAACCAGAACCACTGAATTACAAGCCATTAGCTTCCGCGCATAATTTTTGACAACCGCGATAAAAAACGCACGGTGTGCATAGTCGACGAGGTGTCGACATAGCCGCTCATGGTGTGCACGCCCGGAGTCGTCTCACAAACGCCAGAATTGTTGACATAGCGCAGGGCTGGCCGGGCAGAGTTCAATTACGTGTTTTGCGCTCAAGGTATACACGCACCGCCGTCCGTAATATCTGACTTGAAGGTGTGGATGGTCGGGCCAGTCTCCTCCGTGATAGGCAGAGTAGTGGCGCGGGCGAGCCCAGCGACGGCCAACAGGGGGGCGAGGAAGTGCATGGTGGGGCGCGGACCTGGTTACTGGGGTGAACACGGAGCGCTCATGCACAATTGCTCTATTATAGGTATCGCCAAGTCTTGACATTCCCCGCGTGTAGCACCGCAGCGAAGGGGTACGCGGAGAAGTAAACCATGTGTCGGCTGACCGATTATGAGAAGCCAATCTTCGACTTGAGAGAGGAAGATCTAGGAAGATGCTGGAAAATGATATCTGTGCATAGGGAGGTGTATCTCCGGATCGACGACCACCATACGGAGACGCCAGATAAGCAGGTTAACCACATGGACGACTTCAATGGATGGAGGTTACGAACAAGGGTATTTTTGACTCTACTGATCCGTTCAGTTTCCGTTGGTCCGATTTTTGATGCCGGGCATCTCGGCGATGTTCAAGTCGGTTGGTTGAAGTTCTCTTCAACTCACTCGAAAGGACTCTAACTGTGAAGTCTTTCTACGGTCTTTTATGTCCCTACCTGCAATAACTAGGTTCAAAAAACCTCTTGTCATAATTGGGGTTGAACCGGAAATGTTTCACAACGTTGACTTTCAAATGACGTAGGTTAAGCTGGTGAAATAATCAGCGACATGACTTTCTTTCCTCTGGTTGGCAAATTTTTGAGGGCCAAGCTGGCACGAACATTTCAACCGTGAGATATGAAGTTCAATAAGAAGGAGCTGATACGCTACATGATGGATGACACCCACTTTGATGTCCATGCGGCCGCTTTTTGTTCGTTGCGTGATGCGCTATGACTGGCGGGGCTCGTGCCCATTGTCGTATCTCGTAACCCCGCCGAATCCCACGGTTGAATAAGCGCTTCGAAGTTCGCGGAGACTCGTTTATGACGGAGCAGGACGGAGCGAGGCGAGGGAGTCTGGTCCACTGTCGTATGTCGTGACCCCGCCGAGTCCCGTGGGTGAATAAGTGCTTCGAGATTCGCAAACCGCCGAGATCCAGACTCATCCATTCCTCTCGTATAAATATCAGGGGTGTCCTTCTCCTGCTGCACTCGCTCTCCGAGTCAGCCATCAACAAACAATGATTCTACAAGTCATAGTTCCCCTCGTTGGGACGCTGCTGTTCTGTATCCTCTACCATGCGGGACAAGTCCTACACCACAGCCTCACCTCCCCGCTGCGTCATGTAGTGGGTCCCAGGAGCCCGTCTCTCATCGTCGGCAACTTCAAAGAGATAGCGGAAAACCCCGACTTGACCCAGCAGTGGCGAGACGCGTTTGGTTCGACTTTCATGTTCACGGGTCTGTTCAGTGTCAGTCACTTTTCGTCGTTTTCTCCTCCGCGTTGACTGATTCTGAATCCTTTCACAGGTCAGCGAGCTTCACACATCCGACCTCAAGGCGGTCACTCACATCGTAACCAACCATTCGCGGTATCAAAGGCCGCCGGCGGCCTTGGTCGACCTTCAGCGTCTGCTTGGCAAAGGTGGGGCTTCCTGTCTTGTACGTGGCCAAGCCCGCTAATTTCGGGTAGGATTATTCGCTGTAGGATGCGACGAGCACAAGCGTCAGGTAAGTTTCCTAGAGTCCATTTTTCCACGATCTGATTTTGGTGAGCAGAGAAAAATTATGGTAAATCACAATGATCTGCATGACCCCAAACTTGATCCTTGTGTAGAACCCCGCTTTTGGAGTCATGCAAATTCGACTTATGACCGAGATTTTTCTGGAAAAGGCGGTCCAGGTATGTTAAGCGTACAAAAACTGCGGATCCGAAGCACTCATAACGTGCGGTATAGTTGCGCGATATCTGGTTGCAGCAGGTCGAGAGGGAGAACGGGGCTCGTATTGACGTTCTATCCTGGTCACGGAGGATGACTCTGGACGTAATCGGCCAAGCAGGTATGAAATTGACTCGGACAAACTGTTCATTCGCTCACGACCATCGTTAAACCAGGCTTCAACTATCAATTTCATGGGCTTGAACCAGACTATGAGCCGGATGAGCTGAACCAGGTCTTCACTGACTTGTTCCATTCCCCCCAGGCGGCTCGAAATGCCATGTTTCGTATCTATCAATCCATGATCCCAATTCTTCGATTCTTGGTATGTATCTTTGAAAGGTTGAGGACTTGCGGTTGGAGCCGATTTTAATTTTAGCCTCTTCCCGGCTCGAGACTTACCGCTGAAGCAAACCGCAAGTTGACTGCCACCGGGAGCCAGCTGGTCTCAGAGAGTAAGGCGAGGATTAACACCGCTGAAGGGGAGAAGACAGTGGGAAGCGGACGGGACCTGCTTTCTCTCATTGTCAAGGCAAACCTGTCTACGGACCTCCCCGAAAGCCAGCGTTTAAACGAATCCGAGGTTATCGCTCGTGCGTATTCCGTCGAGAGAGCAAGCAAGCCATCCTCATGCCATCATCACAGAGATTCCTACTTTTTTCCTCGCAGGCCATGAGGTACTTTGAAGTTTGCCAAATGAATCCGTAAATTGTGAAGCTGACTTTTCGGTCATGAGACAACGGCCACGGCGGCTTCCTGGGCCCTCTCTGCGCTCTCGGATGACCAACGCGTCCAGAAAAAACTTCGGGAGGAGCTCCTGACCATCTCAACGGACGACCCAACAATGGACGACCTAAATTCCCTACCCTATCTCGAGAATGTCGTCAGAGAGGTCATGCGCGTGCATGCGCCTGCGGTATTTACGCAACGTATGGCGATGCAGGACGATGTCTTGCCTCTTTCCAAGCCATACATCGACCGCGAAGGGAAATCACACGACAGTTTACCGTGCGTCCTCCTCCTTCGCCTGGTTCATGGATCTGATGAATTGATTTCCGTGCATTTAGGATTCCCAAAGGCCAGATGATGCATATTCCCATCCTTGCCATCAACACCGACAAGGAGACCTGGGGAGAGGACGCATATGAGTTCAGGTCCGAAGCGGAACCACAGTCGACAATTAAAATAACCACTAAGACTTTTCCAAAGGCCCGAACGGTGGGAAAAGATCCCGGAGCGCGCGAAAGCTATCCCTGGTGTGTGGGCGAACTTAATAACCTTTTTCGCCGGTCCGCACAACTGCATCGGCTTTCGCTTTTCCATTATCGAGTACGTTTTCTCCATTGCTTCTCTTTCTTTTGCCAATGGATGATGCTCATCGCGGCGACGACGACAGATTGAAAGCCCTGCTCTTCACCCTCGTGCGGGCGTTTGAATTCGAGCCGTGCTTTCCCAAGGATCAAATTAAGCCCATGTTGGCTGGTATACTGCAGAGTCCCCGCGTTATTGGTGATCCTAAACAGGGGTCCGGCTTGCCGCTCATTATCAAATCGTACAATGCGCAGCTTCAGGGTATCGATTGAGGATCAATAACCGGTTACTTCTTCTTCTCCTTCTATAAACATATATTGGATCGCGCCTGTTCTTGGTAATGGGAATGTCATAGAATTACGAGTAACATCGCGAAGTGAAATCAAAAGTTACACCGACAATCATCCGGTCCTCCAACGACGATCCTGGCAGATGTCGAAAATTACAGTATAGAGGTGTATCCACCTGACCTGGGCTTGGAAGGAGCGCTTCCAGTCAGATAAATTGTAACAACACCCGACGCAGCACAAAATCCCAGCAGGGTTAGTGAGAGTCTCCATAACAGAAGAAATGGGCATGTTGCCTTCTATAGTTCAATCACTGAACTGGAGCGCGGGGACTCCAGCTAGGGACTCTGCGGGCTGATGCAGCCCTTGCGTGGTAATTTTCGGAAGTCGAGTTCCTTAGTCGATGCAATTTTTGGGCTCCATTCAATTGTTACAACCTTGTTATGCACTTGGCATTTAAACCGTGAGAAAAGCCGGGGGAATCCGAGGGACGGATCAATTCACAATACCCATGATGCACCTCCTTGATCTCAACTACGATGTGCTCCTGCACATCTTCCAATTCCTCGATGCCTCTTCCCTTCTGCGAATAACCCGGGTGCGCCTTTCGCTCGAAACCGAACGACATGTGTTGCTGACACTCTTTCCATCCGAAAAAAGGTTAGTTCCACTTTTCGCAATCTCGCGCTCTCGAAACATATTTGGTTCGCCGTGGTGTCTGACCTCCGTCGCCGCCATCTGCTGAATATTCCACCCGACGAAACTGTGCTCCACTTCTCAACAAAACAACTCATAGCGGAAGTCCGCCGAGCGGCGGTCGGCCCATTCACGTGGGGCGCAAACTCAGTCGGAGGAGCTGTCATACGACGGGCCACTCATGTTCCAATGTTGGGCCCTATGGAGTCCTCTCCCTCCGATCCTACTCTCTTGTCTGGCGATAAGCAACTCCTTGTGAAACGCGGGACCGGTTGCGAGATATGGGATATCGCTCAAGGTCGGCGAATTTGGGCTCATGCTGGTGTCATCCGGGAGCACATTGCTGTGCAGCCAGTCGAGGATGGCCGCCAACTCCTGCTCGTAACATGCACTGGCGAGCCTCTCAGGTGCGTGCTTGGCTTTTGCTCGTTGTATCAATCTAACCTTTACTCTTTCCCGACACTTTAGTTACCTATTTGCGAATTTGAATGACCCCGCCCAGATTGACTGCAAAAATGTCCTTCGCTTTCTTTTTGTCGACTTGACCACCGACACAGAGACCCTCTTCATGTCAGTTCGCTTACCTCCAAGTTTTGCGCAAGTCTGTGAGCCAGTTATCGCTGGCGACTTCTGGGCCGCTACTGTGCACCGTATTGATCGAGGCGGCAATTGGGACACTGTGGTCTTGATAGTCAATTACAAGGAGCAGAGATTCATATTACTGAACTGCAATCTGGTGCACAAGGTACGGCTCCATCCAACCGCGTCCGTCACTAACCACATCCGCAGAACATCCTGGACGGTCATCTGCTGGCGCTCACTGTAACAAAAACTGCTCTTAAGTCTGAGGTCATCCTATTCTCGGCGTCCTCATTCAAGGAGGCCCATTGGCAGCCATTCACCTCGGAGGCGCTCACCGCAGCTGCCCCTGTTAGAATCGAACCCCTCGTGTTACAACGAGCGGAGTATCCCTTCCTCTTGGCGTCCACGCCATTCGTGAGCGTCCACAGTTGCATCTTGCGCAGCGGAAGCTACATGGTCTCCACCCACGCCGCCTCCCCAGGATCTCGCGACCGAAACGATCCTCGCCGGCCCTCCTTTCATCGATACCGCCTCACCCTCCCCACTTCAGGCTCCGCACCGCCGAATTGGGAGTGGATTTTCTCCGCTGGTACCCTCGCTGATGTGTCCATCGACTCGTTCACATATGCTGGCTATGGGCTGTCCTTCGCCTGGGGACGGCGCCTGCTGGAACCGCGGGTTGTGTTACAGTTTCGCCCAGCCACGGCCACAAATGTAGATGGTCAAAGGGCCCTTCCTCTGGCGCCGAACGCTCCAGGTCGTGTTTCTCTGTCTCCTGACTCCGGGGCGCTCACTGTTTGCTCTGCTCATGGTGTCGATGTGTACTACTACGAGTAGGCCACCGTTGTCGGCTAGTTTTCCGGCGAATGTTTCTTATTGCTGCCTTTACATACTTACATATACATAGTCTCCGGTGTACCAGTAAATACTGACACGTCTGAAGAATATTAGAATGCTACCCATGGTTGAAGACTACGGGTACCCAGATGCTGCCCTCGCCTTGATCAAATCCGCCGCCTTTTCCGAGATCGCATAAACCGTTGCGCACGTATGCGTCGCAGGAATCAACGGGATCATCGAAATATCGCCAACACTCAACCCAGTCACGCCGTAGACCAACAGCTCGGGCGACACCACGCCGCCTAGCTTCTGCGGCATCATAGCGGCGGTGCCGCACGAATGCGCGGTGCTCGTGCCCATGCTGGTGCTGACCCATGTACTCAACTCCGCGTCCGTGGTGAGGTTGGTGCCAGGGGACACCTCGGCTGGGCTCAACTGCTGCATGCTCGGAGCCGCCATCCAGGTGCGGTAGAATCGCACGGCGGAGATGGTGAGATCGACGTCGACGGGGTTGATGTTCGTGTTGAAATCGATTATGGGCTCGGCATATAGGTCGGTGGTTTGGAGGGTCACTGTTCCGCGGGACATGGGCTTTTCGAGACACAGAGCGGTTGAACCGCTCCCGCGAAAGGGGACCTCGAAAATTCCGTTGGTTGGTGACTGGTACGACGCGGTCAGGATCTTGCGCTGCTCGACGAAGCCCGCGAGCTGCTCAGCGGTGTATGTTTTCGGAAGATATGCTGCGGGCGTCTGCGCGAGCGCTTTCGCGATGATGGCTTTGTACCCCGTCGGGTTCATGGTCGTCAGAGGAATAGCTCCGATATTGTTCCCAGTGGGTATAGACAGAGGGCCACTACGATGTTGAGTCCATTCGTCTTGAACCCACGCTGCGAATGTCGCATTCGTCTGTGCAGATGATGTGGGGTTGGGGAAGACATCTGTCTCGTCTAGAATAGGAAAGGTCGAACGTCGGCGCCGCATCGAAGATATAACACTTTGAACTTACATGAAAAGCGAATTTCGGCGGGCGGATGGTCCTGCCTACAGGGCCGTTAGGAGTGCACTCCGGAGACTACAGAAGACGAATACGCACAAATTTGAGCCAACGCCGGGGAGATCACTGATAATAGGGATCCCCGCCGCCGTCAACAAAGCTTTCGGGCCAATCCCACTCCTCTGAAGAATCTGTGGGGTGTGCAACCAACCGGCACAAAGCACAATCTCGGTATTCGCGCCGACAGTAATTGTCGGCGCACCATTAGGCGTCCCTCTCGCCTGGATCCTCGCGGAATGAGCGTGTTTCGCCTTCGAAAACAACACCTCGTTGACGCGGTAGTTAAGCAGAAGCGAGAGATTGGGCCGGCTTTTGACGGGATCGTAGTATCCACTCCGGGCATAGGAGCGGTAGTTGGTGCGGTTGACGTTGTTTGGGACCCAGTATGCATTGTACGATTTACCCCCCGCGGCTTCGAACTGAGTTGGAACGCCAACTTCGTTGAACGCTTTGAGTTGAATCTCTGGGGATAGGGCCATTTAATGTCAGGGGCGGACGTCATTGTGACTGAAGCTCACTGGTTCCAGGCCATACCCATGGCGGATAGGTAGCTTGAATCGGTCCATCGGTACCGTATACGCTGGGGTCCCAGGTAATGTTACCGAACGCTACAACAGCAGGATCGACCGGTGTGTTAAATTTTGTGCTCTGCAAGTACATGTTAGTACGCGCGCCCGAAACCGTTGGAAAATAAATACCTTTTTGAAGTAAGGCAGAAGCTGCGAAAACCCCCAACCAGAATTGCCCAGTCTCTCCCAGTTGTCATAATCTTCGGCTGAGCCGCGCTCGAAGAGCATTCCGTTGATTGTAGAACCGCCACCAACGACGGAGGCGGCATAGACGGTACCTTTGCAATATGAGTTTTGTTCAAATACCTCTCTAAGTCAGATCGCACCTGTTCTGTTTCCAATCCCGGGTTGCGGGACAGCCGTCACATTGAACAAGTCCCCTGGGGGGTATTTTTCTCCGCTAGTAGGATCAAGCTGGGCGGGGTTGTTGTCAAAGGTGCCGTATTCGATGACCAGTACACTTTCCACAGCAAGCAATAGATTTCAGCCAAGTCCAAGACAGCATATGAGAAGGCTCACTAGTGGGATCTTCGCTCAACCGGTTAGCGATAACAAGGCCGCTTTGGCCGCCCCTGGGTCAAGTATGAGCACACTGGAGGAGAAATTGACGAGCAAAGAAGGCGTACCCGACGACGATATAGTCGTAAGCAGTCTTGAGAGCTCCGGGGTCAATTTGCCGCCTCTCGAGCTCGTCGTGGCCCAAGTAGTTGCCATAAGATGCACAGGACAGCGCAAGGACCACAAACAGTTGGCGGTATGAAATGTTCCTATGAGGCATCGCATGCACCGACGGGGTTCTGCCACGCCGGTATGGTACTTATACCGTTATACATGGCAGGTTCGGTGAGTTTCCGGGAATCTCTCGGTCATTCGCGGCCATCTAGGGAGATAGCAAGGAGATAGGGAGGCTGGGCCAACTCGAAGTAGGTCGGAATCGTGGCGTCGCCTGCGATTGTTTGTCACTGGCAAGGGAGGGTCTTCCTAGTAGACTGGCTTCCGTGACAGCAGCTGACCCATGGTCCTCTGGCCAGGCTTGGTTGAGGCTTGCAATGAAGTAACAAGTTGAAAAAGTACATACTAAACTTGAACGGGACTGATTGGATGACGGTATGTACACTGGGAGACTTGAGGACGAGGGAGCGATTGTTTCCTGTGGAACAGACGATATG
This sequence comes from Mycena metata, assembly GCA_029378385.1. Taxonomy (NCBI): domain Eukaryota; kingdom Fungi; phylum Basidiomycota; class Agaricomycetes; order Agaricales; family Mycenaceae; genus Mycena; species Mycena metata. Next base: position 339,396 of record JARKIB010000070.1, read on the forward strand.
GAAGCCGCCGCTAACAGAAGAGATTATTTTCGACAGACCAATGGAAGCAAGTCGAAGAGCGGCGCACATGCGTGAAAAAGAACGGAGCGTCTGAATCGATCTGGAGCCGTAGAGGCTCTGAAGATATAAGGAACAGTTGATATTGATGTCTCGATGCCGCCGAGCCAGTTCCAACCACCAGAGAGCGATGAGACGGTCCAGGGCATTCACGACGCAGAGAATATTCAAGGGTACTGCGACTGCAACGCGTGCATGATAACAAAAGCTATAACGGGATGTGATCACCCAAATCTATGCTTCCGGAAGGCGCAGGAACTGCTGAACTCACTGGAGGAAAAGTGGGACCCGAGTGCCCCAGCCTGAGGACTACGAAGGTAATCAGCTCCCTATGAAGGACGACGAACACGCAAAGCAATTTGACTCGCGCATCACGACGAATGGGACCATCGCGGACACCTTTAGAATATTCACGGAGGGGTACACGAACCCCCAAGACATTGCGCCTGATACGAGGTTCGCGAGACCGCAAGGACCAGCTGTGGAGGTGTGCACAGACGGATCAGCGCTGAACAACGGCTCCGCAGACGCGGTCGCCGGCGCCGGAGTTTTCTTCGGCGAAGACGACCTGAGGAACATGGCCATTCGGGTACCGGAAGAGCCAGACCCGTCCAACCAAGTCGGAGAGTTGCTGGCCATAAAAGAAGCAGTGGAAGTTGTCGCTGAAAATGCACCACTTCGAATCTTCAAATACACAATATGAATAAACGGGCTTACCAAAACTGCCGAAATGGCAGGATGAAGGCTTCCACACTGTCAAGAATGGTCAGCTGTTTGAACTGACTGCCGCGCTGATACGTACAAGAAAGGCACCGACGAGACTCACCACGGTGACCTGGGTGAAGGGACACTCGGGAATTGCGGGCAACGAGGCGGCAGACAGACTGGCTGCAGAGGGAAGCCGAGGTTAGTAAAGACGTAGTGTTCCCGGGAGCAAAACTTCAGGCGATGACACAGGCGAAGGCATACAAGATAATCAGGAAGCTCAAAATGGAGAAGCCGGGGTACCAAGCACTAATGGCGCGCCGAGCGACGGTGCAGAACCTGGACAGCGCAAAGGAAGCGGCCGCTGGACCGGACGGCGCTACTCCCGAATCCCGTGCAATATGGAAGTAACGCGCCATAAGGACATCTCGAGAAGCATCAGATTCTTTTGTGGATGCTGATACATGACGGCTATAAGGTCGGCGCGCACTGGGATAGTATACCAAACCACTCCCAAAGGGAAGATGCGCGCAATCCGGGGTGCATGAGTTCATGAAGCACCTCCTCAGGCTGATGGAGTGCGGTGTATGGCCCAAATCATGGCGGGGGGTGGAGGGTGGTTGGAGGGTGGCTGTAAAACTCGGCGACCCCGGAACGACACGGCTGTATAAGATTCTAATCATAGAATCTGCCCACCTAATTTGGCGCCTACGAAACGAGCGCGTTATCCAGAGGATGAAAGAGACCCGATCAGAGATCCGGAACCGGTGGCTGTGTTGGAATATTCTAGTCCATCGCTCGCTATCTCCGATGTCGCAACATTATCTGCTATGTTGTGTTCCTGCTTTTATCATGTTCAACCTTATATTTTGTCCCTGGTACCTTACTTATACTTCAGTTGTTCTAATTCTCTCTCTAGTTAGTCATATTGGTTCCTGACGACGTTTGTATATTAGGGGCAGTCAGAGTAGAGGATTAAGGAAGGATTGTGGTGAGATTCTGCAAAGGATTATCGAATTTTAAAAGACAATAATCCCTCCGTAATCCCCACCATAATCCCTTCAATTTTGACCGGCCTCAAAAATGCTTTGGATTATGGCGCAATTATGGCTTCCACTTGAATCCAACTTTGCACCATCAGAATCCATAATCCACAATCCTTGCATAATCGCCTCCGGAGGCGATTCGAGGATTATGGAGGATTATAGATTTAAGAGGATTATCCCACGATAAACAATTCAATAATCCGTCGAGAATCCTTGTGTATAATCCGACCATAATCCTCTACTCTGACTGCCCCTATTACCTGGTAATTCTCGAATGGATCCCCTGCGTGTTTGCGAGGGTCTTCTGCTATCCCGAGTAAAGGCCGTGGTTACCTTTATTTTAACAGGCTGAAGATAATAAACAATAGGCTCGTTGTGGACTGCGCGATGACGAATGAATTCAAGTTTGAGAAGAAGGCTCTCAAAATGTCGCTTGTCAAGAAGAAAACTCTGAAAAACGAGCGGACGTTGGCCAAAGATTGGCCGAAGACAGTCGAAAGATAGCAGTGATGGCGGAACGGCGATTGACTTTCGATCGCCGGGAAGCCTGAGTTCGTCCGCGACACCCACCGCCTGCCACGCTACGCACTGTAACACTGATACGTATTCTTAATATTTTTCTTCCTCTCTCCTCTCCCTCATCATCATACGGTACGAATTGTACCCCTTATCTCAAATACTGTATTGTTACCTAGAAACATCCCTCGCATATTAAACTCTCCCACTCCCTCATAGCACCACTCTCACTGCACCTACTCCTTCCCTTGACACACCCTCCCTTGAACCACCTCCTCGCTCGCTAGTTCCAAGCCATGTACTTACGTATAGTGCCACATGGGCCGGGCCCAAGGGGCCCGCGCGCACTCTAATAGAAAGATGAATGGATGAATGAATGAGCCGGGAAGCCTGAGCCGACGGAAATGCCAAAGTCCCACATAACGCGCTACACTGGCAGCGCGAATGCGGAAGACACATTTCCTCGGGAGGGTTGTATCTATAGTCTATGACGTTCGGTTTGCACATTTATTATTTCGCGCGACATTTTGATTCGCGCGCAACTTTTCGTTTTTCGCGCGCATATTCGACGTGCCGTCAAGATGCCGTTGTCAAGCCAATATGCCAGTGACGGCTGATCATACACGTGTCCGTATTTTCTCACGCGAGCCCACACGTACATAAGGCCAAATATTGCGTTGGAACGGCTTATAGTCAATGGCCGCGCAGGGAGTCGGCCCAAGCTTTTGGGTGGACGAAACGGGGAGGTTGTAAATTGACTAGCTCAAAGCCCTACTCACATTATCGAATTAGTAGTCTCTTATAAACAGACGCTACAACTAAAAAACTCGTACCTCGGTTGTTGTACCGAATTAGGCGCGTGCGGCGTTGTGGTTCTCAAAAAGGAAGTATGGTATGTAATGTCGGGAAGGCACCAAGCTAACTGGACTTGTATCATAGCTACGGTTGGGCAGCAATATTTGTATGTGTAAGAATTCAATGTGCATGGTGAACCCGGTAAATTAGAGTTCGGATCAACTCCGATGCTGCCGAGATGCCGACGGGCCGTGGGGAAGTATTTTTACACATCCTGTATCTGCTGTACCACCCCCACAGTAGTCTTCTGCCATATCCCACAGCCCATGCCCTCTGGTTGATGACATGTGGGACAATTGAGGAAAAGCTGGTCAAAATCGAAAAGCAGTGTTGAAAAGTGTGCGCGAAGACTTGAAAACAGCGCGAAAACAGAAAGTTGCGCGCGAGATTGCCGAGAGAAGTAGGAAACGGCGCGCAAAATGATGAAATATGCGCGCGAAACCAAAATGTCGCACGAAATAATAAATGTGCAAACCGAACATCATAATAGTCTGGTCTGGTTCCAATTGGATTTCAAGTCCAAGACCTCAAAAACTGAGCGGGTAAGTGCAAGGAGGAAAAGGGAAGAGGCCGTGCTTGTGCGATATTAGACTACTGTAAAACAAGTCCTAAACTCGCGATCAATTTAAAGTTGATTCTCAATTGACTGACACGTCTGAAGAATATTAATCCTTCGAACATACAAGTCGGGAATGCTTCCCACGGTTGAAGATTACGGGTACCCCCCAGATGCTGCCGCCCTCGCCTTGATCAAATCCGCCGCTTTTTCCGCGATCGCATAAACCGTTGCGCACGTATGCGTCGCAGGAATCAACGGGATCACCGAAATATCGCCAACACTTAGCCCAGTCACGCCGTAGACCAACAGCTCGGGCGACACCACACCGCCTAGCTTCTGCGGCATCATAGCGGCGGTGCCGCACGAATGTGCGGTGCTCGTGCCTATATTACTGCTGACCCATGGATTAAACCCGCATGTATCTAGTTCTGGATGGGAGTTTAAAAGGACATCATCATTTCTATTGTCCACAACTCTGCGAAATTGAACCGGTACACTACCTACAACAGGAATATTGTCCCACCTTAAGCGACAGTGACACCAACAGGGAACCGAAACGTATCCTTCGGGTCCAGCGCAGCCTTAAGGGCTTTGAGACGCGGGTAGTGTGTTCCGTAGTATAAGTTCGCTGCTGAAGAAGTATGAGCCAGTAATTGAGCGAGGGTGAAGAAATTAAAAACGAAGAACGAGACATACCATTTCGGAGCCTGTCATCGATGTAGTTCAGATATGTGCTAATTCGGTGAAAAATAATAATAATAATTCAGCTTCCGCCACCACACGACAAGAGACGCACCCATAATTCCAGTCGGCAGGCTCATTATTCAAGATACTCGCAACCATCCCATCGAGGAAGGTAATCCCAGCAGCCGGGTACGGCGGTGCAGCGCTCGCAGACACAAACTGAATTGTAAACAAGGTGTCGCGCTTTGCGAACACGGTTGAATCGAGAGGGACGGTGTTGATCGCGCTAGCCGACCCGCCATACAGCTCCACCTCTGCGAACCACTCCTTTGAGGCACGTAATTGTTATAAGCTATACAAATCCGAAAAGCGATGGTCGGGCTAGGCTTACCGTGGTCGACGAAAATCCCTCTGTCGTCATGTATGTGGCGAACGCCTCTATGGCGGCCGCGAACATCGGGGCCACGCTGGGGGTCATAAGCGACTTCGTGTAGAAGGTGTCAGATTTATCCGGCGCCGCGCTCGTGTCCAGCCCCTGCGGGCTCGCAAGCGTCACGACACTATCAATGTATGAGCCAGGAAATATATTCGCCGAGCTCGTCGCCGGTAGTGTGTTCAGGTACGGCGCGAATGTCGCGTTGAATAGCTCGGGGGCGCCGTACCATGCGCCATTCAGTTGCAAGTTGACTTTGCCACTGGAGGAGCCCTTGGTGAAGAGGAGCTCCGCGCCGAGTTCGGGGGGGACGTTCGTGATGGCGAAGGTTTGGAAGGACGTGATGCTCTCAGTGGCTGTGGAGATGTCTAGATCATTCCAGATGTACTCGAGGACGATGGCGGAGGGCGGCGCGGGGAAGGTTTGTACTTCGATGGAAGTGGCGATTCCGAAGGACGGCGAGGCACCGCGGATGGCCTGCAGGTATTTTGGACTCAGTCAGAGAGAGAAGTTGAGGCATGCGCGGGTTTCAAAATGCACCCAGTAAAGATCCGAGTTTACGTTCGCGGAAGCAGAGACGATGGTGCCGTTACCTAGAACTACAGTTGCAGACTTCACAACGTCGAGAGCGAGGCCCCACATTCGTGAGGTGAACCCGAACCTAGAACAAAACCAGTCAGAATAGTTGACACGTCTGTTTTTAAGATAGTAGGCCGAACCCGCCATAACCTAGAGCCGCGTTGAGTTTATAATTAACAGATGATCCAATAAAGGCATACCACTGTGTCCGCCGATTCCCACCTGGTTAGTGGAGCAATGTGATGAGATTGATATCCTAACATACATTTGAACCTGCTCGACTCACGTAGCTGCACGTCCCATGGGGCATTGCTCGCCCCTTGGCACTCAACGCCAGAGCCACATCGCCGAGCCGGTTGCCTGTCTCGATCAAAGCCGTATTGTTGGAGGACCGGACGGTGATCGCTTTGAGCTTGCTCATGTCCACCACCAAAGCTCCGTCCTTTCCACCAAGGCCGTTGGCAATGTACGAGTGCTGTAGGGGAACGGTTAGAAGAAGACTGAAGAGCAAGAAGTACGTCTACGCACCCCGCCGCTTCGCGCAACGACTTCGAGGTTTTGAGCCGCTCCAGCAGCGACGGCGGCTGAAACTTGGGCGACGGAGGTAGGAAAGGCGACAGCAATTGGGGAAATTGTGAATCGTCTGTTAACTAAGGAAAAGCCAATTAACAAATGAGAATTTCGTGCCCTTCCGTCGAGAGAAACTCACAGGCTTGACTGATGGTCGTGAAGTTTTCATCCATAGGATACACAGCGGAAACTCCATGCGCAGACAGGGTGTTTTGCAAGTCAGTGATATTTTGAGCCACAGCGCTGAGCAAGATTGCCGCGAGATTGAGCAGTAAAAACGTAGCCATGGGAAGTTGGATTGTGTGAATCTGGGTGAACCAGGCTCTTATTAAATAGCAACGAGGAATAGGCGGGAGTTCCAACCGGAGAAGATGTTCATCATTGAACTGGAAGGGCCGGGGAGGCCCTGGCGAGCCCATACCGATCATATGATGACGCAGGGCGTATCTGCTGCGCTGTTTCTCCTCGTCAAAGCTGCCTCGGTCTTCATCCCATTATGCCGCTTGCGGCCCAAGGTGACAAACCTTGCTTACAGTCGGGCCACTGCTGCGAAACCTATTGAATCCTGACCTTCACGTCCCCAATCAGAGAGCATGTTCAACGGCGAGAGTATCGGCGAAGTATGTTTGCTTGGGTTCGTCCGAACAGTCCGAGAGCTGCGTCGAAGTGCGGAAGAAAGGACGATGAAATCATTTGATCAAGAATGTTTGCCGAGTGATGGCCGGATCGAGGTATCGTAATAATCGTATCGGATCCGTAAGTTACACGAAGTTAACGAGAGTGGTTTTGTGGATAATTCTATTTGGCAGCCCCCCGAATAGGGTGGGGGCTGCCAAATAACTTCTGGCAGCCCCAAATATTATCTTTGATGGTGCTTGATGGCGGCGAGGGCGGGATGCGGCGGGAAGTGCCTGTTGGCTCCATAGCGGTGTGAAAGGGCGACTAAAGTCTGGGAAAAAAATGTCCGGGGCAAGGACGATATCACTGCGGCCGCCCATGCATTTTTGGGACCGAAACATGGGTTGCAAACATGTCTCGCTTTTTGATCTATTTCTGTCCGGCTCCTAAACACTAACGAAAAACGAGCGCTGTTGGGCCTATTTTCTGCGTTCAAAAGGTCGGCAAACATACAACATTTTTCTGAACCAAACACCTAGGGAAAAGAATATATCTTCAGTCTCTCTTCCGTCACAAAAAAGTTTCCCCTTTGGGCTCGAAACAGGGAAAGAACAATAAGAACTCGCCTGTTTCACGCCCCAAAATGACACTTTTTGCACAGGAAAAAGCAGGCAAATATGTTTTGTTTTGGTGAAGGTTTCAGGCCTTGAACAGTGTTCGTTTTCAGTGTGGATTTGGGAGTCAAAAATGATCCAAAAATTCAATCAGTTTGGTTTACCTTTGGGTGGGTTCCCAAAATATGGGTAAAAGGGAAGACATGTTTGCAGTCCATGTTTTGGTTGCAAAAAGTCATGAGGCACTGCTGTGTATCTCAATGATCCTGCAATTTTCTCTGAAAGGCAATTCGTACGCACCATCCAATACTTGAAGCTGTGAGTCAATCAAATGGCTGTAACTGTCCGAAAACTCACGGGAAAATGCGGAAAAATCGGTGAAGGTGTCTAATGCCTGTCCTAGCAATATATACCTCTCATATAACACCTCAATTATTTTCTAAACCATCCATTGACCCTTAGAATGCCTTAGGCAGCTGTTTCTCGGGTGTTTATCTCGGTTAGATTAGCTCACGTGGGGGCTGCTAAATAGAATTATCCGTATTATATGAGAGGTATATATTGCTAGGACAGGCATTAGACACCTTCACCGATTTTTTCCGCATTTTCCCGTGAGTTTTGGACAGTTACAGCCATTTGATTGACTCACAGCCTCAAGTATTGGATGGTGCGTACGAATTGCCTTTCAGAGAAAATTGCAGGATCATTTCAGATATCGTCCTCGCCCCCGACATTTCTTTCCCAGACTTTAGTCGCCCTCTCACACTGCTATGGAGCCAACAGGCACTTTCCGCCGCATCCCGCCCTCGCCGCCATCAAGCGCCATCAAAGATAACATTTGGGGCTGCCAGAAGTTATTTGGCAGCCCCCACCCTTTTCGGGGGGCTGCTAAAGAAGGGGGGCTGCCAAATAGAATTATCCATATAATACCTCAATTATTTTCTAAGCCATCCATTGACCCTTAGAACGCCTTAGGCGGCTGTTTCTCGTGTGTTTATCTCGCACGTGGGGGCTGCTAAATAGAAAAGTCTAAATAGAACTTTTCTATTTGGCAGCCGCGCATAATGTTGTGTTCAAATTCTGTGAAGCAACGTATAGTCAGGAAGAACAGATCTAGGTCCACCTCAGTCTTGTATTTAGACGGAGGCGCGGTACTGAAATGTAAACAGGAATTTGGCGCCGCACACCCGACGCCGCACTCGGCATCAAAGGGCCGAATAAAGCCGACCCATTTGAACGCTGTCATCACGGCCTTTTTTCTTCACAAACGACCACGACGGAGTTCAGCCCACACCGAGCGATTGTTTCTGTGGAACAGAGGATATGGAAGCCGCCGCCACGAGACGAGATTATTTTCGACAGACCAATGGAAGCCGGAGAGCAACTTGAATTTGCGCACATACGATGAGAACGTCTGAATCGATCTTGAGCCGTAGAGGATTTGAGGAACAGTTCGAGGATATTGTTGATGTCTAAATGCCAGTTCCAACCACCAGGGAGCGATGAGACGGACATTCACGACGCAGAGAACATTCAAAGCTTAGCTCAAGGGAATCGCGGAATGATCCGCTCCAATGCACAGCCACCCCCTGTGAGCCTGCTTCGAAAAAAAATCTTTCAAGACAAGAAACGGCGACGGATAGATAATGACTATAGCTACAACAAGTAAGTATGCGGTGACGATGCTACTGGATGAATAAGTGTCTACTTTGTATGTAGGTGGGAACAATCGTGGGGAATGTGCAATGACAAGAAGGAACCTGGAGAAAGAGAACTCCGATAATGGATGAGGAAAGAAAGGAAAGGGAGAGTGAATATGCAAGCGGGGTGAAGACTGGACGCCCGCCTGAAGGCGTGGGCGCGACGACGGGGAGGGCATCCGCACGTGCATCTGCACCTTTTCCGCGTTTGGCTGTCCTCCCCGCGGCCGTCCTGGTACATCTCCCATTCCGACCCGCCCTCGCCCATCCGCGCCCGCTCGCGCTCCCCTTGCGTTGTCGCTCTCTCGGAAGTCTTCTCCCCACCTCGACGTCATCACGCCAACCCCCCCCCCCCCCACCCAGCGTACCGGCACATCGCTCCCGCCCAATCCTCTACCCTCGGTCGGCATCTCCATCCCCAACTCCCCCCACCTCGTTCGCATCCTCAACGCCTACACGGCCACGCGTCCCGAACCCCACGCACCGGACTCGGAGTAGGCGTGCGCAGGAGGGCCGCATACGCCGCGTAGTCAGCCGCAAGATCATCGCCGTGCGTGTTCGTGGAACCGACGAGGGCGTTTGCGTGCAAGTGTGTGTGGTCGGTCGGCGGGGGACGTGCGGACCCTGTATATATTTGGAGTCGGAAGCGGCGTCCCCCCTCATCCTCGCCCCCGTCCTCACCCTCACCCACATCCACACCCAAATCCACATTCCGGTGTAGCAATCGGCAGCGGGACGGCCCAGCGGAGTGGGCGAGAGAAGTTGGGGGTTGGGGATGGGGTCGTTACCCCTACTGTCGGGACGCGCGCGCGTGCGGGGGAGGGCGCCGAGGCTGTGAACGAGGATGAGGAGCCGGAGCCGGAGCGCGATTGTGCGTGGGTACGCGGGTCCAAGAGGGAGGAAGACGCGGAGGCGGAGTGTTGGTGCGAGGGTTGGTGTGAAAGCGCGCTTGCAAACGACGGAAGCATAGACGCAGAGGACGATGAAGGCGAGGCAGAATGAGAGTAGACCGCCGAGGAGGACGCGGAGAGCGGGTGTGGTGGTGCGACGAGGGCGGGCCCGGGGGGCGGGCGGGCATGTGCATGTGCGACTGCAACGCGGACAACGAGGATAAAGTGGTGTGCGGCGAGGTGGAGCGCGCGGATGATTGGGCGCGGGCTCGCGCGTATGGAAGACTTGTGTAGGGGAGGGGTGATTGAAGGCGAAGGAGAAACAGAAGAGGTGGACGCAGACGCGGGTGGTGGCGGCGGAGGCGGGCGCATGGGGATCCGGGGTGCGCGTCTGAGGCGTACGGGAGTTCGTGGCCCTGTGGGAGTGGGGAGGCACTGCGTCCTGGGATGAGACCGGATTTGTAGCGCGCGCAGGGTGGACTTGTCGTCGACGTCTATAGCGGCGCGGTAGAAGTAAGGGCCGTGCGCGGCACGAGCGTGACGAAGCTGCTGCGTCTGGCACGTCCGTCATCCTTCGGCATCGGCTGCTGCACGGCGGAGGGGGCGGAGGTAATGCGACGGGTGAGGTGGCAGCCGAAGGCGCAGACGCAGACGCGGGCGCGCGTTTCATGACCCTGAGCGTCTTCACGCCCTTGTAGCGCGCCACTCCGACGACCGCGTCAGCCGAAACAGAAGAAAGACGCAGACGATAGGCGAGCCAGTACTTCAAGCTTGATATCACCGGAGCGTGCTTGAGAGCATGCGCAAACAATTCGAGGATACGAAGGTAAATATCCATTTTCCGTATTGCGTCCGTTGTGAAGGACCGGGAGGAGCGCTGGAAACAAGAACGGAAAACACACAGAGAGACACGCTGCGAGATTTTTCCTTGGAGTAATTCATTTGGACCGAGCCGGCGTAGAGCAGTGCCACCAGGAGCGTAGAGGCGGGGAAGGAGGCGAGGCAAACGAAGCAGAAGGCGAGACGAGGCGGCGGTAGAACATATACGGCAACAGCGCGGTCGGTGCGAAGGGGAAAGAAGCCTCAGCCATGGCCAAAGAATCGCAGGATGTTCGAAGGCTTATAGAGTACAAAGCGACGAGTCCATAAGGGAAGTATTGCGCGAGGGATTCCGAGAGAGAGATCTGTTTACTTCTGAGAGCCCACGGAATTGGGTTCGGACCAAGAGAGGAGGAAAAAAAGTGTGGCGACGCTGTTAAGCTTTCAAGTTGGACGGCAAATTGCTCTCGTTCTTCCCCCTTTCAAAGAGCCATGAATTCGGAGTCGAAGACCGGCCGCACATGGGGACAGTGTTCACCATATCCAATGCTCCTCCTTTGAGAGAAAACCCGAGAGCTCTAGACGATAGAGAAACGCCGAAGAACGCGGCACCGGCCAAGGAAGAGACAAATCCGCGCGGAGGAATCCAGACCGGGAATTGAAGCTCGCACACGAGACAAACGCGGGCGGCGATTCAGCGGCGTCGAACGAGGACCTCGCGTCTCGGAGCCGCGCGTGGTGTGCCTGAAGGGCGAAGAAATACGTCAGTTCAAGGCGTCTATTCTTCGAAGCTCGAGTCCTTTGTGCTTCAATTTTGCTGCGATAAAAGTCGCCCCCGAGAGTACTAGCGCCCCTTTATTGTTCGCATTTGTGTCTCCATCGGCGATGATACAGGAGAATGTAGCCAGCCAGAACAAAAAAAAATAAGCGGAGGACAAGGAAGAACAAAGGATTCAAACTCCGTTGATCGATCAGGACTTGCTCGTTTTGTCCGCTTCCACCACCGCAAGGCGCGTACTTATAAAGCCGCGTGTGGCCAACATGCCGTCTTTCGCCCTCAGACCACCCTTACAAGTCTCGTACGCTGCAAGCTCTCTGCATTTTCACTGCGGATTACGCGGTGGAAGACCAAATTCTGGCTTTCCTAGCCCTTCCGCGCCGGGATGAGCTGTTCGTCCTTCTTTTCTCGAGCAAAAACGGAGGAGAACTGATGTATGAGTGGTATAGTGTTAAGTTATCTTCACGAGTCCCTCGACGTGCGTGCAGACTGCCCCCAAGACTGGTCAATAATTTATTGACCCGTTAGTTTGCGCAGATGAACTCAACTCTCGCGCAAAAGCAGGCAGATTCGATCCTAATGGATGCAGTGGAAACCAGAATCGACACCAGAATCCTCGTGCGTACAGACTGTCCAGGAACTATTGCTTTATTGACGAGAGGTACTTATGTGTGCAGCAGACGAACTCAATTCACGCCCAAAACGAGGCAGATTCCACTGCACCGGACACAATGGACATGAAGAGTCCCAAAGCCAAACGACGTCAAGGCGTCTCCGACCTGCGTATCCCGCCGTTTTCCGTCTTTGCCTTGCAAGAAACTAGCTGGCGGCTTAAACTCTGGCTGGAGCGCGAATCCGATGACTCTGACTGCGACGGCTACGACTCTGAGGAGGGCTTGGAGTTTCCTCATCCCCCTCGATCTGCGCTGGAAGCTCGTGCGTTTGGGTTTCGCTCGCGGGACTCGAGTGAGGAGGACGCGTCAGGTCATCCCTCGGGGAGTTCCAGTCCGACTTCTAGCGGACCGCCGACGACACCGACGACCTCGAACGCGTCCCCGGGGCATGCAGTGCGCTACATGAGCGTGACGCCACTCAGGATCACCAAACGCGCGGCGGGATCTGCGCCGTCGTCGGCTGCCACCTCACCAGTCGCGTTATCGCCGCCCGTACTGCGTGCGCCCGCCGCTATATCGCAACCAGCGCCGGACGACGACGAATTCTATGCCGCCTATGCAAGCGGCTTCGTTACCCTCGCGCCCCGCACACCCCCTGCTTCTACCGCACCGCTATCCACGACAAGTCAACGCCGCGCGCGCCGCGAATCCGGTATCATCCCAGCACGCGGCGCCTCTCCCACTCCCACCGGTCCCGCCCCCGTGCGCCTCAGACGCGTTCCACGTATCCCCATGCGCCCGCCGCCGCCGCCGCCCATCACTGCTATCATTGCGTCTGCGTCCTCCGCCTCTGCGTCCTCTTCGATTTCTTCCCCTCCCATCACCCCTCCCCCGCGCAAGTCCTCCTTACGCGCCCGTTCCACCTCGCCGTACACTGCCTTATCCTCATCGTCGGCGTTGCAGTCACACATGGACACACAGACCCGCCCCGGACCTGGCCGCCACATTCCAGGCCCGCTCTCGTCGTACCACCACGCCCGCTCCACCTCCGCCTCCTCCTCGACGGCTCATTCTTACTCTTATTCGTCTTCGCCCGCGCCGTCATCGCTTGTACCAGCGCACGCACACCCCCACCCGCCCTCGCGCGCCCGATCTGCGTCCGACTCCGCGTCCTCGGCCCTGGCGTTCGCCCAACACCACCAACAACGCTCCCCGTCATCCGCACCCACACGCCCCCCAAAACTCCGACCCGCCCCGATGCAGGTAGTAGGGGTAGGGGTAGGGATAGGAGGAGGAGCGGTAGTCCCCAACTTCTCCCGCCCCACCTCGCTCGTGTTCCGCACTGCGTCGCCGCCGCGGCGGGCGGTGCCGGTGCCGGCTGCCCCACTCCTGGGTGTTGCGGCGCTTGTTGGAGATGGGTTTGGGGACGTGGAAGTGGGTGGGGGTGGGGGTGTGGGTGTGGAGGATGTGCTGACGACTGCGGACGAGGGTGAGGGTGAATGCGCGGACGCCGCTTCCGACTTCACATGTACGGACAGGGACGGAGACGCCGACTCGACGAACGCGGGCGGGGATGAGCTTGCAGACTTTGCGGCCGACTACGCGGCGTATGCGCCGCTCCTACGCACGCCTACGCCCGGGCTGAGTCCGCGGTGGCTTGATCGCGTAGGTGGTGAGAACGAGCGCGAGGTTGGGGTGCGGGGTCTGTTGTCGCTCCCGGCTGAAGGCGCACGCTGGTGGTAGAGCCCTCACAAATAACTCACAAATCATACTTTCGTCGTGGAGATCGTCATGGGCGCGAATCTTGGCGGTCTCCCTTCTTTCGATTTCTTTTCTTGTTATTCCGCCGCGCTTGCGCTGCGCTATCCGCATTACACATTACACCACACATTCATTCGTGTATCCATCCACTAGCATCATGATCTTCACCGCACACTCACTCACCTTGTAGCTATAGTCGTCTGCTGTACTTATGCGCCGCTGTTTCTTGTTTATCAAATGAGATTTTTTAGAATCATCTTGCTCAGTATAGATCCATACATGTACATATTGACTGCAGTACTCATCCTTTGACCAGAGGATTCGAATGCCGCCTAACTCAAATATCGGGTGGACTCGGATCATGCGGAACGCGACACCCTCACCTTTTCTCTTCTTCAACCAGCAAGACGTACTCGGCCAATACTCGACACAGCAAGCTGAAACTTGTGGCATCTATCTAGTAGTGCTACTGCTAGTCAACGTCTCGGTCAGGCGACTTGGATACCCTGTCTTTCAAGCCTCTCCCGCTCTCTCTCTTTCATTTCCTCCTGAATCTTGATCCTCCTCGGCACAAACCCGTCTCTCTCGCACTCGACTTTCCAGCCACTTAAGCCCTCTGGATGTCCCAACTCCTGCAGAGTCTTCTGCTCCACAAGACTAAATTCTCCCTTCCTCTCGCGGTCGAATATAAACGGTTCCTTGAGCGCTACAGGTGGATTGGTGATGACCCTCGGCACTCGCGTCGCATTCTTTGTGGCCGAATGCACCATGAGCGGGTGCAGCAAGTATACGTCGCCGACCTCGCCCGTCATTTCGTGGAAGCTCGCGTCGGACGATAGCTCTCGATTCTGGACAATCGAGGAATAGAAAGACAGGCGGTCGGGGCCAGTGGACTCGGGTGTCCCACGGACATACATCCAGGGCGTCACGCCCTTTGGATTTGCGTACTGTGCCCGGGCGTTAGGCCGCGATCGCTGTACGAGATAACGCTCGCCTACCAGATGTCTCGCGACCACACCGATTCCATCGGTGCAGATCGCAGTACCTCCTCCGCCAGGACGGATATCACTGAAGATCGGGATAACCAGGAGCGCCTGCTCAGGCGAATCGAGGAAGTGATGGAAGAAATCCCCGTCGACGTGCCAGCCATCCAGATCCCTGAACGGGACCGCATCCTGCGCTTCCTTCCCGAGGTTGACGATGAAGCTGTCCTTCCACACCTTCGTCGCGTCGGATATGCGATCGGCCCCGCCAACGAGCTCGCAGATCGCGCTCCACGCCTTGGGCGCGAATTCAGAGACGAGGACGGAGGTGTGCGAGGGCATGTTGATGCGCTCCGTGTGCCAGGTGGATTTATCGGTGGGGGACATGCCCAGGCGGGTCCAGAGGTGAGCTGTGAACGCCTCGGACGACTCTCGAGAAAAGCATTGGTGGAGGTGGATGAAGCCGTGGGTTAGAAAATGTGCTTTTTGTTCTGCACTGAGACTAGGTGCGGGAGACATGGCGGGCTGGAACTATGCTATACATGTAATCAGTGCGCGACTCGAAGGCCTCGTGGCACGAGCTCCGCTCCTCCTTCCCGAGTTGCCGATTGGTTGCTTTTTCTATGATTTTTCAGAAACTGTGTCTCGGGCGTGAACTACGTTTGGAAGAATCGGGATCTTGAATGGTCTCAACTCTTTCGCGACGGAACTGGCGATTCTGTAAGGCACTCGTTCGACTCTTCCATAGCCGTTGAACCCTGATGAAGACACTTTCAGAAATGGCTCAAACGGAACGGACTTGAATTTTTTCAAGATATTCGCAGCCGGTGGTGCGGCCGCAGACAACATAACTACTATGGCGGTGGTTCCGGCGGGATAAAGCGGACTGCAAATCCGATGACGGCGACTTGGTTCGATGGATAAACGGAGTTTGCTTTATGATCATCCGAATCATTAATGCGGTTAAACGGAAGCGGATTCTATATTTTTACCAGTCTGACGGGATAAACGGCACTCCTATGGTATGTACACCAGATATAGGATTCCACTCGCATGGACGCGCCCATGGCCGTCCTCTTCACTCCCTTGACTATCGGCGACATTACTATTGCGAACAGAATTGGTTGGTACAGATAATCTGTGTTCAGATCCTTGTGTTGATTAACTGTGCAAAGGGATGAGTGCAATGACCAGGAACCGAGCCGACGAAGCGAGAGTGCCTAGTCACCATATGAAGAAATATTATCTCCAGCGAGCTCTCGGCGGCGCAGGGCTTATTGTTACGGAAGCAACTCTCATTTCTCCCCAGACGTTCGTGAAACGAGTGGCGCTTTGGACTCGGCTTGATTTCCTTCCAGGTCGCAGTATGACCGGGCGCCGGGGATTTGGAACATGGAGCAGGTCAGGGGCTGGAGAAAGATAACGAATGTGGTTCATCTAGCGGGGAGCAAGATTTACTGCCAGGTTTGTTCCGAACGGCTCTGAGTTTCTTCGATGCTCATGAATATTAACTTCAAAGCTATGGCATGGTAACTGACCATGAGCCCTCATCTGTCTGCACTTGACTGAAGTGTCCAATCTAGTTGGCCGTCTCACTACCGGAAAGCCCGACGGGCCTGAGGTAGGTTGATTCCGAATCAGCGGTACTTTTTATTTATATTGCTCTGTAGCCCGACCATGGTCCCTCAGCCATTCCTGCCCGCGGAGGTAGTCTCTGTTTTAATTTTCTTCCAGGCACGCCGGAGTTCGGAACGGTTCGTCTTTTTGTCGCCTCTTCTACTCAACCGTGAGCATCCCCAACAGCGCAAGGAAATTCTCGATCCTTCTGCCATTGTTACGCAGTTCAAACACGCTGCGAGAAACGCGAAGTTAGCTGGGTTTGACGGGGTTGAATGCAAGTATTTCCCAAGTAATGGAGCTCTAACATAACACATTCACAGTACATGCAGCGGCCGGCTTTCTGGTTCTCCGGATTCTGTCCAATCGATCATGAACGTTCACTGATTGTCTCCTAGGTTCATCAATTCCTTGACTCCACTTCCAATGTTCGAACAGATAAATGGGGTGGAAGCAGTGAGAACCGCGCACGGTTTGGTCTTGAAGTCCTCAAATCGCTGCTCGAAGTATTTGGCTCTAATGTTTCGTTGAAGATTAGCCCAGGTATACTCTTCACGCCGTATGTAATAGATCTTTTTTTAAGTTCTTTATCGACCAGGTGGGGGTTTTCATGACATGGGGATGTCGCTCCAGGAAACCATCGATACCTTCAGTTACTTCATCTCCGAGGTCGACAAGCTAAGACTTTCATACATAACACTGTTTCGATATAACCCCCGGTTGGACCCGATCATCGACGGTGGGCATTCGGAAATTCAACTCTTAAAGAAATTGACCCAGAAAGCAGGAAAGAAACGAGGCACTCCCCATGACCTCCTTTTAACATACGCCAAATTAATAGCGAACGCGAAGATCTTCATCGTTGGAGGGGTCACGCCGGAAGAAGCGGAAAAGTTGGTCAGGACGAACCAGGTTCACGGGGTTTTCTTCGGGACATCCTGGCTTACGCATCCGGACCTCGCAAAGCGCATTCGACATGGGAAAAGTATCAATAATATGCTAGCGGTCCCGCACTTGTACGGTGACGTGGATGTGGACCCCAGGATTGGGTACACCGACTATCCAGCGGTTACATATTGAGGTGCGGGCGACATTTAATTTTTGTTTGAATACGTAGATTCTTTAATGATGATCAGGGTACCTGTGGGTCGTTAATAAGCTTCGCTGATAGCCGATAAACGGGAGGATTCAAACTTGGCGTCGAGAGTCACCACGGAATCCTTTGAACTGGTCAATACACGACAATGCGAAATTTCTCATTCGTTGCCCACCATTTGGCATGTCGGAATTTCCCTACTTGCATGGTTCCGTCCGCGAACAGTTCGGGAAAGGCGGGCTCCAACGTTGAGAGTTTGCCGTCTTCCCACTGAATTTTCACCACCTTAGCCCGCGTAAGACAGAAGTTGTAGTGCCGTTGCATGGCATCGCGGTACACGGGCGGACCATGTGCGGACACAGTGGTGACGATGCTAAGCAGTTGATTTGCGGGCAAGAGCTTCGTCATAAAGCTCTCAAGAGCACTGATATCGTGCGGAACTGCAGAGGGGCGTATGATGAGGGAAAGTTCTAGGGTGTGTACCGCGCAGAACGTCGGGACTCTCGCAATGAAGGCCTCTGCAATCGGGCTCGAAGGAAGAGCTCAAGGGAAGTGAGTAACAGGAGAAGTAAGAGATGCGTAGTGACTTACCAGGATTTAGATTCGTGAGTTGTAGTCCGAGGCAGGTTACGCGAGACAGCCAGGAAGGAGGCAGTGCTTCGAATACCGACAAACCGACGATTCCCCCAAGGCGTAGGCTCGTGATATGCGAAACGCGGACGGAGTGTAAAGCATCTATCACAGCCGCGACAAGGGGGCCGTTTCCGGGATCGGAAAAGTTGAAATATAGAGACAATGTGCGAAGACTGCCGGACTGGAGTTCGTCGTCAAAAGCAGCGACAGGTGATATTTCGTCTTCGTCAAACTCGGCACCTATACGCTCGAGACCGACGTATTCCAGACATCGCATTCCGCGGATTATACCGCGAATTAAGCGGAGGTCCGAAACAGCGAAGGAGAATCCGTCAAGAAGGATATGGGTGAGAGATGACAGCGATCGTCGAAGGGCCGCTAAGAGCGAAACTTTGAACTTGGAAGAAATATTTCTCCAAGCCCGCATTGTCGAAAACCCTGTCGAGATGACCACTGTCTGAAGAGAATGGGTGCGGTCCAAAAGAGTACAGAGTGCATTGGATTCTTCTTCCAGCAGAACGCTAGGCCGGCGCCCACTTTGAATCTCCACCTCACGGATATATTCCGCGAGATGTGGGACCTGATCTACATATCTCCCGCATTTATGGAAAGCGTCAGAATCATGTAAAGCCTTGAATCTGCGGAAAAGATGACTCCTAATGTTCGGTGTCCATGCCTTGCAGACGAATGAGCATGATTTTAGCGTTGAAACATCACCGCGCAGATGGTCGAGGATTCGCTCCTGCATTTCAATGGGAATCGTTGGCGCGGTCATGAGGGTGGAAGACAAGTTGGTTGTGATCATCTAACGGCTATCACCGAAATTACGGCGTACTTGTCGGCGAATCCTCCGTCGACCGTCAGGATTTTGCGCGAGCTTGACCAATACGTCGCCTACACCGGCGGCAAGTTGCTCTGGGTTTCTCGCGGCGCCGGCGGCTTTCGAAGCAGATCCAAGGAGAAGAGTACTGTACTATTTCGCTCAATTCTCCGCGGCTGTGACCCGTGACACAAATTTTCGAACTTCAGTGTTCGAAAATCCACCGAACCCACCGTGACCGGGAAAAAAAGTTCGGAAATGTGGCAGAGACTGGCCTGTCGGCATGGGGTTGAAACACTGCTAGAAACACCAATTTCAGCTTGACCTGCTATGATTGAACCAAAAGTGAAATCAGTGTTACCCACCGTTACAATATTGGACCAGAGAAGTCGCAGATAACCAGGAAACAAGTACCCTGAAGCAGCTATTTGATGTTACTGAGCTCCGATGTAGCATTCGAGTAAGCAGCGCAGTTTTTCAACCAAAAGGTATTGTGGGGAAGAAAATTTGATGTTTCAACTCATTTTCAACGATTTCGTGACTTCTTTGGCGCTTTCGAAAATGCCCTCGGTGACCTGTGACACGTTCGAAAATTTTCTGAAATTTTGAGGCCCGTGACGCGTGACTTATGAATTGAGCGAAATAGTACAGTATCCAAATCGAGGGCACGACCCTCTTTGCTTTGTGCAGCGACAACTCCGCGAACTACCAGGACGTTGAGCTTGACCTGAACTTCTGCTTCACATTTAACTCCGTGTCCAATCTCTTTGAGTCCATCGAGCTGGAGTTTAAGCTCGAGGACGCCGACGGGATCGTCGACTCCTCGAGGAGCGTGGTGGACGTCACCCTCATATCCTCATTCAAACTCTCCAAGCTTTTGCGCGAGCCTGCTTTTTACAAGGCCATCACGGACGTCGCAGAGCGCGCAGAGAGTGACGCGCAGGATCAGCGCTCGGCTATTATGAGCCAGATGAACGAGGAGATCCAGGCAATCAACGAGGAGATGAAGGAGTTGAAGGAAAAGTTGGAAAAGGTTGCAAACAGGTCTCGGAAAGCGACGGAGGAGGTGAACGAGAAGCTCGAGTCCATTAGTAAGAAGTCGTCGGAGCGGTTCGAGCGGGAGACGACAACGCTCATCAACGCGGTGGCGAAGATGGCTATGAAGGCCGTCTACGCACAGATTCGCGAGCTCGAGCTCAAGGTCCTGTCCGTAGAGCAACAGACGGCGTACGGGGTCAACTGGCCTCCGCCCCCATACAAGGCCGGGGGCACGGCCGGGGGCGGCTGAGTGACGAGTCGCCCGATTTTTCATCTCCGCGGTCACGATAGTTTTTCGTGTATATGTTCTTCTTGTTTAGCCCGTCTCATTGCCATCGATTTGCGTTGATTTTCCCATGAGAGCTAAGCTTCGTTCTCTAAGAAAGAGTGAGTTGCAGAGAACGTAGAAACTCTAGGCAAACGTGGACTTTAATACATAGTATCCATCGAAATAGTATTTCTCCCGGCACTTAATGAATTCTGCGCAAAGTTCTTTGGCATTGACCATCTTGCTTTCGGTTCCCTGTTTCAAAATCCACGCCTCGACCAGGCTCTCTTCGAGCGAACACTTTGGCGACAATATTTCGATGATCCTAGCCAAAAAAAACCACAAGGTGAGCTCCGGAAACAAGGAACGTTATACACGGACCTATCCACCCTATGGGAAGGGAGGAAGCCGAACTATTCAAGGGGTGGGACCTTTGATGACGGAGAAAATTCACTTGTGGTTCACTTTCTGATCAGTGAAGCGTGGACTTGAGAGTAAACACGAGCACAAGATCATCATACCTCCTAACGAAGATGCCTGCATACATTGCTAGATTTTTGCTCCAAATCTCAGCTCTCAAGAACTTGGAGAATTTACAACGACGCTCCCGGGTACTTGACAAGAAGTCAGTACTTGGGGATAAATCGAAATTGCACAAAGCTTATCGCCATAACAGTTCGCGATGTCTCTTCAGAAGGTTCGATGTTTCTTAAGCTGTCGCAGATATCAACAACAGTCAATGAAAACACTAAACGAGTTCACGTACTCCACTAGAAGGACACGATTCTCGATGATCCCAAAGAGAGTGGCCCGTTTTTCATTATTCTCCAAGTGCGTGTGTTCCCTATACTGAATTCAGATGTATGTTATACCAAAGGACACTATACTTTACTGCTCGTAGACCACTCTGAAGGACAAGTACATCATTGTTGTACAGTCAATCAGCAACAGGGAGACGACGTGGATAACGGGCCGTACTCTTGAGAAAAGGATGTGCATGCAAAGTACTGAGCGCGATCATTAGCGTCGGAAGAGACACATATATGAATTATATCAACCCTTAATTGTGGATGGTACCGGCCGATGTAGGCATCATTCCATTCATTGTGGAACCCCCGACGGAGAGTATTTATTTACCGTGGCTGGAGGCCGCTGCATGTGGCTTCAACTTTGGTTCCAAGGAGATTTCGCTTCGGCGGTCTTAAAATACCAGTTAATGGGGCGCTAGGAAGTAGACGTGGGAGAGGACTATAGAAATTGCAGCCAATCCTTGCGTTCTCTTTGATTCTTGTTGCGACGTTAACGTTCACAGCTCGCGTTTTGGAAGATTTCGAGAAACATCGAATTCGAGGCCGATTTTTCGGCACTTGCAAGGGCTTGCATCCACCAGTAGTTGATCCCACAGTGCTCCACAGTGACCTTCGGCGCCAGACGCCAGGGCCCAGGGTCAGAGACTGGCAGCAGTGCTGCTGGAGTGTGCAAGTGTGCTATATCTAGCTTAATTTACTTAGAAGATTTCCAGCGAAGCTCAAGAAGGACAGAATGGCCAGGGACTCGGAGGACTTGAGTTTTGCGTAAGGTCTTCAAAGTTGACAGGAGGAGAGACCTATGTTTGGCCGTGTTATCGCCGCGTCACGGTAACCGCATTGGGTTATCCCTCCTTCTTCGTCACCGTAATATCGCATTTGCCACTTGTCTATATATCCTGACTGACCCCTCGCTGCCCTCACCGTCTCTGTATCTGTATCAAGCGCCACGGCCCTTGCGGTTCCGCCCTCCCTGGGCGTATTCTGGACGCTCCTTCGCATAGCCGACTAGTGATGTTCTGGCTTTGGTTTGGCCTGAAAGCCATGGCTTTGGCCCAGGCTTGGCTTTGAAAATCCCCGGGCCAGGCCAAGGCTAAGTCAGGCAAAAGCCGTGGCTTTGGCCTGAGCCATGGTTTTTGGCGGTAATTTGGACAATATTTTGGCTTTGGCCTGACAAACTCTCAGAGCCAAACCTAGCCGAGGCCGGCCAAAGCCAAGGCCACGCCAAAAAGCCATGGCTTTTTGGCTCCGGGCCAAAGCCAGACCATCACTATCGCCGACCAAAGGCCTCCGACCAAATATTAATTCCCTCGGTGCGACCCGCGAGATCCTGCCGGCGTCACGGTCAAGAAATGGGCTCATTTAGGATGGCTAACCCCAGATCTGCACACGTCGGAGATATGATACGGTATACCCCTGTCCCAAAGCAGCCATTCGCTGCATCGATAAAACCTGTCTGCCGAGAGTTCTTTCATCCAATCCCACCCACCACCACCACCACCACGCACCCGGAATGAGCGTTCAAGTCGATTCCACCTCGAGTCCTGGCGTTACCACTGAGGGTCTAAGCCGCGCAGAAGGGCTGTGGTTCGAGGATTGCGGCTTCATCATACAAGCGGAAATGACCCTTTTTCGCGTGTCGCGCGACATTCTCGCCATCCAGTCTCCCATATTTCGCGACCTGTTTTCACTTCCGGCGCCGAAAGAAACCGATATGATGGACGGGTGTCCCTTTGTGCTGCTACAAGATTTAGCGCAGGACGTGGATTCTGTGCTGCGCGCGATTTTCTATTACGAGTAAGTCCCGCAGAGTTTGCCCAAGTATATGTTTCCTGCTCACGTAGGAACCAGTTTTTTTGGGCCTTATCCCGCACCCACAACTTGGACCGTCCTCGCCGGTATCCTTCGGATGGCGCACAAATACGAGATCGAAGGCTTGCGGAAACGCGCCATTACACACATTTCCTCCATACATCCAACGTCGCTCGACCAGTGGGACAAATTAGACGACAACCCAAGCGCGTGGTTTACCGAGGCACAGTCGGAGCTCCTCCAGATTGTCATTCTCGCGCAGTCTCTCTCTCTAGACTGGATACTCCCCACCGCATTCTACCGAGTCTGCGAGTACACCTGGGAGCGTCAAATCCTCAGCGCGCAGATTGCCTTCGATGATAAGGCCCGCTTGATCACTGCCTGTCGAGTATTAGAGAGCTCGGCTGTTACCAAAGTCTTATCGTTCCTCTGGCCACTCGACGAGAGAGAGAAATGTACCACGGCTCGCTATAAAGCTCGGAAAGATGTAGAGGCGAGGCGCGAGCGGTCTGGTGAGTCCACGGCGAATGTGCCCCTGGACGTATGGAAAGAGGAGGACTGGGACAACCTGAATGTGTGTGCCATCTGTCTCGTGAATATGAAGGCCGCACACCAGGCCAGCAGGCAAGCGCTTTGGGACGAGTTGCCAGCAATGTTTGGATTGCAAAACTGGAATGAGCTGGAAGAGATGAGAGCGAAAGCGATGGAATAAATTCGGTACGTGTACTCATTCCTGCAGAATTATGTACGAGCTGACATCGACGCGCATCAGGTTAAAACATTGCTGTACTTGAAATACTTACAATTTGTTATGGTTCAGATGTGGACAAAGTATGACGCTCTCATGAACAAATTCGTAGTTCTTAGTCCTTAGTCTGTCTACTACTTGAACAGTGATTATGGGCTCCCGCATTCCTTCGAAATATAACTTCTTCCTGTCGACACTGCACAGGTCCATATCGAGAGCAGGGTGGAACCGTATGCGCGGATGGAGTTTGTAAGTGCACAAAAGTCCCTCTGAGTGGCCAAACTCGAGTCGAACGAGTTATCTCGCGAGTATGATATTCTGCCGGAGGCTCCCGTTACAAGAAGCGAGTGCGAACCGCTGCTACGTTGCTGGACGCGCTGATTACACTGACGACATTTGGTTCAGATAACGGAAGTGACATTCAAAGTCCTGGCCACGATTATTGTAAACTCATCAGCTCAAGTCGCCGATTCTCGTTCATATATGCGTTCTAATCTCAAGTCACGAAGCCAAAAGCCATTATTTTAGCCAAAAGCCATAAAATAATGGCGATGACTACCATGGCCCAGACTCGAGTCGAAGAAGCCATCTCGCAAGTATGATCCTGTGGTAGATTCGTTATTGCAAGCGAGTGCAGACTGACGCGACTCGCCGTTTCCAGCTGCTCGATTTTACACTGGAACCCTGGCAACTTTTGGGTCAAACAACAACCTAAACTCGGGCCAAACTGGACGCGACGCCGTTCAAATCTCATTCCATTTGCTAGTACCGACACTGATCTGCTAGGTGGAGGTACAACAAGTTCAGGCCGCGGACATGATTCTTTCAACGTGGGAAATGGCAGTACTTCATCATCGACGGTATGCATTCGGGAAATTCAACCCTTAAGATCTCTGACCCCACAAGATCTTCATCGTTGGAGTGGTCATGCCGGAAGAAGCGGAAAAACTGGTCAGGACGAACTAGGTTCACGGGGTTTTCTTCGGACGTCCTGGCTTACGCATCCGGACCTCGCAAAGCGCATTCGACACGGGAAAAATATCAATAATATCCAGTGGTTACATATTGAGGTGCGGGCAACATTTAATTTTTTGTTTGAATACGTAGATTGATCAGGGTACCTATGGGGTGGTTAGTGAGCTTCGCTGATAGCCAATAAACGGGAGGATTCAAACCTGGCGTCGAGAGTCACCACGGAATCCTTTGAACTGGTCAATGCACAACAACGTGAAATTTCCCATTTGTTACCTACCATTTGGCATGTCGGAATTTCCCAACTTGCATGGTTCCGTCCGCAAACAGTTCGGGAAAGGCGGGCTCCAACGTTGAGAGTTTGCCGTCTTCCCACTGAACTTTCACCACCTTAGCCCGGGTAAGACAGAAGTTGTAGTGCCGTTGCACGGCATCGTGATACACGGGCGGACCATGTGCGGACACAGTGGTGACGATGCTAAGCAGTTGATTTGCGGGCAAGAGCTTCGTCATGAAGCTCTCAAGGGCACTGATGTCGCGCGGAACTGCATAGGGGCGTATACTGAGAGAAAGTTCCAGAGTGTGTACCGCGCGGAATGTCGGGACTCTCGCAATGAAAGCCTCTGAAATCGGACTCAAAGGAAGAGCTCAAGGCAGGTGAGTAGGAGGAGGAGTAAGAGATGCGTAGTGACTTACCGGGATCTAGATTCGTAAGTTGTAGTCCGAGGCAGGTTACGCAAGACAGCCAGGAAGGAGGCAGTGCTTCGAATACCGACAAACCGATGACTCCACCAAGGCGTAGACTCGTGATATGCGAAACGCGGACGGAGTGTAAAGCATCTATCACACCCGCGACAAGGGGGTTGTTTCGGACAACGGAAAAGTTGAAAGATAGAGCCAATGTACGGAGACTGCCGGACTGGAGTTCATCGTCAAAAGCAGCGATAGGCGATATTTCGTCTTCGTCAGACTCGGCACCCATACCCTCGAGACCGACGTATTCCAGACATCGCATTCCGCGGATGATACCACGAATTAAGTGGAGGTCCGAAACCGCGAAGAAGAAACCGTCAAGAAGGATATGGGTGAGAGACGACAGCGATCGCCGAAGGGTCGCTGAGAGTGAAGCTCTAAACTTTGAAGAAACATGTCCCCAAGCCGGCATTGTCAAAGACCCTGTAGAGATGACCAATGTCTGGAGAGAATGGGTGCGGTCCAGAAGAGTGCAGAGTGCATTGAGTGCATTGGATTCTTGTTCTAGCAGAATGCCAGGCCCACTTTGGATCTCCACCTCACGGATATATTCCGCAAGATGTGGGACCTGGTCCACATACTTCCAGCATTTGTGGAAAGCGCCAGGATCAGGTAACGCCCTGAATCTGCGGAAAAGATGGCTCCTGGTATTCGGTGTCCATGCCTGGCAGACGAATGAGCATGACTTTAGCGTTGGAATATCACCGCGCAGATGGTCGAGGATTCGTTCCTGCAGTTCAATGGGAATCGTTGGCGCGGTCATGAGGGCGGAAGACAAGTTGGCTGTGATCACTGTCAGCCCAACGCGGCTATCACTGCCGCAATTACCGTTCTTGCCTGTCGCCGAGTCCCTCTGAAATCCTCAATATAATTCCTGTGGAAATAAGTCTCCGTCGACCGTCAGGAATTTGCGCGAGCTTGTGCTTTAAACTTTTCTTTTTTTGGATCGTTTTCCAGTGTTACGCTCGCACGGCGCATCAGTTCGGTACAGTTTGGTTCACTCTAGATCTCAAAATTAATTAGGCCCTCTGTATGGTTCATTTACAGTTTTCGCTTCGCTTCGTTTCGCGCATGGTACGCAATTTCGCCGTTCTTTGTATTGGGATGCTCAATAGCTTTCAAATTATTACCTTCGCTGGCCGTGGGTGTACGCCGACTGGTCGCAGACCCGGGACGTTCGTCAAGATGCTTCGTTTGTAGACCGAGTTCGAATCACTTGCACCGGTCAGCTCTACTGTATAGATTGAATGATGATCCGTTCGCTGCCACCACCGAGGACGAAGAGCTGGCTTGGCAGGCGGACCTTTCCAGTGCGGCGCACATTGACCTCGCGAAGCACCAGCAGATTCAAGGAGTGGAATCGGACTTTGGGCTCGTCGTCCAACAGTTGTCGGAGAACGCCATTCATGGCGCCACCAAGACTCCGTTCGGCGCCTTGCAGTTCATACACCAAGTCGACGCGTCGTCTGCCACACCAAACTCGAAGGTCATCAAATTTCATCATGAAGACTATTCTCTGTCGAGGAAGCAGCTGTCCGAGCCCAAACGGGAGATGTTCACTCTCGGAGAGATTTCCAATGAGATTTCCTAGCATATTGGGTCCAATCTCGGAATGGGTATTGAATGAGGATCTCGAGGCTGACGAGTTGTACTCTCCTCGGGGTGGTTCCGTTGTGGGACAGAGTAAAAGGATAGATCAATCCTTTATTATGTTTCCCCTTGACGTGTTGTGTGTACTTCGCGTCCAAAGCCCAATTGCCTTCTCTCGACTCAACACATCCATGCAAGCAGCAAGAGGCCTCCGATAGATAAAGCTCGTGCAAAGGATCCCAGAATGTCAATGCCCAGAATGTCCAGGGAGGTGAAAGGCGATCGCTCTGACTAGAGGCCCCGGGAAGCTCCAATCATCTGGGGGGAAAATCCAGATCTCTTGACTCCGCCGCGCCAGAGTGACCCTTTGTGTGCGCGGACCACGAACTTGGGGTCAAGGGACCAAATGGCGAACTCGCAAGGCTTCGAAATGGTCTTTCGACTTCAAAAATCCCGATAGTGGGGCTTGGTACCATGTCCAACGTTCGAAACTTATGTTCAGGCGAACTTCGGATCCATACAAAGTCTGGGGCCATCTGCAGTGAGGGCAACGGATTCGGGGAATGCGATGTAAAGATTTGGATGGGCGTTGGGGTGTTCCCACTGAGATACTGCGTTTGGTGTTTGCGTCGAAGCCAAGAACAAAGATGATTTACCGTACTACGTGGCTGTGCTCGGACCTCCCCGCCTCACACGGCCAAACACCCCTGATTTCAACCTGCCACCACAACAACCCGGAAGTCAAGTTTGAAGAACAGTCACCGATTTTACGCTGCGAGCCGCCTTGCCTGCTATGTCCATTGGGATACTATAACAAAAGTCGCGATGAGCTTGTGGTTTTTAATGTGATAATCTTCCTTTCGACCGCCATGGACTCCGAAGGCAAAACAGAGCTTCCTGGCGGCACGACGTGTTCCTCGCAATCACCAGTACTGTGGCAGCTTATCCCTTCTTGCACTCCTTCGTTCCTCCTGTCACCTACCCGCGCAGCCCCTTGGGTCGTCTGCAACAGTATGCCCCAAGCGAGCACGCTGGTGCCTGAGAAGGAACCTCACCGCACTGCACGCGACGAGCGCTGGCTCAGCGCTCAGCCGCGGCCCGTTTATCGACCTCCTTGCGACGGCGTTCCCGCTGGTGTGAGTAGCTGCAATATTCCAGCAAGTTCGCACGTCGACTCATGGATGTCCTAGACACGCGTCGCTGGAGCTCCAGAAGGTCAACAACGGTCTTATTCACACCTGGCAGTCTCAAGCCCCTGCTGCTCATGGGCCACTATGGTATGCACAAATTCACGAGCCCTTAGATGGTTTCTTGATACGCGGTCCTTAGACGTTGTGCATGTTGCTGCCCTCAGTGTCGACCAATGGACGCACCCCACCTACTCTGGCTATTTCGATGGTCGGTATTGTCCCGCTATTTTCTTTTTACCATTCTCACTGGCATTATCCGTAGGTGAATTCGTTTGGGGTCGGCAGCGTTGACGACAAGAGCGGCGTAATTTCCTGAATCAGCCTTTGCAGGACCGCCATTGGGGTTCTCCTGGAGAAGAAATTCGCGCCTCGCGGACGGTCGTTCTCTCATTCGGATTCGATGAGGAGGCCGGTGGCCTTTCGCGTCCGTCGCTCTCGCGTCCGCATCTTGCTACATACTGCTTACAAAGTGTCCAGGATGCCCGCTACATTGCCGCTGCCCTTCTCGAGCGTTTCGGGCCTGACTCATCGCCATAATCGTCGACGAGGGTGGTGCATGCTACCCCTTATCCTCCGCTGCATATAAACGGCCACCGCAGCGGGGTACATGAACAAATATGGCGGACTCTTCGCCACGCCTGCCGTTGCAGAGGAGGGGCATACCAACGTGAAAACCAGACGCCCGGCCGACACTCTAGGTGCTCATGCTCCCCACCTTTTATTTCAGTTCTAATACTGTTACCGCGCAGCGTTTCCCCGAGCACACGAGCATCGGTATGCTCGCTGAATTGATCGTGCACCTCGAGAACAACGCGTCCTTGAGGTCGGCACAACGGCGTTCGAGATAGCACAGTGCTTAGCCGCGCACGCCCCCGACATGCCGGGCTTACTCAGGCGCACGATTCTGCGTGCGGGCAAAAGCCACGCCTGCGGAGGCGATGCTGCTGAAGGACCCCCGGTCCAAGGCGGTTGTCGGGACGACTCAAGCGGTGGACGTCATCAGCGGCGGCGTGAAGAGCAGTGCGCTGCCTGAGCAGGCGGTGGTGCGTACCTCTCCACTCTATGTTAGGTGATAGAATAACGCTTTTGAAGGCCACGGTGAACCACCGGATCGCGACACAGAGGTTCGTGGCGTTCATTCGTTTTTTTCTTTCAGCTGACCCAGCAATTCGTGCAGCTCTGTCAACGCGATCGTCACCCGCAACGCCGAGCGCATTAGGGATCTTGCGGCAGCGCGCTTCAATATCTCGGTGACTGTGTACGGGGAGCTGCTCACCCCCGCCAGCGCCGCGGTCGCCGCATACGCGCTCTCACCCTCACCGCGCTGGAGATCCTCGAGCCCGCGCCAGCACGCCCTCGGACACACCGGTCTACCAGCTGCTCGCGGGTACCATCCGCACCGCCTTTTACACCGCGCACAAGGGCGTCCAAGGCGTGAATACGCATATATCCGTGGCGCCGGGGATGGTGACTGGGAATACGGGTATGTGTCGCAAAGAAAAATGCGAGGGCAGTCGGGCCTGATGTGGACGTACGTATGTAGATACCCAGTACACCTGGAAGCTTTGGCGAAAACCACTGGAATCACATCGAGGGGCTCCGTCGACGAGCGTGCGTTTTTTCTTTAATCAAATCTTTGCGAGACGTGTAGACTGACCTGATGCACTGCAGATATGCGCGCGGACAACTTCGCACGTTTTTACGACGTTGATACTCAACGCGGACGAGGCGACGACGCTGTAGAGTACCCGGGCTCGCGGCGATAAATTGTCTATCGTCTCGTACTTTAAAAGATTCATTCGGACGCGTAGGCCGGATTACCTTTCCGGGAATGCTGCGTGGCCTGCGCTCTTTCGATCCCGTTCAGCAAATGTTTTCAGAGCAGCACTGCCAGCAGCTTCGAGTATTTATCGATATCCTCGGATGATGCGCTCTAATGTCAAGTTGCTGAGATGGCTTGCTCCGTCTTGGCTCGCCGACATCCGCTGTTTCTTACGTCAAACCATCATGACTCCAAAGGCCTAGCTGTACTCTCTGGTGACACCCCGCTCCTCGCCACCCGACACGCTCGCTGGCTCGGCCTCGTCGCGGTTGCCTTCCTGGGAGTTCTGTCCTTTTTCATTCCTTTGGACTATCCAGCTCCTCCGAGCCTCAAGATCTCGCCGCCGGTGTGCCCTCAAGCATCCCGTTGACTCCCCAAAGGAACGGCGCGTTCTGGCGCGAACTCACGGATCTGTACGCGACGGACGCGTTTCGGACGCGCGCCGTCGAGCAGCTGAGCAGTGCGGTCCAACTCCCAACGGAGACCTTTGACGAGATGGACCGCGTCGGCGAGGACGAGCGCTGGCTCAGCCGCGGTCCTTTCATCGATCATCTTGCCACGGCGTTCCCGCTCGTGTCAGTCTGGTTTTTATTGCCGTTCCTGCGCCCTCATGAAATCGGCCCAGACACGCATTTCTCGAACTCCAAAGGGTCAACACCTACGGTCTTCTGTACACTTGGAAGGGATGGCGCACGGATTTGAAGCCCATCCTGCTCATGGGCCACTATGGTATGCGCGAATTGACGCAATTGCGGGACACTGTTCTCGCTTTTAACAGATGTTGTTCCCGTTGCACCTTTCAGCGCTGACCAGTGGACGCACCCGCCATATTCTGGCCATTTCGACGGTCCGTGCCGTGATGGAAAACAATCCAGTGCATTCTTTATCTTCGCTGCGCAGGTAAATTCATCTGGGGCCGCGGCAGTTCCGACGACAAGAGCAGTGTCATCGGTATCTTGTGAGCCTTGACAGTTTTCAAAGCAACCCACTTACTCAACGGCTATTGCCATGTAGGATTGCTATCGAGGCCCTCCTCGAGAGGGGATTCAAGCCGCATCGTTCCGTCGTCCTTTCCTTTGGATTCGACGAAGAGGCCGGCGGATACCACGTACGTCGTTTGTGCCGTTTTATTCTGCGCTCATGATGACGGCAGGGCGCACAATATCTCGCCGCTGCCCTTCTCGACCGCTTCGGACAAGACTCTTTCTCTATGATCGTCGACGAAGGCTGTGGGCTGCTACCCTCTTTCTACGTCATTATGTCTAAACTCTCATGCAGTAGGATTCCAAGAACAGTATGGCACCATCTTCGCTCTTCCTGACATCGCGGAGAAAGGCCATCTCAACGTGGAGATCGAGCTGCAAACACCAGGCGGGCACTCGAGGTGTGTCCCTCGCGCATCCCTTTTGTGCCGTTCTAATATATTCCCTGCAGTGTCCCACCCGAGCATACCAGCATCGGCATGCTCGCTGCGCTTATCGTGCAGCTCGAGAGTAACGCCCCCGTCCCCACGCTCCAAGTCGGCTCCCCGTATTCCAGATGGCACAGTGCTTTGCTATGCGTGGAGCCCCGATGCCCCGCAAGCTCAAGGACGCGCTTTTGCACGCGGGGAAAGCAGAAAGGCGCTCAAGACTGCGGCGGCGCTGTTGCTGAAGGACCCGCTATTCAAGGCTCTCATAGGGACGACGCAGGCTGTGGATATGATTGCTGGAGGCGTCAAGAGCAACGCGCTTCCTGAGCAGGCATGGGTGCGTCGTTGATTGGTTTTCTTCCATTCGAGCGCTGACAGAGGGTTACTTAGGCCGTGGTGAACCACCGGATCGCGACTCACAGGTATATCACCCTCTTCCTGTTCATATTACTGATATACTTACGGCGGACCAGCTCGGTGAATGAGACTTTGCAACGCGACGTGGAGCTGCTCGAGGACCTGGCAGCGCGCTTCAATCTCTCCATTACCGCCAACGGGAAGCTCATAACGCCTGCCGCGGACGTCACCTACGGGTCGCTCGCCCTCACGACGCGACAGGAGCTCGATCCTGCGCTTGTTACGCCGTCTAATGCGGCGCCGTTCCACCTTCTTGCTGGTACCATCCGTGCGACATTCCACGCGGCGCGCAAGGATGTGCGGGATGGGAAGACGGATATTGTTGTCGCACCGGCTATCGGACCTGGGAACTCTGGTGTGTCACAGCTCGCCTCTTGGGTAAATCCTGCCAAGGGAAGCTAATCCTTTATTTTTTTCCTCTGCGTTAGACACACGCTTCTACTGGAAGTTAAGCCGGCACATCCTGCATTACAACCACGATAACATGGTCGACGACGTGGGCGCCAACTTCGGCGGAATCCACACTGTCAATGAGCGTATGTTTTCCTTATTTGTCGTCCGTTGAGGTTTCGACGCTGAAGCGGTGGTGATTGCAGGTGTTCGGGTGGACGCGTTCTTGGAGATGATCCTGTTCTTTTCGACGCTCATCTTGAATGCAGATGAGGCCGTGCTGTAGCTAAGTCGATAGACGAGACCCCATACTTAAATTTGCCCGTCCTATGGTAATAATGCTACGTTATTTTGAGAAGCGTACATTGCGTCTCAGTTCAGCGACCGCTGAATACTATTTTTCTTCGAATTTTGGGGAAGCCCCTAACTCGCGGCCCGCACCCTCGGGCCGAATATTGACGCCTTCCACGACCAACTCGAACCACATCCTCCAACGAGGCTGGCCTCAAAGTTTAAACAATGCTCGGGCAAGGCTGGATTGAATATTTAACATCAGTGTCTCCGAAGGCAAATGCGACGCGCCGGCATTTTCAAACGAACGTGAAAATGTGGAAAGACGGAACTCAAACCACTTTCCCTCAATTCCCTGGCGCAGACATGAGGAAACGAGTGGAAATGACTTTGTCGAGAATCAATATTCTGCAACTGCGCCGCAGTCAAATTTTGGCCGTCGGTTAGGGAAGCGTCATAGCGATCTCGTCTTTCTTCCAACCATCATGGATGCAAAGTGCAAAACTGGGCTCCCTGTCCTTGGTGGCGTACAACCACCCCGCGTCCGACGCGTCCTGTGGCCCACCCTCGTCGCCGGTGTTGCGTTCCTTGCACTCCTTCACCTGCTCGTCTCTCCCTCAGTCCGCCCCATCTACCGTTCTCCCGCCCTGCCGCTGGCTTCCTCTGCTCTGCTGTGTCCTCAGGAGAAATCTCTCGCCCCAGAGAAGAACAGCGAGCTCTGGAATGATCTCACTGCGTTGCATGCCACGAACGACTTCCTCATGCGCGCTGTTGGCCAGCTGAGCCGTGCGATCCAACTCCCGACGGAGACCTTTGATGAGATGGACCGCGTCGGCGAGGACGAGCGATGGCTCACCCGCGCTCCGTTCGTGGATCATCTCGCCACTGCGTTCCCCCTTGTGTGAGTTGCGAGACGCACCAGATAGTATAGACGCTAAACCCTCTGTATATCAGGCACGCGTCGCTGGAGCTTCAGAAAGTTAACACATATGGTCTCATGTACATTTGGCAGGGCTCAGACGCGAGCCTGAAGCCCCTGCTGCTTATGAGCCACTATGGTATGCCACAGGTCAAGTAAATTGCCGTCTAATAAGCCTCATTTAGATGTCGTCCCCGTTTCCTCCTCCAGCGCCGACAAATGGACCCATCCCGCCTACTCCGGCTATTTCGATGGTCGGTCTCATACTGCTACCTTTCTGTGTCATCCTCACTCTCGTATTGCCCAGGCGAAAATATCTGGGGACGCGGCGCCTGGGACGACAAAGCCGGCATTATCAGCAAACTGTCAGGCGCTATGGCGTTTCCCGCTCTTTCGCACCCACTGAATTGGAGTTTCCAGACTAACCATTGAAGTGCTTCTCGAGAAGAAATTCGTCCCTGCGCGCACGGTTGTCCTCTCCTTCGGATTCGACGAGGAGGCCGGTGGAGCTCAGGTCAATTTCTCCCAACTTGCTCGAAACTGTCATAATAAAATGTGTAGGGCGCAGGTCACCTCGCCCCTGCACTCCTCGAGCGTTTTGGCCCGGATTCATTCGCCATGATCATGGACGAGGGTGGTGCGTGCTCCCGCCCTTGTTATCTTCCCCACATAAATCTTCCGCAGGGGGATCCTGGGAGCAATTTGGGGGCCTCTTCGCTTTCCCCAGTGTTGCGGAGAGGGGATCCGCCAACGTCAAAATCGAAGTACAGACGCCTGGCGGCCACTCGAGGTGCTGGCCCTTTACACCCTGCGTTTATACGATTGTTTTCATTCGCCGTACAGCGTTCCGCCGGAGCACACGAGCATTGGCATGCTTGCCGCTCTCATTGTCCACTTCGAGAACAACGCCCCGGGAGCCTCCATCGAGGTCGACACGCCCACCTTCGAGGGGCTTCAGTGCTTGGCCGCACACGCCCCCGACATGCCGGGCTTACTCAAGCGGGCGATTCAGAGCGCCAGGACTAACCCTGTTGCCTTGAAAGCCGTGGAAGCGATCCTGCTGAAGGATCCCATATTCAGGGCGATCGTAGGGACAACACAGGCGGTGGACGTCGTTAGCGGGGGCGTGAAGAGCAATGCGTTGCCGGAACAGGCACTGGTATGTGGCCTAAATTACCTGCGAGCCAACAACTCAAGCGCACACAGGCTGTGGTGAATCACCGCATTGCGATCAAGAGGTGGGTGCGCATCGTCCGATATCCGTTCACACTGACCCGTGCAGCTCGGTCAACGCAACCCTGACGCGCGATGCGGAGCTCACCAGGGACCTCGCGGCACGATTCAATCTCTCTGTAACGGCGTTTGGGGAGCTACTCACCCCCGTGGGGGCCCCCTCGTTTGGCTCGCTCGCTCTCACCACGATAGATACACTTGAGCCCGCGCCTATCTCGCCATCGGACGCACCGGCGTATCGCCTCCTGGCGGGTACTATCCGCGCCACCTTCCACGCTACACGCAAGGACGAGGAGAAGGAAATATTTGTCGCGCCCTCAATGATGGCAGGCAATACTGGTTTGTCCCCTCCTTTGAATTGAAAGGAAGAAGGCTGATTCGCGGGCGTAGACACGCGCTTCTACTGGGACCTTTCGCAGCACATCTTCCGCTACGACTACTCGAACGTCCTTGGTGAGGGAACCGGGGAGGTCCACACCGTGGACGAGCGTATGTTTCTTTTCATTCTATGACTATTATTCCGTCCGTTTGAGCTGAATCTATGCACAGATCTCCGGGCGACTTCGCTTGTCGAGATGATCACCTTCTTCACGACGCTGGTCCTCAACGCTGACGAGGGCGCCTTGTAGATTTACACGTACTATGTAATGACATGACTTTGCGCAGCCATAATATTCGTTGTAGGCTCAAAACCAGCCTGTCTATGAAAGCAAGGTTGTCTATCGACAGGCTTGCCTCCATAGACAGACCAGTGTCTGGTCTATATTCGTTGTCCTAATTAGACGAGGCCATCCCTTGTCTTCGCTTGCTTCAGTTCCGTCTCGTATAGTATACGGCACTTTTTATCCCCTTTCAGCAATTGACCAATGAACTTAACCCTGCTCGCCTTTGTCTGCGCTCCCCACGCCGCGTCCAAATCCTGGAAAGAAATGACTCGACACCGGGCATTATTGAAATCGTAGCGACACTTCGGCCACGTATTTCATCTGTTTTGTGGAAACTTGGGCCCCGGGATCCTATAAGAGTCGCCTTGACGCAAAAGAGGAAGCTGCAAGATGCCGACAGTCGCCATCACCGACGGCTGGGTGCTTGTCTATGTTTCTGAGCGCTTGCTCTCTCCCAAATTCATTACACTAGCGATGTCCCGTAGACGCGTCTCGACCCCATCTCTCCCTCTAGAACTGTGGACCTACATTCATCGTCTGGCTTTGTCGAATCTATCACCCCTGGCCAAAATCTACGCCAGCGACGATACAATTATTGATATTAGAAGCGGCGTGAAGTCGGATAACCACGCAGCGAATGTCCGCGATCTGCAGCTTTTCTTGAAGGTATGTGGTGACTTGCGCGCTTCACACAATTTGTCCTCATTCCCTTCAGGCAGCACTTTCGCTGAGGTGTGTTTGTCGGTTATGGAGCGAGCTGGGGCTCGAGCTTTTGTTTGAAAACATCTGCATAAATGACAGCGGGTGGCCCTCGCTTTCGAGCAGCCTCCAGCATCCAAATGTCGCGCGGCTGGTGCGCAGCATTCGCCTTTCCACAACGCGCTTCGACTACAATGTCGACGTTCTGTCGCGTTGTCTGCACGTCGAGGTTCTCGTTCAGCCCGAGTTTCCACGCACGGAGCGTCTTAACAGTGGGGCTACGGTCCAACTACCTCCTCTCCAATCTCTCAAGCGGCTTTACTGGGTTGTGTCTGCCTGGTCGTCTGCCCTCCTCCAGAGCGTACTTTTCGCCGCACCGAACTTGGAGCATATCTCCTTCTCCGGTACTCCAACTATCGTATTCGACCCCGCCACGCAGCCCACATTGCCTGATCTCCCCCGCCTCAACTCACTGGCACTTATTACGCCTGACACGGGATGCGTATTAGCGATCCTGCGCGCCGACCTGAGCCGCCTCACGCATCTCACGATCAACCCCGCGTATCTTGCATCGAACATCTTCCCCGTTCTCCCGGCGCTCCAGATGCTGACGCTCCTCGAGTACTCGAGTCACCTGTCCTTCCCCGGCATCTTCGCCCGCTGTCCGGCGCTGCGCGAGCTGCGGTATAATGCCCTGCGTCAGTACATCCCACCAGAGGAGAGGCAGCGCGCACCCTTCCTCACCTGTATACGGTTGTTTCTGCAGCGCCAGATGCCACCGACCCAGGCGCAGGCGCAAGTCGCCTTGCTGCTTCGGCCCGCGTTCAGTGCCTTGGAGCGGGTCATGTTGGATGGACCTGGATGGGGCCCACCCCCGTCTCCAGCGGCGATGTGGCCCGGGACGGCTGACCTACTTGCGCGTGGGTGTCGAATAGAGAAGGGTGTCGAGTAGGATTGTAGCTTCGGATGCTGCTGCGGCGCTCTCATGCTTGTTACTCGAGGGCACTTGACCAGAAGGTGGCCCGACGGGGAGCCTATCTAACCACGGTTGCACATCCCTGCGTCACCGTGCGTTGGACCTGGGAGGGAACTTACGCTTGTCGTTGGCTGCCTCCCCCGCTTGTGGTTGCCCTAATCCTTCCCCAGCGTGGTTTACTGTGATTGAGATACTTGACTCGGGAACACTAGGGCGTAATGTAGTGGCCACGATGTTGATTTTTAGATTCCATGCAGACTGAGAGGTTTGGAAACATGGATGAAGAAATGTGATTATACGATAGGGATAATTCCAAATTGGGAGATGGCTGATCACACACTCTTCTGCTTCGAGCATCCATTATGGATCCTTCAGTTGCCCTCCCCCCGGAACTGTGGCTTTACATTCATAGAATCGCTACAGCCGACACGTCTCCCATGGTCGCAGCGTACACAGACCGGTACCAATACGTCGCTGTCCCGAATCCACTGGACGACCTGCAAGATTTCTTGCGCGTGAGAGGAATCCATAAAGTCGTACTCCAATGCTCATGCGGGATTTAGGACGTGTCTTCATTCGCGCTCGTGAGCAGACTGTGGAATAGTCTGACGAGTGAAATTTTGTACGAAAACATCCGCGTGGATGAACGGTTTCATGCGCTGTACACTGCCCTGGAACGACCGGGCACTGCACGTCTCGTTCGCAGTGTACGCCTTTCGACCACCCGGTTCGATCATAATATCGCCATCCTGGCGTTATGCTCGCAGCTTCAAGTGGTTGTCCAACCGGAAGCGTCGACGGCCTCGAGGTCGCAGGCGCTCATCGGTGCTCCCGACTTGGATCTCAATCTGACAATACCGAACCTCGACTCTTTGAAGCATATTTATTGGACAAATTCGGATATGGCTCTCGATCTCTTGCTGAAGCTAATCCCACTCGCGCCGAATTTGGAATATCTGTTCCTAACGGACTCGAAGACGCTGAGATCGGAGCGCGAATTCGATTTCCCCGCTCTCCCGTCTCTCCGGCGGCTTACCCTCGGGCCACTTCAAGCAAACCTCATCGGATCCATCTTTCGTCAACTCGATGTGACAAACTTGACTCGGCTCCATTGCATCCCAACCGTCTTCCATCGAGACATCCCCACTCTCCCGTCACTACAGACGTTAGAACTGTTCGGTTCGCGTTCCAACATTCCCTTCAACCCCATATTTTTCCGCTGTCCGCGCCTTCGCGAGCTTCGCTACGATGTGTGGAACGGTTCTTCAGTGGAGATAGGGTCAGACATACAGACGACACTTTTACCATGCATCCGCTTGCACTCTGCCGTTGCCATCCGAAACTGGACATCTATCGAACCCATCGAAGCTCACTTCAGTCTTTTCCTCTCCCCCAAGTTTCCTCGGGTGCAGCGGCTCGTCCTCCATAATAACTGGCACCAGATCGTTAACAAACCCTGGTTTGCCCCGTACCGAGACGGCCTGCGGGAACTAGGTTGCCGCCTGGAATTTCCTGAGGGCAATGTTCTTTGAACGCGCGCGGTTGAATGACGGAGTACGTTGTTCTTCAATCGTGGTATCACTCTTCGTGAGCGTAATCATTTATCTTCAGGTTGTGTTATGTGGCGAATGGAATGTTTCGGAGACTGTGAAGGTACTGGATCGTCTGCATTTGTTGTATGTATTATTTTATGGAGCACACGGATGAAATCCAATACTGGCCAGCATAACTGTACGCGCCTCGCATTTTGACAGTCTTCCATTCTCTTCGATTCTGGAATCTTTGATTTCGACATGCACAGCATCGCCTCTTGTGCACAGCATCACCTCTTGTACCTTCCCACTGCCTACGCAGTCGGGGAAGTATGGATGGGCAGACCCTCAGTGCGTTCCCGGATAATGACAGGGGAGTCGTCGTCCATTGGTTGAACACCTGTGTAATGACGCCAGTGCAGACTCGTCAAAGCGATCGAAGTAGGTTTCTCAGAACTACTTCAGCGTCACGAGGAGCAGACAGAGAAGTGGGCAACCGCGCAGTTGTGCACACATTCTTCTACTGACCGTTCCCTCGAGGCTTTGCCAAGCTGTGGAAGCACTCAAACCGAAACCGCCGGCCACCGATAAAACGACTACCTTCTGGAACTTATACAAGATACTTGCGGACGAGCACGACAAGGAGATTCAGCAAAGATATGGCACCGACCTTGACGCGTCCTTGATCTTTGCAAGTTATATTCCCGTTCTCTTCGTTGTTCCTCTGCCTAATTTTTTCTACCTAGGCTGGACTTTTCTCAGCTGTTGAGTCGGCGTTCATCATTCAAATCCAACCAGAAATCCAACCGGACGGAACACCTCCTCTCATCCTGATTTCCCAGAGCCTTCTCTATGTTAGCCTAGGCTGCACGCTCCTCGCTGCCCTCTTTGCGGTCTTCGGAAAACAATGGCTCATGTATTACTCGACAGCGGGTGATAAAGGGACCCTCGAAGCGCGCGGCCTCAGGCGTCAGCGGAAGCTCGACGGTTTGCGAAAATGGAAATTCGACATGGTCATGCAGCTATTTCCCCTTCTGTTGCAGTTCGGGCTCCTCCTTTTCGGAGGAGCTCTTTCTGTATATCTTCGTACGATACATCCCACCCTCAGCCTCATCGCCCTTTCTGTGACATCATTCGGCTTGATGTCCTATCTCCTCCTGCTCACGTCCGCTATAGTCTCTCCAGATTCACCTTTCCGGACTCCGGTTGCACCTCTTGTGACTCGGTTCATCCCGGAAGGCTTTTGGACCAACGTAAACGGACTCTTTTGCCTCGCGGGTTCGCAATTCCACCGGTTGATTCAATGGTTAATACCCTCGCGCGCCTCCTACGACATCTTACCCTCTTTTGGGAAACCGAAGTTCCCCAAAACGAAGCAGCAGAGACCAGGGCCATTATTCAGGGCGCCGTTCCCAGAGCCCTCCGTTGAGGTCCCGGCGATTTCTTGGGTTCTAGAAACATCGACGGATCCGGACATGCTCACGGCGGCAGCTCAAATGGCGGTAGATGTACAGTGGCCCGCCAAAATCGACCTCAATGTACAGATGTCCAGGTTGCGCGCTAGTATCTTGGCCTGCTTCGAGTCCCCTGGAGATAAATCCTCGATTTTTAACTTGACCAATATTCGGCCCGAGATGTCCTTCCGTGCCATCCAGCTTGGTCGAGCCTACAGTGCTTTGCGTTGCGTCAATCAACCTCAGGTCGAAACCGAGCCTAGATTCGTATGGTTCCAGGAGGATGGAATGGTCGAACCAGAGTTGGAAAATGTGATTCGAATTCTGGAGGGCAAACCTGACTTGGTATCTAACTCCAACACGACATTGGCTGCGAAATGGGCCTTTCATGTTATCCCCTCGCTGCACTATCGCGATTTCCAATCGAAGTCGAGGTCCTTGGAATATTTCCTCAACAAATCCCAAAGCATCGAAGGGCTTGACTCTGCGATGTTCGCCGATTTTTTGTTTTGCGTTCTCGCTTTCATTTCCCCGATAAATTTCCGCGACATCGGCTGGTTGGACAAAAGGTAAGGCACGGTTCAAAATGCGTAGTATCGCCAAAAACTGATCATCTTTCAAGCGAATTTCGGATTGAATTATTTGAACATCTGTTTGCAACCATTGCTTCGTGTATAGAAACTCGTCAGATATCCATGGACACCGCAGCGAATATAATCGCCGTCATCGGCCAGGTCTCAAGCAAATTGGAGCACAATGTGTGGCACCACGATTTTCCCGGCTATTACCGCCAATCCGTTATATATCGCTTTTGCAATAATCTTCCCCAGTACGAGGGTTGGGTGGGCGTCATATTGGCAACCGGCATCCTCACCAAAAGCCAGGGTGATCTGGATGTGCCAGAGGGTGGCACTTCGAACTGGGTGCACCGAGCGCTGGATAGCGTTAACACTGCGGTTGAAGCTCAGGACCAGTGGGATGATAGGACCGTTACTGGGGTTGCCGGCCTCTTGCAGGCGCTCCTTTGTTACGATGTGCAGCCCCGGTCTTCGCATATCTGTTTACTCCTGCGGGTACTCTCCATCCCGGGCGATATTTCACAGAATGCAGCCCGCATTCTCTTGAGGGATAATACCCTGATCTGGTATCAAGACAAGGAGCTGCAACCGATGTTGCAGACGGCTGCGATATGGTCTTCCATCGCCCGCGTCGCCCTGGAGCTCGAGGATCCGTCCGTCATTAAACCATGCATCCGAATCGGGCATACCCTTGCACGATTACCTGCTTGGCATTCTTACTTCCGCGGGGAGCTTTGTGCGTGGATCACAACATTTTTCCGCGCGGAAGAGTGGATGCTGTCCGAGGATTATAGCTCCGTCCTCTCTATAATTTGGCACCCTGACACCGTACAATACGATTTCAACGACGACAGTGAAACTGCGCTAGGTTTAACTTTCGCTGTGCTGTCCAAAGCTTGGCGGGACGTCGAGTTTGATTCTATGGATATGGTCATCGCATTATTGCGATGTACCAGCTGGGCGGCCCTACGGCGGGAGTACCCTGTCACTAGCAACGAATGGCCGCGCTTCAAGTACATTACACTCCATCCGCGCTTCGAATTCTCTTTCTCTGCACCTCTTCGCGAGTCCCTCATTCGGGCGGCATCACGGGCAAGAAGCGAACTCCTCAAGGCTCCTCCAGAGAATACTGCACCATTAACAAGCCGTGTTGCAATAATGGAAGATCTCGCAAGGAACATACCCAAACCTTCAGATCCAGAAAAAGACGAAACATATTACTGGAAGAATTTGAGGCTACAGTTCGACAGGGAAATAGCAGTTCTGGAGGAGGTGATGTAGCTGTTTTATCACCCAACTTCAATAGTCGAGCCTGAGGGAACTTTCTCAGTACTGTACTCGATTTGTGATTGAGTTTACTTTCGATTTGACATCTTGTGAATACAGGAAAGTACTGGATTAACTGGAGGCGACTAGAGCCGATTACCGCCCAAATTAGCA
Organism: Mycena metata; assembly: GCA_029378385.1. Classification (NCBI taxonomy): domain Eukaryota; kingdom Fungi; phylum Basidiomycota; class Agaricomycetes; order Agaricales; family Mycenaceae; genus Mycena; species Mycena metata. Next base: position 381,347 of record JARKIB010000070.1, read on the forward strand.
GGAGCAAGACCATATTTGGCAATTGATGTAATCAGGTAAACAGCTGTCAACCCAACTGTTGACTCCCTTGATCTCTCGTTCTCTCCGGCGTTTTCTAGATCTGCTTTCATTCGAACTGGATCGACGATTCAACCTATACAATGTGCCTTCATATGATCCTTCATCGGCATCTCACAAGGCGCTCTCGGTTGAGAGTCGGAAAAATACGATAACAAATTCGATCTTCGACGTTTACGGTTAGTTTACGGTTCGTCTTCTCGCATATCTTCGTCGCTTAGCTGTGCTTCTTAAAAAAGACTCGGGTCTCTTGTAACCAACTCACACACGAATATTACCCAAAATTGTTTAAAAAAGCGCAGGTCTCTTCGTGACTTTTCTTTTCGTCAGGTCCAACGTTCCTCTCGCTCAACGCATCGACAGCGTGACCCATATTTGAGTTTCACCCAGCGCAATGTCGGGATCATTGCTCTCAGCTGGATGGAACACTTGACCTTGGTCGCTCAGATGTCCTGCTCGCGTGCGTATTTTTCCTCGCCTCTTCACACTAGTGCCCACTGCTGGATAGTTGAAATTCGTTCACAAACCTGTTCAAACGCATCGACCGATGTTGAACTTCGTTAAGAAGCGTCTCGTAAGTTAACCCCTCCCAGCTCGCCTCCCCGCAATCACCTCCCTAGGCCCACCGTCAAGCTGAATAAAAATGCAACATCAAGTCAGGCGGGCAGCGCCATGGTTATAATCGCGATTGCGCGAAATACATATAAGACACATCACCACGGAGATGGTGTCGGGTGAGGCCCATGACCGTTGAAGGCCTCCACAGCTGATCTGCCATTGTGATCTAGGGACTAGTCACCTGCGATACGACGCGGCGACGTATAAAGCCTAGCCCAGTCGTAGCTGTCCCTTTTTCCTTTCCCCACCTTCCTCCCGCCCATGTAACTTGCATCCACCCGCCGCGGTGCGCGCTCACCTCTTACCGCGGATACACTCAAGTCTTGAAGCACCAATCACGGCGCCGCATATTCGCTGGCGGACCAGACGGCCAACGACCCGGCCGCGTCTGCTTCCCAGCCAACTAGCAGCGTCCTACGGGCGCACTCCTTCCTGACATCCTTCCGGCGGTTAATTCGTTCATGCGAGCGGTGTCTGGGGTCTGCATATCGGCCAATGCGGGCCCCTCTCGTCGTTATGCAGCGTGGGGAATATTAATGGAGGGACGTTTCGGCCGGAAAAAATAAGGGTTGCGGAAATGGGGAATGATTTTTTGGTGCGTTTTCAAATACGAACGGGTGCAATCGCCCTGTGCTTCACGGATTTGTCTTGTTTTCTGTCGATGTTGTTGCTGGCAGTTTGATATTTGTTGGTGCTACATTCTAAATCGCTGCGACTCGCGAGATCCTGCAGGATCCTGCCAGCACGTCCAAGAAATAGGCTCATTTAGGATGGCTATCTAGATCTGCACCCATCAGACGTCGGGTCCCGGAGATATGATACGGGGTGTCCCAAAGCAGCCATTCGCTGCATCGATTACGCCTGTCTGCCGAGAGGAATGTCGACTTTGTGAAGGGTTCTATGTACATCGGTGTGTCGGTCCGTTGACCATTGCCCTGAGTCTCTATTGAACTAATGTGTGTGTTAACCTATGTGTGTGTTAACCTTGCGCTCAGTTCTGCCCAATTGAATCCACACGCCCACGTCGGGATTCATCCGTTCAAGCTGCCTACGGTGGTCCAAAGTTCATCCACATTCTCTCAGCTACGCCCGGTAAGCATCGCATTCGGTCCCGCATCTGCATCCACTCCCACTCCATGCCACGAACGCCACAATCGCAAGATGGAATTCCGCAATATTCTGCGCCCCCTTTCACTGCACCCACCAAAGTACGGCGCGCTTGCATCCTCCATTTACGGGTTTCATTTGCCGGGTTTTATCCGCCCCTATGTTTCCCTGTTTCCTTCCCTCTTTTAACGAATTTCACTGATGAACTATCCAAGGTCCGAAGAAGTCTAGCCCCTTTACCCCGCATTCCCCACACGCCACCCCCGCAGAGTATTTCAATTTCTGACGTCACCCCCGCCCGATCGTGTTTCTCTTTGTTTCTCTACTTTGCAATTTCGGCCACCTCGTTCAAATGTCGACTTGCCATAGTTGTGCCCGCCCCGGCAGTTGCCGCCGCGCCATCGGATTATGATACGGCTAAACGGAAAAGCAAACAATAAACCGCACCGACCCGGAAAACAAGACAGATCTTCTTCTGATTTCGATTGGGTCGTGCGCCATTGGTTGCGGATTGGGTTGCGGCGCACATGGTGGTGGACGCGCATGTGTTTACGGGTCGGGGTTGTCGGGCGCTATGGGGGATCTGGGAAATCGGGCGGAATTCTGCAGAGTGAAGACCGCATTCGGAGGTGCCAGCTTTGGTGCGTAACTTGAACTTCTGTGGTGCCTTGGAGGGGCGGGGCGCAGATGTTAATCATGCTTTACAGGTTCTGATTCGACGAGTTTTCTAACGGACTTGCGGCGCGACGTTTTACAGACATTCGCCGCTCGGCACGGCGGTGCGGCCGGGATGCCAGCATACCGCGCCCACAACCTTCTGCCGCGTCTTGCGTTCGTGATTTTTGTCTGTCCACCTTTTCTCGAGGATCCACTTCGACACTGTGCCACCAAGATGCGAGTCGGAGTGCACATGGAGGCTCAAGACTTCAAGTTCACGCTTTTTTCAGCTTGTCTACAACGCTTCGCGGCTTCCATCGCTTTCGGGGGACTGGCAATGATAGGTGGCTGATGTTGATTTCTGTCGCAATACGCGTCTATGCGACTGCTCGTTGATTGGACAACGACGCTATCTCAACAGCTTGTCGTCCTTCCGTGCGACACTCCAACGGGGCCCGTGTTTCTCGCTTGCTCCGGCGTTTACCTCTGCGGAATCGTGCCGGACTCCGGACTTGGCTCTCTCCTCCGGCTAAACAACCCTCCCCGGTGTCTTTCGTCCGCACCGGATGGCGGACTTGGCTCCTTTGTTACACTTTGGCTCCGCTGGTTCTTCGGCCTTGCGAGTTTGCTTGGTCGACTTGGTTTTGCGCGCGTAGCTCCGTCCTTGCTCTAGGTTCCTTCGTCGTTAACTTATTCTGGCTTCTGGCAACTTACCTACAACTTACAATGCACCGCTCCGACCTCCGTTCGTCGTCGTCACCAAAACTTTGCCCAAGCGCAAGGTCCGGCCAGTTGTAATCTTCACCTCCCCATTCATGACCGCCCTTTACCCCTTACGCCGCCAAACGCCGCTCCTGCCCGGACTAACCAATTTTCCTCTCTGCCCTCTCCCGCTCTCCACCCTTCCTTCCGCTCCGTACCCGTACCCATTTTTGTCTACGGCAATCTATGCGCCTACCTAAATAAATCTGGCAAAACTGAAAGAACCAGCGCATTCACCGATGTATACCCGTCGGGACCGATTTTCTCCCAACTTTATCCGCCTCCTCGGCTTCGAAGTTCTTTTTTTTGGATGTCAACAAGCGACAACGTGAATCGATGACGTCGTTTAAAGGTTTCGTCTCTTTCTTGGCTCTTCTTTCCTTCCAGTGTTGGTCCCGCGTCCTTTGGCTCGGTTCACTTCTCACTTCCTACAATCCTTAGTCTCGGTTGTTCACTTCCTTTCCAAGTAAGTATGTTAGATGATTCGTCGAAGGCGGGCTCGCCCGGGCCGCTGGAAGTAACTCTTCCCAGGCAGGTACTTACTTACTTGTCTTAATTTAGCTGCAATTGTACCGGTATTGTTTCCTATGAACGAAGTGTCTCGGAAGCGCAAGTTCGTTGAAAGAAAGCTAAATTGACGAAACTACAGCCGGTTCCGGGTGATTGTTTACGATTACGGTTTGGGTGATATTGGGATCATTGCAGGTGCGTGGTTCGATTTTAGTTTCCCTCCCCTTTCTTTCAGTGCAACGTGCCTGTTCGGATGCTGAAATGCCGGGGTACGAGTGACTTGCGTAGCCTCGAATCAATGTCAATAAGATGTCCAAGGAGAATTAAACCTTCGAAACACATGTCTGTGATGATTTCAACTAAACCGTCTGCCGTCCCCTCAAGACGCCGCCGGTCATCCGACACCACCTCTCTGCGCTCGATCCCGCATTACAGCAACAGTTCCCGGTGCCAGAACCACGCCCAGTGGCTAAAAGTGTGGTAATAATAGCCACACAATACTCAGGCTCTCCGCGTGGTGGCGTCGAGAAATGATGAATTATCTCGCGATGCTCGGTTCGAGTATGCTACTCGATGGGTGGCTCATGGTGGCATTCATATTGGAGTCAACATCCGCGCCGAGCGCGTTTTTATTTCCCCCCCTCGGTTGAACTACCAAAACAAACAGATGAAGTCACCCATCCTCCGTTTCGGAAGCACATGGATATCACTTTGTATGTAAGTACCCACACTCACGCATGCATCTTGGCTTGATCGAACCTTCTTGTGTGCATATTAGGAAGCAACCTAGTTTTGGATTATGTGGTTGGATTTGCTGAACCACGACGTCATGCCGCCGCGCGGAGGGACGTCCATCCTCCGCCGCTGTGCTCGGCACTACTGTGGTAATATCGCGGGGTTTGAACGCCCGAATTTTAGGTGTGGTTGGATTCACGCTGGACCAAGACGGCATGCCGGGGGGACGTCCACATGCATGTCCTCCACTGTGTTAAATCTGTATGTACATACACAACCACCCGGAATTCGACGGTTGTTCAACCAACCACCGTCACAATTAACATTCACCTCCGTTCAAAACCCCGTTCAAAACTTCCTTTTGCGACTCCCGCGTAGTTGTCGCCCTTCCCACAGATCTTCATGCACATCGACCCACGGTGTCACTGACCCATTCAATTAATTGCCGCCTTACGCTTTACGTACCCCGGCTTGAGGGCTTTTGGGCGGCGAAATCGCCGCTTGTCGGTGTCAAGAAATCTGGCACTTCCGTAAACGGAACTCAACACCTCCCGCGCGAATTGCGTAACATGTCAAGACTGAAAAAGGGGACAAAGAGTGGAAATAGAATCTAACTTATGAAAATAGAAGGGGCCGGGGTCCTCTCGGTTGGCATGATCGTTAAGATTCTTAGAAGGGAAGCAGGCGGCGGGAAGGGAAGCGGGTATCGGTTTAAGGTGAACTGAAGTGCACTGGGCAAGGTGCAACTCATACATAGTACGTACATACCCGGGTTTCGAAGGTTCAATCTGATGCGTTGAAGATCTAATGAGACGAGGCGGTCAAGATGCTCCCGGTCATGGCTCTTTAGGAGAGCTCAGCATTCGCTGTCCCTCAAGCTTCGAGCTGAGTGCTTCCGAACAAGGACGATTTTGGGAAAACAGAAATCAATTCCCACGGTTCAAATTCGACGGTTCACCAGATAACATTAGATGTCAGTGGACTACAAAGCCGCTGCGCAATAAAAAAGCCAAACGAGGGCACACACTGAGGTAAGCTGGCCACCCGTTTGACAAAGAGCAAAAAAAACAGAATCTGGAAAGCTCATGACCTGACCCCGAATCAAACGAGGATCATCTGTCGAATGTTTCTGCATACGCTGCAAATTGAGCAGAGGCACTAACCATTGTGCACCAGGTCGTTAGCCCACTGGCCCAAAGTTGAGTCTGACCTGTGTTTGGTTTGATTATAATAGTAGGACAAGAGTGAGAGAACTGCATGGTTGAATTTCCCCGCGGTTCATTCCACCTGCACGAAGTTGAATGGTTGAAAAAGGCCCAGCTCTGGGGAATGAGGGAGAGTCAGAAGATCTTTTTTAAAAAGAGAGGGGACAAAAATAATGAAGAAGAGACATGACCTGACCCCGAATCGAACAGGGATCATCTGCCTATACACGATTTGACGGATGTAAATTGGGCAGACGCACTGACCGTTGTGCTACCAGGTCCTTGATGCATTGTTCATAGGACAACTCTGAGTTAAGGCCTATGTCCTAACGTAAGGAGTAAAGAAGTGAATATTTGGCCATGATTGGATTTCAACACTGAGTGAGTGAGCAGCGTCATTCTCAACTACTTAGGACCCAACTGCCCAGAAGTTGAACAGTCAAAAGAGAATACGGGGCACCGGACAACATTGTGAGAAGGGGAATGAGATTCTTGTTGAAAAAGATATGACTCCTGTCCATGACCTGACCCCGAGTTGAACAGGGATCATCTGCTGAAGATTTCGACACTTCTAAGATGGGCAGAGGCACTAACCATTGTGCTATTAGGTCATTATTCCCAAACCCATAAAGGTCGTGGTGTGGTACTTTGACTGCAACTGGACCTGTACTTGGGCCAAAACTGGGGAGCAAGAAATATACATACATTCCAAGAGACCTCAGTAGGATTAGTCTACCGTGCTACCAGGTCTTCCTTCTGCTGTGCATTTGACTGAGCATGAACTGAATTGAGTCGAAAAAAAAAAAGTATAACATAATGCCGCATGACCTGACCCCGAATCGAACGGAGATCATCTGTTGAAAATCTACAGCAACATTAAATAGAGCAGAGGCACTGACCATTGTGCTATCAGGTCATCATTTTTATATCCACAAAGGCTAGTAGTGTGGTACTTTGACTGTATCTGGACTTGTGACCATTCTGAAAAAAAAAATTGAACAGAGACCCTACCTACCTCAGGAGGGTTATTTGTGCTACCAAGCCACCTCCAGTACTTCACCAAATGGAATGATTAGTGGTTGTACTCTCGCCGGTGCAACAACTTAGGAGGGATTCCAAGAGGAAGAAGAACAAAAAAAATCCGGATGAAGAGATATGAGCTGACCCCGAATCTAACAGGGATCATCTACTGAAAGATTACGCGGCATCCAAATCAAGCAGAGGCACTAACCCATCGTGCTATCAGATCATTGTTCCTGCATCCACAATGGCTGGTAGTGCTGTACACCTGGACTTGGGCAACTGGACTTGGGGTAAATTCCGATAAATATTTTGAACAGAGACCTACCTCAGCAGGGTCATCGCGCCATCGGGTCTTCCTTCCTGACGGCAACTTCCTTAGCATGGATTGAATTGAGTTGAGTTGAAAAAAAAAAGAAAAGTCTACTGCTTCGACTCATGATCTGACCCCGAATCAAACGGGGATCATCTGCTACACCTGGTTTTCATCAGTAAGTTGAGCAGAGGCACTAACCATTGTGCTATCAGGTCATTGTTCCTTTGTCTCATTAAGGGTAGGAGTACTGTATATCTGACTGCAATCTGCAACTGGACTTGGGCGATGTGAATGAAAAGAAAAATTGAACAGACCTCAGCAGGGATCGTGCTATCAAAACACATCTCTTGTACTCTGCAAAAGGGTATGATTAGTGTCAGTGGTACTGTACTCTCGCCTGTGCAGCCAGTCAGCAGGGATTCCACAGGAAGAAAAAAAAACTGAAGATGAAGAGTTGTGACCTGACCCCAAATTGAACAGGGATCTTCTGCTGAAGATTTCCACACACTTTTAAGTAGAGCAGAGGCACTAACCATTGTGCTACCAGGTCATTGTTCCTGTGCCCATAAAGGTCGTGGTGTGGTACTTTGAGTGCAGCTGACTTGGGGCAATGAGAATGAAAAGAAAAATTGAACAGACCTCAGCAGGGTCATTGTGCCGTCGGGTCTTTTCTCCTTTTGTTCCCACCATTGACTACATCTTACTTACTTGGCATAAATTGGGTTGAAAAGAAAAAACTTCAATGCAATGAGACACGACCTGACCCCGGATCGAACGGGGATCATCTGCCAAAGCGTTCAATTCTTCGCTAAGATGAGCAGAGGCACTAACCGTTGTGCTATCAGGTCGTTGTTCCTACATTCTACAAAGGTGGTGGTGCTGTGTAAGTGGCAACTGCAACCGGACTAAAAGAAAGGAGGGAAGGAGGGGGATTCGAACCGTGGGAATTTTATTTGCAATTGGTTCCCGTCGACATCAAGTTGAGCGGGAGGAACTTGTGTAGGTAGGTGGGTAGGTAAGTCGATAAGTTAATAAGGTACGTAGCTATAGGCAACATCGCACCGGGGGAGTGAATGGAATGTGATATGCGATTTTGGTTTTACGGCTCTGATTGTTGGTTCGTTCGTCCGTTTGGAGGAAGGATTCAGAGCAAAATGACGCACGGTGCGCAATACGATTGAGAGCGACGTTTATGGGCTCGACGAATCGAAATGTGTACTGTGCGCCTGTACGCCGACTTGAAGTCAAGTGATTTAATTTCGATGACGGCTTTGACTGATCACGAAAGGCCCGAAGGGATGTGAGTACCGAGTACTGAGTACTTGTAGCTGGGAAGGAAGACATGGTCGAGTTGTTGGTCGCTTACCACCGGCGTCGCGAGGACCCACGCGAAACGCCAATCATAACTTACTTACCAAGCCTGAGTTTTGTTCGGGGATCCGGAGAAATGAAACGAAACGAAATTAAAAGCATGCGACGCCGGGGTACATAAATGCATGCGACCCCGGGGTACTTGAAACCGCGAAGCCGGAGCGGGCTGGGTGGGTTTCATGAAAGGGTTTCAAACATGAAATCACAGGGTAACTAACTCAGTGCTGACCCTGACTCAGGCTCGCGCATGGCGTTGAACTTTTGAAGTTGTTGTCGGAACGCACTGGCACCCAGGGACCAGGCAGGTAGGGCGGTGAGTTGGCACTGGCGCTGGCGCTGGCTGAGTTGGCGGCAAATTGAAACAAGCGAGCTTGAGCGCATAGCTTGAATGTCGGCGCAGACTCATAGTTGCCGGGTATATTAACTGGGAGTAAGCAGGGCAGGAGGTCGAGCCCGATTAGTACCTCGGGCTTGACCTGGGTTAATGACAAATGCAAGATGAGTAGTTGCACGCGAGGAAGAACAAACAAAGCAGGTCTATCAGGGATCCACCTGTTTCCGTCGAGGCACAATGCAAGGGACGCGACATCGCGAGTCTAAAGGATACGAAGTTCGTCTAAAAGATACGAAGCTGGAAGAAAAGGATCCGCGGGCGCCTCGTCGAAGAACAAAAACGTGGAAGTCTATCAGCGATCAAGCGGGGAAGTGATGGGGTCCTAGTGGGACCGCTGTCGGTTGACGTGAGAGTGTGTGCGGTTGATTGGTTGTTAGATTGAGATCGATCTGTTCTAATGGAGATGGGGGACGGGCCGGGGTCCGGGGTATAGATACTTTTCCCCACATCGGTGCATCGCGCTTGCTTGTCCGCGTCTCTCCACTCAAATCAACAGCATTTAATGGCGTCTGCATTCGCGCAGTACAAGCCCCACGTGAGGCAGGAGGGTTTCCATCTCCCGTCCCCGCCCCCCAGCGCCGACACCCCCCCGCCCCTCCACGGACACGACGGCAGCAATATCTTTGGCAGCATGGGCCACGCCGGCATCGGCGACTTTAACGACGAGCTCGCTAGTCTGATTGGCCAGAGCAGCGAGCGGAGCACCCACACGCAGAGTCCCGTGGGGTACAACAACAACCACGATGGCTCGTCGTCGAGCAGCAATGGCGGGGACGGGTACAGACCCCCGCCGCACACCCACAACATATTTGATATCAGCGCGCCGCACCAGCACCAGCACTCTGCCTCCGCCTCCTCCACCTCCTCCTTCCCCAGCCACTTTTCCCTCCCCTCGTCCTCCACCCCGCACAACAACAACAACGGAGGCGGGAGCCCGAACGGGAGTAACGGGCACGAGCCGCAGCCATACCACTTCAACTCGACGCTGCCCGCGCTGAACAGCAGCATGCGGTATGACCCGCACCCGCCGCCCTCGTCTGCGGGAGGTGGTGCGGGGAGCTACGGCATGGCCAGCCCCTCGAGCTTCCGCAGCCCGAGTCCCCATGCCCAGGCGAGTCGCAGTCGCAGTCGCAGTCGGCCGCCGAGCTCGCATTTGGCGCAGCAGCGTGAGTCTTGCGTGTCTGCCTTTGCTTTGATTGTGAATGACGGTGCTGCAGCGACACCGGCGGGTGGGCCGACGCGCACGACGCGCGCGAGGCGCAATGGATCTCTGAGCAGTACTAGCCCGCCCCCGCGCCCCGTCCCGCAGGCGATCGTCATTCCGAGTGGGCATGGTGAGTCTCCTCCCTCCCTTGTTATCTTTTTCTTTCTACACTCGTTATCTTGCGTTCCGCACTTCGGCCCATGCTTCTTATTTTTGCGCCGCTGCCATACCCCACTCCACTCCACTTGATTTCGTTTTTCTTTTTTCGTTTCGTTGTCATACTTCACTTCACTTCACTTCTTCGGACCTAGTTTACCCGGGTTATTTTTTGGACGCTATTATTACCCTCTCCTCTATTTTTTGGATTTTTCGTCGCCTATCACTGCCTTTTGGGGTATCCATCCACCCCTAGCCCGGCGGGCGCGGGGGCGGGGACGGGCGGGATTACCCCATACTGCTTACCCCGCGTTGCGTTGCGTTGCGTTGCGCTGTCGCCAATTGATCGACGGCGTCGGTAATGCAAATACCCGGGGATCGTCGAGCGACGACTTGACTGTGTTTCGAGTCCAGTCGGGCGATTTGAATTGCGAGACGCCGCCGCGACGACTTGTGTTCTTCGAGTCCAGTCGGTCGGGCTTTATCCTTATCTTGTTTATTCGTTTATTCGTTTATGCGTACGTCTACCCCGCATTAACCCCGCACTTTCCACCTTTTTTTTTTCGCGTTGCCTTGGGTTGGTTGCTTCTTTCGCTACGCGACGATCTTCTTTTTCTTCGTCGAGTTCCTGGGCCACTTCTCGTGCCGTTGGCGGCGCGTTCTTCTCTTTCTTTCGTTCACTACGCGACACGATGACCTCGTCCTTCGCTTGGCCTTGCTCGCGACTTCGTCTCGCTTGCCCACCCACGTTTCGTGGCGCTGACGACTCGAGCTTCCTCGCGTCGGCGACGGCTTCCTTCGCTTGGCCTTGGCTTTTTTGGCGTCTTCTTCTTCCTTCGCTACGGCATTCGATCGAGGCCTTTATAGGCCAGGCTCTTGGTCTCGTCCTTGTTCTGCTTTTTTTGGCTCGTCTTCCTTCGGCTACATACGCACAATCGAGACCTTCTTCTCCCTTCGCTTTACTTGTCTTATGCGTTCTTCACTACACGACGACGACGACCACTTGTTCTTTCGTCGACTACGGCTACGGTTGTGGCTAGACGTTTGGGTCGAGGTCTTTGCGCGACGACGACGATCTTCCTTGCTTCCTTCTTTCTTTCTTTCTTTCTTCCTTCTTTGGCTCCTCCCGCCTTGTGATAATATATATATTTATTTTATTTTGTTTATTTTATTTTGCCTTGTCCTAATCCCGTGCTAACCAAATTGAATAACGCAGGCAACGCCCCGAACACACACCGCGGCTCGCCGTACCAGCACGCGCAGGGCGCCGGGGCAGGGCAGGGGGGGTGGTTTGGGTGAGTCGCTTTCTGCCTTGCTATCTTCAAGAGAGTGGGGGGACGCGCGCATGTGGCCGTGGCCGTATCGAGTTTCGACGCTCGACGCTCGATGCGGAGACGAGGATCGCATTCGCACATGCGCAGCGCGGCGGCGAAATGCACAAACGAGTCTGCGCGGGGACGGCGCCAGTGCTGTGTTGTGGGTGTTGTGGGTGTGGTCGTGGTCATGGTGCTGTGGTGTCCGTCGTCGATGCAGGTGCGCCTTCGTGTGCCGTCGCGCCGGAGTTTTGATGCTCGTCGCTGCGAGTACGTGGAGTGTTGGTGGTCGTGGGGCCGCCCACGACCGAGAGTGCGCGGGTGCTGTTGCGATGTCTAGTCGTTCTGCGGTCCGCCATGCGTCGTCGGTTTACCGACGGAAATCGGTAGGCGCTTGTGATGGGCAGACATCGCTCGGCCTGGACTTGGGCGCTTGTCCTATCTTTGGTGGGCGCTGGCGCTTATTCACGTGTACGGTCTCGGAAAGATCATCGCGCACTTTCCTTCTAATTCCTTCCTTCCTTCCTTCCTTCCTTCCTTCCTTCCTTCCTTCCTCGCTCTCCCCCCCAAATCCCAACAAACACGATGCTTACGATTTTCCAGCGACTACCCCCACACGCACGCCACCCCCGACTCCCTCCCCTCCCTCACCTCGCTCCCCTCGCTCCCCTCCCTCGGCTCGCTCCACTCCCTCAACTCGCCGCACTCTCTCAACTCGCCGCACAGCCTCAACTCGCCGCATGGGCTGCACTCGCCGCATTTGGGGAGTCTGCATGGGCATATGGGGGGCGGGATGCATGGTGGTAAGTGGCGCTTCCTTTCTACTTCCTTCCTTCCTTCCTTCTACTTACCCTGCCCTTTCCTTGCTCCTCCTCATACCAATTAATGCGGCGCTGATAATACCTTTTCTTTTTTTAGGCGTCCCGATGCACCACGGCGCGCACGGCGGCATGGGCGGGCTGCACATGCACTCCCCGCACTCCCAATCACACCAACAATCGCACCACGGCCAACAGCAGCAGCAACAGCAGCAACAATCGCACCTCGGGGGCATGTACTCGGCGAATGGGGGGATTATGGGGATGAATAACGGCGGGATTAATGGGGGAGGGTATGGGAGTCCGGTGGAGGCGAAGTTTGGGGGGATGGGGTTGGGGGGGATGGGGATTGGTGAGTCGTTTGTTTGCGTTTGCGTTTGCTGCTGCTACCTTTCCTCGCTCTACGCCCGTTTTGCATCGGGCGGAGGGTGCAGGAGGAGGAACCAGGAGGAATGAGGAACGAGGATGAACGAAATAATGCATGCATGCTAACCTCCGCGCACACAGGCCCCCCACTCGGCATGCCCGCCTCGCTCGGCTCCACCAACGGCGGCGGCTCGCTCATCGAGCGCAACGGGCTCGCTGCGCTCGAGGCGTCGCGCAACAACAACAACTCCTCCACCAACGGGAATAACAACAACTCCACCAACGGGTCGGCGAACGGGAACGGGAATGGAGCGGGGGAGGGGAAGGCTGGTGGGTCTTTTTCGTTTCGTGTGCTGTTTTCGAGTTATATTGGTTTTGAGGGGGCGCGGGCGCGGGGCTTTTATTTTTGATTCCGAGGATTGTGGTGGCGAGCGAGGGGTGGTGCCGGGTTGGCTCCTTGGAATTTCCGAGGATTTTTTTTGGGGGGGTTACGCCATCCTCCACCCTTCTTCGCTTACTGGCTTCACCCCGCTTGCCGCTTTCCTCCTCACCTACTGCTTTCCTTCTCGCTTTGACCAATCGATTCCGATCCAAATATGTGGCGATATACTCACGCCCCTCTTTTCACGCAGAATCCAAAGCCTCGCTCCTCGCGCACGAGAAGCGCCGCCGGCGGCGCGAGAGCCACAACGCGGTCGAGCGGAGGCGAAGGGATAATATCAATGAGAAGATTAGCGAGCTGGCGACGCTGATTCCGGAGTGTCTTTTGGAGGGGGGAGGTGAGTGGGCGCGCTTTTTTATGTGTTTTTATGTGTGTCTGCTCTGTGCGGTGCGCTTCGTTGGGTGCACCTCTGTGCGCTTCGTCGGCTCCGCGCCCAACGCTCGGAGGAGCAGCAGCTTCACGCACGGGCAGCGAGCAGCGAGCAGCTCACGCTTTCTCAAGTGCGGAATGAAATAAATACTGACGCACGCGTTTTTCTTCGCAGCGCAAAACGGCTCCAACGCGGGGCAATCGCCGGGCTCGCCTGACGACGCGCTGTTGTCGCCGACTGCGGGGGGCCCGGGGGCGGGGGATTGGCCGCTTGTGTTGCCTGGTGAGTCGTTTTTTTTCGAGTTTTCGTTGGCGTTGGTAGAAGGGAGGTCGTCCTGGCTCCGACTCGAGAGACGGGCGGACTGGCGACGTACCTGAGCGGCGGACTTTCTTCGCGCACAAACTCGGTTCCTCTTCGCACACGCTAACCTCGTCTTGCAGGCGCGAAAAAGGAGGCAGCGGACGACGAGGGCAAGGACGGCAAGGAGGGCGCGGTGGTCAAGGCGAACAAGGGGATGATTCTGCGGAAGAGTGTGGAGTATATAAGGTGGGTATTCCGTCTCCGTCTCCGCGTTCGTGCACGTTTTATTCCGCGCGTATATCACGTTTGGCTCGGGTGACCCTCCACCTGAGCGATCACACCCAACGAGCGAGGCTGTATATCATCTACCTCGACGCGTGTGCGGCGCCCCACGCCCTTGTGACGCCGCACGCGACGACGGCTGAGTGATGGCATTGGTGGGGCTTAACGCGACGCGACGCGGGCTCAGTGCGTTGGGCACGATCACGCGATCACGCGTATTTGTCGCGCCAATATACGAGACGACGACGCGCATTCCCCTCTCCGACGTTTAGCCGAAACCTATAACTGACCAACACCTTCCCCCGCAGATACCTGCAACAGCTCGTCTCGGCGCAGGGCGCGCGCAACCGCGAGCTGGAGGAGCAGCTCAAGGGCTTCCGCGGGTCCTCTGGCAGCGCCTCGCCACCGTCGCTCGGGCTCTCGTCGTCACAGACGACCAACGCGTCCTCCGCTGACGCGGGGATGGACGGGGACTTTGGGATCGGCGGGGGCGGGTGGGGGCATGTGGGGATGCTGGCGCCGATGCCGGAGGGGGAGGACGAGGAACTGCATGAGATGGGGATGGGGGACGGGGACGGGATGGGGATGGGGATGGAGGTGGATCGGGATGCGGGGGAGGAGAAGAGGGAGCGGGGGAGGCGGGCGAAGCGATCGGCCTCGGGCGGGAGCCCGGAGAAGGGGGTGAAGGTGGCGAGTAAGGGGCGGAAGGCGGCGGCGAAGAAGGCGTTGCAGGAGGTGGACGAGGATGAGGATGAGGGGAGCGAGTTGAGCGAGGATGGGATGGAGGTTTGAGCGGTGATGCCTTTGGGGCGCTCCCTTCGCCCGCCGACCTCAGACAGGACAACGATGACGACGACGACGACGACAAAATACCCGATTTGACCGTTACCCGCGCCCCATACGCGCGCGCCCATCCTTCCTTCATCGCTCACGACGCCGCCACGACCTTTATGCCGCGCCCGCACGCTCCTTCGTCTTTTGCTGGTCTCTCGCTCTTCGCGCATCCACCACCTCGTCCTCTCTCTCTTGCACCTGCTGCCGGCTTAACGCTCGGCCCTCCCCTACTTATTCCTTGGTCCCAAAATCCTCCCACCGCCTCACGAAACCTATATGCCTCCTGCCCTCCCTTCGGGTCGTCGTCCCCTTCCTGCCCCTTTACGATAATCCATGCCCTACATCTACCTATCTCTCTCTCTGCTTACTACTTACTTTACCGATGATGTCGTCTCTCTCTTGCTCTCGGGCTCTTTTATGTGCCGATACCTAGCTGGCTTGTACAACGCTGTGTATGATACGATACTATTCAGTCTCTTCCTTCCTTCGTTCAGCATTTTTTTTTACTGCCTCGCTCGGTCCTGGTTCGTATGTATATCTAACTCTAACGAGTGCCGTTTTGTACATACGCATACGTACGTAGTAATGATCGTAATTCTGCGTGAGGTTGAACTGCCGTTTGCGTGTGTGCGAAAGGCCACGACCTTGTTAACAACATGAAGAATTAAGCTTCGGCGAGTGAACGAGGGCCAAAGCGGCGGCGGAGGACAGATGATCCGACAGAAATTAATCGTTTGTGAAAGAGGGTGGGAGAATCGAGAATGACTGAGTGACTCAGGTTGTTGTGAGGTCGTCGAGGGTTATTGGCAACGCGGTTCGGCGGCAGAGAGGACGGAAATTAATCGTTTGGGAAGATGTGAGGTGGGGGTAACGTATAGAACTGAGAACAATCACCCTTGAAGGGGGAGAACAGAGGACGGAAATGAATCGTCTGTGAAAACTGGGGTGGGGGTAACGTATGGAACGGGGACGGGCTGTGGTAAGTAGACGGCATGAGCTTCAAGTAATTGTTCGCCGTCTGCTTTTCCAGTTGGTGGCGCGCGCTTGTGCAACAGCACTAACGCTCGTACGTCCTCCCTCGCGCGTTAATCGCGGGAACTGTACCGCACGGACCCTCCAATAATGTAGGATGAGTAAAGCAATAATTGCATGAATAATTGATTCCTGCTCATTCGGCCCCGAATGCTCGTTCGTTGCACATGGAGGTTCGACGGTTGCTCGGTTGCAGTGGGAAATCCCGGGAAACAATAAATTATCTCCCAAATCTAGAGACCGACGAGCGGCATCAGCGCCTAACGAGGAAATGGAGCCGCGCCATGTGCATCCTCGCGCCGCGAGGCTGTTCTTGTTGCGCCGGGCGGGCAACATCAGAAAATCTAGGACTTAGGAGGTTGATGCAATATTTTTTCGGGGTTCTAGATCGGATATTTAGTTGCCGCTAGTTGAGTAGTTGGATTGGGATCGGACCAGCGGGTCTGGACTATGAGGTGCCTCGCTCCAGGTAGGGCACCGTTCGGCGTCCTTTTGGCGAGCTATTTTCGCTTGCTCGAAAAATTAAAGTTTCCCTGCACTTGTCGGATCTTACTTGGGCGAGCAACGCGAGTTTGTTTACGTCGACGCGTCCGGCGTTCGGAACGAATGCTGCGGCCGCAAAGGCGATTGGCGAGCGGGTGGCCGAGGTCCTGGCGACAAAAGATGGAACTCGGCAGCTGAGTGGGGATACACCGATTCGCACTAGTGCGGGGAAACAGAGTTTGAGGGCTGGGAACTTTAGAGGACCTCCTCGCAAGCCCGATTTGGGCCACCAGCTGACATCGATTAGGCGTTTTTGCTCAATTGGGCTTCCTGAGGTGTTTGTTTTTGGGGGTGCCGGACATAAGCGTCGTTCCTAGCGAAAATCTAATCTTAGCCGGGATCAGAACATTGCAGAGGGATGAATGAAGCGTGGGGAAGAGACATACGCGGGGAGTGTTTCCGAGAATATGCCATGAACTCAGAATTGCACCTCCCCGATAGGAAAGTTGTTTGAAAGGTATTAGAGTCGACACGAATAAGGAAACGACAACCAAGGCGGCTCGGTGGTTATTCACATGGCCGCTCCAGCAAGGAACGACGTTTAGCTCGATACAAAAGCGACCTCAGTCTTGCCACGAACGCACGGGCCATGAAGGCATTGAATTGAGGTCGGATCTTGTTCGTTTTGTGGACCGTGAAGGCGAACGACGGTGGCCCGGCGATTTGGCCGCGCGACAAGTGTTAAGCAATTGAACTGCCATTTCGGGGAGTATAGTTTTCAACTCGTGACCCGTCGAAGTTCTGGTTACCGGTTAAGCTGTACACAATGCGGGGAATCAAGAAGCACAACTGTTATATCCTGAGCTCACAATAACATGCGAGATAACTCGGGGGAAGGAATGCCCTTAGATATGCCTCCGCGGAATCGAACCAGCCAGAAGTCAAGCAAGTATCCATGATGCGCGGATCTGCGGGGCTCCAGAAAATCGAACACCCGGCTAAGTTTGCACCCTTGCCGGAGGAAATGCGGAGAATCCCTTGAAATTCGGAACCGAAATACATGTGAACGTATACTGGTTAACACGGACCTATAGGAAAGAAGGGAAGTTAGGTACGGCTGTCAGTGAACAGCAAAGAACGAGGTTACCGATTGGCTACGGATCCTCATCTTTCCTTCTTCTCCTCAAGGTCTGTTTCGAGATCCGTCGACTGGATCGACACGATGAGTGTACGGGGAGATCCCGCAAGCAACGCCACGTCCGACGTGTTCCATCCCGCATCCCGCATCCCCTGCAGAAAGTTTGTGAATATGGGGTTCACTCGGCGGTGGGCCGCCAGAATGAGTTCAGCGGGCGCTGGCCGCGGAAGAGAAGCTCCGAGTCGTTGCTGCAGAAGTAGCATTCGCCCCACTTCAACAGCGTGCGCCCATGCTTTGAGCTGATCCGCGGCAGTGTTGCCCTCCATTAGACAGATGTGGAGACGCAGTGCGCCCGCGCGCAGTTCGTCCGGGGAATTTGGGCGAGATGAGAGACAAAGACGGTCGAACCAGAGCACGTAGCGCTCTTCCCGCATCTGGTCGAGAAGCGGGAGGGGAATGATTGAGCCGCGTAAGACAGCATTGAGAGATGAGCCGATGGTGCAGTGCCCGGCGATGCTGTTGGTTCGGAGTTCACGCAGTACGCCCGGTCGCTCGAAAATGCGCTCCAGATTGGAGACTTGCTTAGGTGATGGGATTTTTGTTTCCGAAGTCTCGCGATATATGTCCCACGCGATTGACATCCGTTGGCGATTGAGAGAGCGGAGAACAACCCCGCGGATGCCGACATAGTTCAACGCGAGATGAAGACCAACTAGACCAAAGAGAACAGAGTACGTCGACCAGGTCGTGGTCAAATATGGGACTATCAAGCTACCCGCCTGTATACAACGTTAGACGTGTTGAGAAGAACAAGGTTCAGTTCGGACACACTAACCAGCATACCGAGGAGTGCGAGGACAGTTTCCTTGCTGCTGTCCTTGGCATTGAGGTCGCCGATGTCGCCAGCGCCGCTAATTGGTGTTGCGAAATGCACGGTGAGCGCTGCCTTCGAACCGCCAGCTGCGATCCCACACAGCGCACGCAGCACCCCGCTAAGACATAAAGCAGCAACCCGAACCCCAGGAAGTCGTATGGGAAGCAGCGCAGAGTTAAATAATGGAGACAGAGTGTCGAGAACAATTGCGGCGTCGTTGGATACATCTGCCAACAGACGGAAAGTCTTTGCTTCCGGC
This sequence comes from Mycena metata, assembly GCA_029378385.1. Classification (NCBI taxonomy): domain Eukaryota; kingdom Fungi; phylum Basidiomycota; class Agaricomycetes; order Agaricales; family Mycenaceae; genus Mycena; species Mycena metata. The sequence goes on from JARKIB010000070.1 coordinate 399,970, forward strand.
GAAAGCGAAGGGCCTAAGACATATGCAGCACAAATAGCTGGGTTGGCGTTAGGCTTGATCAGTTGAAAAAAACGAAAAAAGCTGTACTTGTTATGCGGCTGAAGAAATCTTGCAGAACCGTCAAAAGTATGGCATTGGTCGCAGAGGCGTGCGCATTGCCAACACCGAAGCCTTGAATGTATTTAGAGGACATATACCAGGGCGAAGAACGGATAGACCTTCGAGCAAAGCTCTGGAGGATAGCAGACCTGCAAGCGAGCTACAAAACGCTTGCAACGCGTTGAATAATTGATAACTGCGGTTTTCTGAACGTTGAACGCGATGTTATGTTCGGGAGGACGTACCGCAGGTAATCTGACGAGATTAATACTCTCTGAGACCGTAATCTACTTTTGTTCGAACGCACCTGGAGAAACACTCGCAGGATACCCTGCTGGAAGGAATACCTTTCCCGCAAACTCCGTGATTTGTACGTGGAGTGGAGTCTGAGGAGAGGAAGCGGTAGTTGCGCTTATCTGTAAGATACGGCGTAAGCATTCAATATAGCCAGTGATTCCTGGCTGAACCTCTCTTCCATGGTCGCTGCTGTGCGCACGACCGCCATCTTCCCGCTCAATGATTCTGAGTCCAGTGGCCATCAGGACAGCTCTGTGGAGTATTATGTAACCGCAAGGCTTCAATCTCAACTTCAACCGTTTCTGTGTGACGAGGCCGCCTAGTTTGTGGAAGCAAAAGCAAAGGGTGATCAGATCAAGATGGTTGTGCGTGGCAATGCGGAAGCAATCAAGCCGAACACAGCCGAACTGGACTTTATTCTTGTGAGTTGTAACTTCGCTCGTTTTGTTAACCTTCCTCAGAGTGTTAGCGAAGGACCACAGCATGCATGAAGAGGCCATTCACAGAGAAAAATGTATCAACTCCTCCTCATGCAGGCCGCGGCAGTTACGCCACGCCGCCAAGCTCATCAACTCGGTAACGAGCAATCTGACATTCAATTGCAAAGACATGTGCACATGCGCGCCTTCATGCCCGCCGGCTTGAGGTGGTTGGGCCCTCGTACGATGCTGAAAGGCTCCTTTCCTGCTTCAGAGAGTGGGTGTGATCGAAAATTCCGAAAATAAGTGACGACGTCGACTCAAAGCGCCCATTCGAGTTCAGGTGGAGATCATATCGCATCAAGTGCCATTAGCACTAATGCATATGTTGCCCCTGATACAGCCTTTGGAGTTGGCTCTTTCTTCCTCCCACTTCTCCGTCGTTTGACCTTTTCGCAAACGTACCTGGTGTACGGTGGCTCTTCGAGCCCGCGCGTGCTTTTATAATGTCGTTCCCAAGAGCAGGCGTGCCTGCTACTCTTTTGGGTATGTCGGCCTGCCGACCATTTCTTGACTCCTCTCATCCTACTACTAGCGGAGTCTGACCCGCAGGGTCCCCACCGGACAATGCTCATAAACGTCTTTCTGGCCCTCCAAATGCTGGGTCTTATCGGCAGCTGTGCCCTTGTCCTCACCACCACCTTATCTCGCCGTGCTCCGCGTAGTGCGACTTGGCAGAATTTCTTCACGTCTTGGATAATCTCAACGGTTTCCTACGCCCTACTGTTGTTCGGTGGACAACTTGGTCAGATGCAGGCTGCCAAAGACCCCATGTTTGGAGTGTGCTTGGCGCAGGCGGGGCTCGTCTACGTGCGGGATGTGCTTCGTTTTTCGCATATATACTCACTCACATCCCAGGGTATTCCTTCTCTGACTGCGGCAACCACGTTCGGGTTGATCGCGCAGGTAGGAATGGAAGCTTGAACGTCCCAGTCGCGGCTAACGCCCACACATAGATTTGGTTCAGTGTCCAAAGTCTTCTGGCTCGGAAGGTCAAGCATGAGCAGCTGTTGACGATTGGGGTAAGCATGACCGAGTACCAGTTACCAACCGCCGCTGACCGTCATTTAAAGCTTTTGATCCTGCCCTATGTGATCCTGGCCTCAATGGTTATCGCGTCCTGGGCGGTGAGCATGCATCGGGATCGTTATACGTTGTTTGAACGCCCACCTAGGCTGGCATCCACAACCCGCAAGTCGTAAGGATAATTGGAAGTGGAATGTATTGCCACATAGTACGCAGCGCGTTCGAAGCCTACGAAACTTTTTACTGAAACTCCAATAGGATAACAGCAGCACATTGTACGACGCCTGACTTTTCCTTGCACATCTCTCAAATAATCTTCGCAGGGGCAGAGTTTCAGCGGTTCTAGTCGCACTGACGATGATACCGACGGTGGCCCTTGAGAGTACGGGTCTTAATTCTCTGGATCCTGAACTAGCTCACCTGAGACCTTAGTTATGATCTGTGTCTCTCTCCGCCGAAACTGGGAAACATTCAAACGGATGAAGCACTCCTTGGCGATCATTCTTCGAGTCGTGATATTTACCATCTTTGGAATTTTGGCCATCAGGTGCGCGAACTGGGCTGTTTCCACGCTTCTCACACCGACGCCCATCTACAGTCTGAGTGCAGTATTCGTCTTCTCCAGCGCTCACGGCGCAGGCTTGAACATTGTATTCGCGACAAGTCAGTTCCTCTTAGTTGCCCTTTCTTTGACTTCTTCCTAAGTTTGCATCCAGTGCCCGTCGTCGCCGTCGTCGTTTTCTCCACCCAGAAGGTTTCTAATTCTAACTAATGTCGATTTCGCTGCTTACCATGTTGCAGGATATCCTCTCGGTCTGGATGTTTTGGAAGCGGCCGTCTAAGGAATTTTTAAATATGGACGGCGCCCACGAGAAGACCCTCCCGGGTCTTCCTTCAGCGCGTTCCTCGGTTTCCACCGTTCAGGTTTAATAACAGCCTCATTTCTGTATTTCGGGGATGGTGTTGACGTCGCACTCATATCCTAGGCTGTATTATATTATTTCTTGTACATACGTGTAGTGTAATCTTAGTAAGTACCTGATTGGCAAATCGAACAGGGCAGTGGTGAAAGAGTCTACAACTGGACGAACTTGAGTCTTAGTTATAACACATTCGGAGGGTGTATAAATGTCTCGAGGTTGCAAAATTAGAAAGGACGAGACGTAGACAGCTCACGGGGTTTCGATTCAATCTTTTGACCATCGTGCCAGATTCGATTCCCCCCTCATGGTTGCGTCGTCTTCGAGGCGGGGGATACTGACAACATTGATGGCTTCTGAATGAAGCTGGGAGAAAAGGGATAGAGATATATTGCGATTTAGAGGCTTCCCACCTATGCCTTCATCTATCTACTTTCGACATCGGCGAACAACGCAAGAAATCAATCTGAAAATAATGACGGTTACGACGAATGATACCACGATTGAAGAACAACGTACTTCCGTCATTCAACCGCGCGCGTTCAAAGAACAGTGCCCTCAGGAAATTCCAGGCGGCAACCTAGTTCCCGCAGGCCGTCTCGGTACGGGGCAAACCAGGATTGGTTAACGATCTCATGCCAGCTATTATGGAGGACGAGCCGCTGCACGCGGGGGAACTTGGGGGAGAGGAAAAGATCGAAGTGGGCTTCAACGGGTTCGAGATATGTCCAGTTTCGGATGGTCACGGCCGAGTGCAAGCGGATGCATGGTAAAGGCGCCGTCCGCGGCTCGTCTGGCGTCTCGAGAGGACGGTTCCACACATCATAGCGAAGTTCGCGAAGCCGCGGGCAGCGTAAGAATATGACGTTGAAGGGAATGTTGGAACGCGAACCGAACAGTTCGAGCGTTTGGAGTGACGAAAGAGTCGGAATCTCCAGGAACCCAAGGAAGAACGATGGGATGCAATGGAGTCGAGTTAACTTGGTTACGTCAAGTCGACGAAAGATGGATTCGATGAGGTTTGCTTGAAGTGGCCCGAGGGTAAGCCGCTGGAGAGACAGGGGAGCGAGGATATCGAATTCGCGGTCCGATCTCAGTATACTCGAGTTCTTGAAGAAGAGATATTCCAAATTCGGCGCAAGTGGGATTAGTTTGAGCAAGAGATCGAGAGCCATATCCGAATGTGTCCAATAAATATGCTTCAAAGACTCGAGGTTCGGTATTGTTAAATTGAGATCCAAGTCGGGAGCACCGATGAGCGCCTGCGACCTCGAGGCCGTCGACGCTTCCGGTTGGACAACGACTTGAAGCTGCGAGCACAACGCGAGGATGGCGATATTATGATCGAACCGGGTGGTCGAAAGGCGTACACTGCGAACGAGACGTGCAGTGCCCGGTCGTTCCAGGGCAGTGTACAGTGCATGGAACCGTTCATCCACGCGGATGTTTTCGTACAAGATTTCACTCGTCAGACTATTCCACAGTCTGCTCACGAGCGCGAATGAAGACACGTCCTGAAACTGGCATGAGTATTGGAGCGCGACTTTATAGATTCCTCTCACGCGCAAGAAATCTTGCATGTCGTCCAGTGGATTCGGGACAGCGACGTATTGGTATCGGTCTGTGTACGCTGCGACCATCGGGGATGTGTCGGCTGTAGCGATTCTATGAATGTAAAGCCACAGTTCCGGGGGGAGGGCAACTGAAGGATCCATAACGGATGCTCAAGGTCGAGAGCAGAAGTCTAAGAGTGTGTGATCAGCCATTTCCCAATTTGGAATTACCCCTATCGTAGAATCGCATTTCTTCATTCATGTTTCCAAACCTCTCAGTCTGCATGGAATCTAAAAGTCAACATCGTGGTCACTACATTACGCCCTAGTATTCCCGATTCAATCACAGTAAACCACGCTGGGGAAGGATTAGGGCAACCACAAGCAGGGAGGCAACCAACGGCAAGCGCAAATTTCCTCCCAGGTCCTAGCGCACGGTGACACAGGGATGTACAACCGTGGTTAGATAGGCTCCCCGTCGGGCCACGTTCTGGTCAAGTGCGCTCGAGTAACAAGCATGAGAGCGCCGCAGCAGCATCCGAAGCTACAATCCTACTCGACACCCTTCTCTATTCGACACCCACGCGCAAGTAGGTCAGCCGTCCCGGGCCACATCGCCTCTGGAGACGGGGGTGGGCCCCATCCAGGTCCATCCAACATGACCCGCTCCAAGGCACTGAACGCGGGCCCAAGCAGCAAGGCGACTTGCGCCTGCGCCTGGGACGTCATCCGACTGAGAAACAGCCGTATACATGCGAGGAATGGTGCGTGCTTTTCCTCTGGCGGGATGAACCCACTTAGGGCGTTATACCGCAGCTCGCGCAGTGCTGGACAGCGGGCGAAGATGGCGGGGAAGGGCAGCTGCCTCAAGTACTCGGGGAGCGCCAGCATCTGGAGTGCCGGGAAAACGGTGAAGGCATCCAACGCAAGATACGCGGGGTTGATCGTGAGACGCGTGAGGCGGCTTAGGTCGGTGCGCAGGATCGTGTATACGCATTCCTGTTAAGCGGTGTAATAAGTACCAGGGAGTTGAGGTGGGGGAGATCAGGGAATGTGGGCTGCGTGGCGAGGTCGGAGCCGATAGTTGCATAACCGGAGAGGGAGATATGCTCCAAGTTCGGTGCAGCGAAAAGTACGCTCTGGAGGAGGACAGACGACCAGGCAGACACAACCCAGTAAAGCCGCTTGAGAGATTGGAGAGGGGGCAGTTGGACCGTAGCCCCACTGTACAGACGCTCCGTGCACGGAAACTCGGGCTGAACGAGAACCTCGAGGTGCGGACAACGCGCAAGAACGTCGATATTGTGGTCGAAGCGCGTTGTGGAAAGGCGAATGCTGCGCACCAGCCGCGCGACATTTGGATGCTGGAGGCTGCTCGAAAGCGAAGGCCACCCGCTGTCATTTATCCAGATATTCTCAAACAAAAGTTCGAGCCCCAGCTCGCTCCATAACCGACAAACACACCTCAGCGAACGTGCCGCCTGATGGGAATGAGAACAGATTGTTTGAAGCGTGCAAGTCACCGCATACCTTCAAGAAAAGCTGCAGATCGCGGTCATTCGCTGGGTGGTCATCCGGCTTCGCGCCGCTTCTAATAATTGTATCGCTGCTGGCGTAGATTTTGGCCAGGGGTGATAGATTTGACAAAGCCAGACGATGAATGTAGATCCACAGTTCTGGAGGGAGAGATGGCGTCGAGACGCGTCTACGGGACATCGCTGTAGTCGGAGGTGGAGGCGGAAGAGACTAAGAGAGTGCGCGATCAGCCATTTCCTAATTTGGGATTACCCCTATCGGATAATATTCAAGCCCAAGAATAAGCCGATATCTTGGTCACTACAATACGTTCAACAATTCTACACCACCCCAGTGATGAACCAGAGGCTAGAGTAGGCGACAGAAAAACGTGCTTTAAGCGAGCCGTCGGGGCGCGCTCTCAAAACGGAGCCTTAACTTAGGCTGAAATCCTACTCGAAGGCCGCCAAGGGCCAGTAGGTCAACCATCCCGGGCGCTGTAGGCATTGGAAGGGGCTAGAACCGCAGTCCTCAGCCTCCGCGCTCAGGAGATCCACGTGGAGGATGTTCCAGCGAGTTGGTTCTGAGCTAAGTGCAAGTAAGGACGGACACAGAGTGTTTGGGGTAGGGCGTTAGGTACACATTCGACAAGATATTCACCATTCTACAGCATCGCCTCGTCCGCGTTGAGTATTAACGTCGTAAAGAACGTGATCATCTCCATAAATGCGCCCACATGGATATCTGTGCATCCATTCATGATCAGCTCAGACCAACGATGAAAGAAAGAAACGTACGCTCATCAACGGAGTGGATCCCGCCGGACTCCTCCCCAATCCCAATCAGGTTATCGTGGCCGTAGCGGTAGATGTGGGGTGAAAGGTCCCAGTAGAAACGGGTGTCTGTAAGGCGGTATCAGGTTCCCTCCCTCGTTATTTTTCAGGGGAGTGACGCACCGCCATTCCCAGGCATGACCCCAGGCGCGATGAATATCTCTTTCTCGCCTCCCTTGACGTCTTTGCGCGCGGCGTGGAAGGTGGCGCGGATTGTACCCGCGAAAAGATGGAACGGAGGTGTGTCCGAGGGCGAGATTGGAGACGGCTCGAGCGTCTCGGGCGCACGGAGCGAGAGCGAACCATAAGACGCGCCCGCAGCCGCGGCGGGCGTGAGCAGCTCGCCAAACGCAGTAACCGAGAGGTTAAATCGCGCCGCAATCTCTTTGAATAGCCCTGCGTCGCGCGTGAGGGTCGTATTGACCGAGCTGCACGAAATATAAGGGTGAGCAAAGAGGAAGCACGAAGAGAAGGACGACAGGCTGACCTTTGCGTCGCAATCCGGTGGTTCACCACAGCCTTCGCGGACGTCAGTCCTTGTCTTGGCGAGCGAATTTGAGAAACACGCACCATCGCCTGCTCAGGCAGCGCATTGCTCTTGACGCCCCCGTTAATGACGTCCACTGCCTGTGTCGTCGACACGACCGCCTTGACCGCGGGGATCTCCAGTAGCATCGCCTCCGCGAGCTTCAGCGCGGTGCGGCTCCTCCTGGCGCGCAGGACCGCGCGCTTGAGCACGCTTGGTACGTCGGGCGCGTGCACGGCAAAGCACTGGAGCATTTCGAAGACCGGCGTATCGACTTCGAGGGAGGGAACAGGGGCGTTGTTCTCGAAGTGCACGATGAGGGCAGCGAGCATACCGATACTTGTGTACTCGGGCGGGATGCTATATGGTAAAAGAAGATAGTGTCAATATGATAAAGAAGGGGTACAAAGGACCCCTACCTCGAGTGACCGCCAGGCGTCTGAATCTCGATGTTCACGTTCGCGGCTCCCTTCTCGGCAACTCCTGGCAAGGCGAAGATTCCACCAAATTGCTCTACGAATCCCCCTGCCGACGAGGTTTATACAGGGAGAGAAACAAAGGCGAAGTACATACCACCCTCGTCAACGATCATGGCGAATGAGTCAGGGCCGAAGCGCTCGAGGAGAGCGGGGGCAAGGAAGCGTGCGCCCTGTGCACAGATTCTTCCTCAGTATGAAGAGGGTGCAGGCGCGCAAGCAACGTACGTGAGCTCCACCGGCCTCCTCGTCGAAGCCGAATGAGAGCACGACCGTGCGGGTAGGCACAAAATTCTTCTCGAGGAGAGCCTCGATGGTTACTCTGGAGTCTGATTCCGATTAAGTAAAAGAGCGAGAACGACATGAGCACTCACAGCTTGCTGATAACGCCGGACTTGTCGTCCCAGCTGCCGCGGCCCCAAATGTTTTCGCCTGTGAATAATGCAAGATTGAGAATGATGTAGAAAGGCGGCAGGACAAAGGGACCAACCATCGAAGTAGCCAGAGTAGGCGGGGTGCGTCCATTGGTCGGCACTGGAGGGAGCGACGGGCACGACATCTAAAACGCGCCTTATTAGAGCGCCAGCATAGTTGGCCTGGTTTACATACCGTAGTGGCTCATAAGCAGCAGAGGCTTCAGGCTCGTGTCCGAGCCTTGCCAGATGTAGATGAGACCGTATGTGTTGACCCTCTGAAGCTCTAGCGACGCGTTCCTGGAGGATTTATTGATAAGCACGCGTACCCGGCCGTGGTTTGCCAGTCACTTACAGAAGCGGGAACGCGGCGGCAAGGTGCTCGATGAACGGGGCCCGGGTGACCCAGCGCTCGTCCTCGCCCACGGGATCCATCTCATCGAAAGTTTCAGTGGGAATTTGAACAGCTGCGCTTAACTGGCCGACTGCGCGAGTGATGAATTCGCTCGTCGCATGGAACGCAATGAGCTCGTTCCAGAGCGCGCCATTCTTCTCAGGCGCGACAGGATTCGCCTGGGGGCACACGGGCGCAGAAGTATCAAGCGGTGGCCCGTGCAAACGGTAGATGGAGCGGACTGAGGGAGAGACGAAGAAGTGCAGAAGCGCGAGAAAGGACACGCCGACAGCGATGGTGGACCAGCGAGCACGTCGGACGCGGGGCGGTGGCGGAACACCAGGAAGCTCAGTTTGAGATTTGGCGTCCATGGTGGTCACTTCAAGAAAAGAAACGGTTGTCGTTGGTCGGAACCCTTGTTCCGACAGGCTGGTTGATGTAGCGCCAAAACCCAGCTGCGGTCAGGCTGCGGCGCAGTCCCAGATACCGATATCCAACATTGCGAACGCAGTACCGAATTCCTCATCCTCCTCATACCGGCACCAGAGAGTTGAGGGACCGTTCGGAATATTAATCCAATTGTAGAGACGTTTTTCAGCATTCGACGTCGGAATCGCCTTTGTTCTGTATTGTCGAGCATTCGAGGGTTCAAGTAATGCGCAGACTTAGATCATGAGCATGCCACCGAGTGACTGAGCCAAGAGGCGAGCGTTCGCTGCTGCGATGAAGGTTTGAGGCAAGAGTGAGTGGACGGTCGAATAAAGCCGAATATCTCCGTTCCACCACGAGTTCCGCCAAATTTCTTAACGTTTTTAAACGAGCCTTTAAGATCTTACGCAAAGTACAAACCGAGAAATCGATTGAACCCACACGGAGGAAAATACACTGGGATCATACATTTGCAAAAAAAATTGTTACACTATCGTGACCCTGAAAAGCTTCAAGTACTAAATGCTCCAGGCGTCACTGTCCTCCGAATCCCGCAGCTCCAACTCCTCCTCCAGACCCTGTGGCAGATGGTAACACGCGCACCCATCGTCGGACTCGTCCTCGAACGGCGCAAACCGCGACGGCTCTAGCATCGGCAATCTGACTGGAATGTCGCCCGACGTTCCTTCCGACCAGTCTGCCCAGGTATAATCGCCCTGCTGCTCTTTCGAGTGCGGGTGGCCGTCGGGGTCGACGAAGAAAAATCCACCGGAAAAGTTTCTGGACATATTAAGGTCCTGGTCGATGAGGCAGGTCGTTTCGGAGGGACCTTTCTGATGGTCTACGAAGTTGCGAAGCTGGTCGTAGCCGTCGTGGTCGTCGTTCGCCGACACGTTGCGGTTGGCCTCAACCCAGGCACCACGCGAAAGAACTGGATCTTCTTCCGCAAAGTCGGGGTGACCCGCGAAAAGGTTTACCTCCCACTCCAGCCTTCCGTCGTCAAGGCTTGGTGAATAGGCGATATGGTCGATGGTGTGGGGTATAACGTCGACTGATCCATCCCAGCGCGACATACTGTGGGCTTCCGAGTAGAAATCGATATCCGCGGGGAGAAGACTGGGAGACCGCCACGCAACGTTGGTGGAAAGAGCGTTATACACCGTGTGGCCATCGACGAGGTGCCTCAAATTATCCAAAGGCATTGCGCCGTCTGCCAAGTCCGGAAATTCGTGGTATTGTTGGCAGAAACCAGTGAGAACGTTGTCGGAGAGCGCAGTCGGCGTGGTAGGAGGAAGGTCTGTGGCACAGCTCTGCTCGTCGTCGTAAACCATGTCGTCCTTAGCGTTAAGGATGTGGAGCAGCTTGCTCGAGTCTTGGACGTCGGTGGCACGAGCAACCACGCGACCGCCGTTGAGGATGTCGAGCAGCTTGCCCGCATTCGGCGCGCTCCGTTTGCCTAGCGGGAATGTGGTGGAGCTCGTCGGTGCCAGCGTTCGTTCCTCCTCTGCGGACAAGGCAGCGAGGGAGTGAAGGATATCGGCGACGAGGGTGCGGAACTCGACAAGGAGACTCGAGCCCGTCGCGGCGGGGGACTGTGCGGAAGTGGGATTCGCGATGAAAAGATCCCCCGTCGTCGTGGGGCGGGGAGGCCAGACGAACTTGCCATCCAACTGCTGGGGAACCCATGCCTTCAGCACGTCGTCCTTCGCTTTCTGGGGGATGTCCAGAGTAGCCGGTGCTTCACGGCGACCGCTACCGCCACGAAGTTCGGCGGATATCTTGTCCAGAGTTGCTGGTGCCCCCGAACGGCGAATGGTGGCGTTCAAGAGAAGGCGCGTCAATTCTGACGTCGGGGAGGGGGTGATTGTTATAGGCTGCGGGAGGATGGAGGAACCATCGTCGGTGGGAAGTTGGGACATCTGATAATTTGAGTCGCTGCATAATGGTGGTCAGTGGCACCCAAAGTCAAAGCGAGAAAATAACTCACTGGAATGCGGGGGTGGGCGGGGAGATGGATGATGCTTCCGACAGGAGGACTCGCAATGCGATGTATGAGAGCGGAGGGGGTAGAAATTTCAGGACGATTGTGGTGGCAAACCGACACCACCAGCGAGAGCTTGTGCAATCGTGGTCAGGAGACAGAGGGGAAAGTTCTAGCAAGCTTGGAGCTTTGCTGAGAGGTAGAACAGAAGTTAATCCAGCGTTTCCACACCCGGAGAGGATGGTGGTCGTCGTTGGGATGAGGAGAAACAACTCCACGTGATCGCGCTTTAAAGGCTCTGAAAACTGATGGCAGCGGAGTTTAAGGACAATGGGACGCTTGACGCCATGGCTTCCAGAAGATTCAAAGCGCCAGAGATCCATTTTAGCCAAGGAAATTGTTCCCAGAGCTCGAACGACGCCCTTGAGCGGACATCCGTTCGTCAGGAAAAAAGCCCGCTGTACTTGACGTTTGCGAAATACAGAGGTGCAGAACCGGAGAGGGCATTTGTGAGTCCCCCTTGTCGCGTTTCCAGTTGCCGAGCAAAGCTGGATTTCTGCACGGCGCAAGGAAATTGAAGCTCCCGAAAGTAAAGTCGCAAAGGAAACGAGACGCGCTTGGGCACTAGGATGCAGTAGCGGATAGATGTTCCCTCGGCATCGAGGACCTTTCGCCCCGGGTACGCCGCCCGTTTGGAGTTGTTGGAAAGGAATTTGACAGCTGATTTTTTGTCCAACTTTCGAAGGGCGGAAACCATATGCAAGAGAAAATGCCTCAGCGGCAACCAATATGACGGTGAGAAGGCGCACCCGCGAAACATACCTTTGTATCGGCATGCTCTTGATGCGCTTTGACTGGATTTTGAGATTTCAGCGCTTTGGAGGCTTCCCAAGTAAGTTGACCGATCACTGGGGAAATGGCGAAAAAGCTGCTAGTATACGCGGGTCCAAGAGTAATTAGCCCAGTGCTCCTCTGTGCCGGCGGAAACGACGGCGGACTAAGATTCAGGGAGTCGGCGCGAACTCGAGAGCAATTGAGAACTCAAAACTGCTTCATATGGCGATCCTGAGGAAGGAAGCTCGAAGATCGAGCACCACAGCGAATAGCTTGTGGCCAACCAGGAGCATATTCAGCAACTATGAGCCCCTCTCTGGCTTCAAGGAAGAAGTCGGGAAGAAGATCAATTCAAACACAGCCACCTGTCAGTTCTTCTCTTCTCCTTCTACCCACGAAGTTGAAAAACGGCAAAACGCGTGCATATTTGGAAAAGAAGAGGCCATAGAGCTAAGTGTTAATGGTAGTACATCGATAAATTCAAACTCAATCGTTGTCCTGAATTATCCCCTCTTCAAACCGGGCAACTTTCCGACATACGTCGCCTCAGTCACTCGAGTCGCGACGGCGTATGTACTGACGGTTCATAATTTCCCCCAAGATACCGCGCTTTATATCTTCCCCTACCGCCTCCGATGGTTTCACGCACCGAGGAATTCCAGGCGAACGAGCTTCGACGTCATGATTATCGCGGCGAGGGGAGACCTTCGTTTGTTCGTTTACCGGTGGCCGGGTGAATACAGGGGGTCTTGCAGGAAATGGTGCTCCGGCTTTGGATGCTTCGATGTCGGCACCAGATCTCGCGGGACCCACGGCTAGTTCGCGCTGCGAAACCGAGGCCGGATGCGCCGTATCGTGTCTTTCGACAGACCCCTGCGCATTCCCCGAGCCAGCCTTGCCCATCGCCCCGCATATCGCATCGGCGAGTGAGGGACTCGGCGGCTCACCTGCGCCCCACATCTTGAAGCCGTCTGGGAACAACTGCGAAAATTGGCTTCCAGAGGGGCTAGGAAGCTCTGCAGCTGCAGAGGCTTGCTTCACGACAACAACGCGCTCTGGCATGATATCTCGATGACCCGCGGGCGGCGGGCTCGCATTTAAAATGCCAAGTAGGGCGAGCTTCGCCGGCGTCAGTGGCTCGGGCTGCGCCTTGCGCGTCGTGAGCCCGAGCAGCATGCCGATGTCGGGCGGGTTCTGACCAAGGCGCGGTGTTTGCTTGGCCTGGCGTTTGAGCAGCGCAGCGTCATATTCCGCGGCAGCTGCGTCGAAGAGGGTGGGAGCAGTTGGTTTGTGCTGGCTCGAGGATCGTGGGCGGACGACCGTGCCGTCGCGGAGGCTCTGGATCGTGCTTTCGAGAGAGATATAATTGTGGGACACGTCGGTGTCGCTCGCTGGGACGTTTTGGGTGATGGGTGGCAGACGTGCGCGTAGTTTCTGCGGTGGCATGGTGCCTTGGATTCTCTCGGAGACGCGTGTATAAGGTGGCATTGAAATGGTGCTGGGACGAACGTCTCAGTACCGGGATGAAGAGAAGGCTCAAGAGGGGTGCGTACTGTGCTTTATCTATGGAGCAGCGGTTTGACTGCTTCAGAGTGGGTGCTTTACTGGAACGATGCCGGGATTTGACGACTGAATCGATGTGGCAGCTGACAAGACGCGAATGTCTACCCTGCTCTAGAATTGAGAATAATCGACAAGTTGGTTGTCACGACACGGGCCTCAATACGAATAGCCAAGTCGACCGCGTTCTGGGTGGACGTGCGGTTGTGGATGTAGAGGAAGCTAAAGATTGGCTAATCAACGTGAATGCCTCACACGTGACCGCGCTTTGGTGAACAAAGGAAAACGGTCTTGCCAGAACGGGGGGAACGTAAACAGTGCGTCCATTGGTCGAGATCCCGTCGTATAACTGATTTTTTTGCCAGAACTTTCGATTGCGATCTTGTAGCACTGTACAGTCTACTTCCTAATAACCCATAGCTGTCGGTGAGGCCCCGGGGCTATGGGTTTTACGGACGTATGAGTTGCGAGGAGTTTTCAAAGTTTTGTCCAAAAAAGGAATATATTCATTGTTTCGTGTATTTCTAGTGCTTAGAAGCAAAAAAAAATCAGTAATGGCAGTTGGTACAGGTGATTTTACTTGTTCCAGTCGTGCTTGGCGGGAAAAATAACCCAGGATCGTTTCCATCTGCCGCGCAAAGGGTCCCAGCTCTCCCTGACATCACAACGAAGGACGTGTGTGGGAGGCTCGGAGGGCTTTAGCTCGGGTGGAACCGGTCCCAAGTCCGAGACCGTTTCCAGTTCGTGGACGAGCACACACACACACATTAATATTCCTCGACATCGGTTGCAAGCCAGTGCTCTTCTTCGGCCGAATTCTTTCCCCCCCCGCCCGCCGCACTGCAATGGCATATAGCTTCGCCTTGAGCGCACTCTGAACTGACGCCAGGCCAGGTTTTATGGTGTCGAGGCTCAGTTTTAGCATTAGAAGAGAATAAAAAGGCTATTTTGGGCCTCGGTTTGCGTTACTTGCGGGTCGAAAACGGCTTTAGGTATGGGTTTTGACGCCCGGCCAGGGGTATGAGGTATGGGGTTTATGGACCTATGGGTTTTCCCTACTCACCACACTACTAACATTGAAGGTAAAGCCCAAAAATCTATGGGTTTTACGGAATTATGGGTTATCTCGGCTATGGGTTATTAGGAAGTAGACTGTACTCCACATCTCTACACGGTACAACATCCGGCTCACAGAGCGCCTGTAATTATTCAAGTATCCTCCTCTGCAACCCCAACTATTCCATCCACTTCTCCATGATTACCATGGCTCTGCGGCGCCTCAATCTTCTGTGCTTCGCGTTTTCAATAGCGTCTGCGAGAGGAATGCCCTCCAGAATGTCTCCTTCAGGCAGAGCCCACACAGTCGGGAAACCCAAGCGTGCCAGTTCATCCTCGATACTCGAATCTGGATGTCGGCTGTGAGCCCGGTCCCATGGTGGGCTATTTAACGCCAAGTCATCCCCGCTGATATCTGTCGGAATATCGCGAGGGATGGGGCGGTTCGGTTCAGGCGAGAGCGAAAGAGTTCTGAGCCTTTGAGGCGGGTTGTGCTGATGGTGTATTAGGATTTGGCGCATATGGCAAGCGTGTGTCTGGTGAGCGGTCGACCTGGTCCGCATGCCTCATAACTTTTCTGAGTGGGGATTCCGGTGAGGTGGGATTCTCTGGATTTGGCACTGTGTCAAGTTTCCTCTGTTTGTATGCCGCGGAGACTGTTGACGATACCTGTGCAGGCTCCCACAAAAGATCGGAGCCTGGGCTATTCGCGTTTCATGGTTTCGCTCTGGCCGGTGAATATTTACCACTCTCGATTGGTCCCTGCTCGAGGGAAATATACCTGGAGACCTAGCAAATAACCGTAAAATGCGAAGCGTTGGATTCTGAATGAAATGTGGATTACGGCGAAAACTTTAAATCCAACTCCCAACTAAATCTTGGGGATCTCGGGGAAGTTCAAACTGCCCACTGAGATCGAGCAACAGTCCCTAGAAAGAGGAATACACACCTTGGAACAGTGCACTCTGTATTCCAAGGCATACAATTTGTGATATTATACGTCAGGTAAAGACCTCATCGGTTGGAAGGATCCCAAAGTTCGAAAGGCGAGCGAGCCTGAAAAAAATAAGAAAATATACGCGGTGGTGAAGTAGCACCAATGTTTTGAAAACGCAGTAATATGCACTTCCATGGGCCCTGCCTTCACGGCGTCTTTGACGGTCCTAGACTCCAAGCGCCGGCTGGCGGAACGTTGGAACGGGAGGCAAAAGTTTGAGTACTTAATTAAACTAAGTACTCCTAAGTACTCACAATTTTGGTGCGTATTCGGCCTTGGACTTCCAATGATAGACTTTTGGTTTTCTAGGGAATCTTTCAAAAGAAGCAAATGGGGTGTGGGTAGAAAAGAAATTGATGGGTGGACACATGTTTGTCGTGCTACGATTGATCCGCTCTTCCTTTGATCCGCCCTTTAGTACCATCGTGCCAAATCGTGCTTCGAATCCAAAGTTTCACTGATTTCACTGCTGGTCGTGCCTTCGGGCTATCGACGCTTAGGCGCTCGAATGGACGACCCGGCGCATATCCTCGGAACTCTTAACGCCTGGATCTCGACGTCGTCACTGGCATTTTCACTGTGTTTTTCGACTGCCCACGTATTTAATCGATGTTTCCTCCGAGGCCACCTTTGAGCGGAAATTCCGACTGACTAGTACTGACTGCCAAGCCTTAGGCCTTAGCGCGCTCCCACATCCACTGCACTCCGCGTCATATCAGGTCATATCGTCAACACATAGATTCGATTTCCGGGCTACTTCCGGTCTGCTTCCAGCCTTCCGCTTCCTCTGATTTCCGTACTTACTCAAGGCGGCTTATGATATTCCGTCGTACTTATAGTTCTTACATTCGGAGACGCTCCTCAATTTAACTGTCCACTCGAACAACTGAGAAGTGTGCCCAACTGAGGTTAGTCTTCATACCTATTTCCCTCGTACTCCAACCAACTTACATCTAATAGCTTTAAATATTAGGGTTCACTCGAAAGTCACGAATAAGCTTTACATTATATACACCTAATTCCTTCGGACCGCACACATGCACTATGCGCTATGCATCTTGATCGGTACGACGACGCTCGGTGCCGCCGCCGCCGGAATTCAACCCACCATCCATCCGGCTTCAGTGTGCCAGTCCCTCGTGCGGGAGATCTCCAGTGAATCCCAGGTCTTTTATTCTGGTAAAGTTACCGCTCTCCTCCAGATTCTGTTGACCTTCTAACGGGCCTCTTTCTTTTTTTTGCTATCCATGCTAGGTTCACCGAACTATGTCACTGCGATGTCCCATTTTGACATCGCGTCTTCCCAGCAAGCTGCGTGCGCCGTCGAAGCCGGTACTCCCCTCGACGTTGGCGTCACTTTGAGGACCGTTGGAGCTTCCGGCGTTCCGTTTGCGGTGGGTGTTGCTCAAAAGTCCCTCTCCGTTCCGACTTCGAACGCCCTTCTTTTGCTCACAGGTCAAGGGCGGCGGCCACGCGACAAATCCTGGCTTCAGCTCGACGACCGGCGTCCATATCTCGCTCGCTCGATTCAACACCACCACGTACGACGCCTGTGAGTGCTTCTATCCATGGCCTCTTTGTATTATTCTCATTCGCGTTGCAGCGTACCCGAACACGGCAAGCGGTGCAGTGACCATTGGTGCTGGTCTCACGTGGGGCCAAGTTTACACCGTACTGGACCCGTTGGGCGTCATTGTAGTCGGCGGTCGCGACCATAGTGTCGGTGTCGCAGGCTTTATCCTCGGCGGCGGTTCGTTGCTCATCGACGTGGAACTGTCTGCCAGCTCAACGAAAGACCCTTGTTTAGGCTATGGCTATCATTCCAACCAGTACGGTCTGTCTGCGGACACTGTCCTCTCCTTCGAGCTGGTGCTGCCCAACGGGATCGTTAAGAACATCACAGAGAAGTCTGACGCGGATCTCTTCTGGGCTCTCAAGGTGCTGCCCAGATGCTCTGTTGCGCGCGCCACTTGCTGACCTCCCATTGGAAGGGCGGGGGCAATAACTTTGGCATCGTGACAAGCTTCGTGGTCCGCGCCTTCCCTCAAGGTCAGGTTTGGGTATGTCTGGCTCCTTCAGCACGCTTCACGTCGCTCATGGTTTGTGCAGGGCGGAAGCGTCGTCCAGACCCCTGGCCAGCAGCAAGCAGTTGGTGCGGCGCTGCACCAGTTCGACAACGTGTCCGACCCCCGCGCCGCCGCCGTCGGAAACTTCATCGTCAAGAACGCATCGGTCAGCGGTGCCCTGTCAGGCTCTTAAGACACAGTGCTAAAATCTAGCTCGTATGTACCAGACTCTGCTCACGTCTGTCACGCTGTTCTACGACGGTCCGACACCGCCGCCGGGAATTTTCGACGCCTTCCTCGCGCTGCCGACGTTACATAGCACCGTCAAGACGCGCTCGTTTTTGGACCTGGTGCTCGGGAACGCCGGTCTGCCCACTGGTTATCGGTACGCTGTCCTCCACCAGTGACCAAATCGCTGCATCCACCCAAAGCCGCTGACACCTAATCCTCCCCAGCGGGGCGTCCGGAATGGTTGCATACACAGCTAACACCCCCACTTTCATCAACGCAACAATCAATGAAGTCACTGTGCGTTTCCCACCAGGGTGGTGTTCGTCCGTCCTGCGTACTGACATGTGTATATCCAGTCGCTCGGCGTCTCCCTGGCGGCCAACACTAGCGCCGCCGCGGTCTACTACGCGCTCGAGCCGTTCCAGAAGGGCTACATGAAAAACAGCACCGGCGCCTATCCCCCGCCGGCTGCGCGCGTTGGAAGCCCCATGCCGATGGCCGTGGCATTCGAATGGTCCGACGCTAAGGACGACGCGTACCTGCGCCAGGAGCTTACCGTACGTCTACCCCTACCCTCCCTTCAACACGCTTTTGCGCACTATTCTCATCTGTGTCAATAGGAATCCGTCGCGCGCCTGCAAGCCGTTGCGGTGTCGGACCAAGTTGCGGCGGGCCAGTCCAGTGGCGCGCTGCCGCGCTACTCGAATTACGCGCTTGCGCCGACGGCTTTGGAGGAGTTCTACGGCGCTGAGGGCCTGGCGCGGCTTGTTAAGATTGCGCAGCGCGTGGATCCGCTGCGTGTCATGGCGCTGGCGGGTGGGTGGAAGCTCCAGACGCGTCGTTGAGTTGTAATCGAAGACGATAGTTTCCTGAAATTTACTTAAAGTTTATTTGAAATACGACCGCCCAGTTTTGCATCAACTTGATACTCGAGGGCAGCATTAAGCACTCACAGAACGAGAATTTTTCACCATTCAAGGTATAGTGTGAGTTGCACGAAGGAGCTGAACGTGAATTTGCTCAACCGAGAGACTGAGCAAGTTTAACCAAGTTGAAAAACAGGCATCGCTGATGTGTCAAAGCACGTCGACGATGATGTGGTCGGGTTAAAGCGGCATTGTTGACGCACTTCTGGGTAAATCTCTTGGTATAAAATCAAGATTCAGAGCGCTCA
This sequence comes from Mycena metata, assembly GCA_029378385.1. Classification (NCBI taxonomy): domain Eukaryota; kingdom Fungi; phylum Basidiomycota; class Agaricomycetes; order Agaricales; family Mycenaceae; genus Mycena; species Mycena metata. The sequence goes on from JARKIB010000070.1 coordinate 418,829, forward strand.
ATATTGCCGCATCGGTGCTGCGGCAGTCGCAGCAATTGCCGATTACTATGAGGTTCAGCGTGAATTAGAAGTTCTTTCTAAATCACACGGTGTACCCAAAAAAGAGGTTCCTCAGGCACCGGGCTTAATGCGCCTCGACCGGTCGAGTACAATACTGCGGAAGGGAAGAATCAGTTATAATTTACAGTTTATTCGCAATATACCCTCACTTAAGGTTTAGTCGTAAGATCATTCCCATGGATGCCTTCCCTCTCCTCTGAATCACCGCCAGTTCATTTCCGATCCTCCACCGCCGTGTTCATCGACTTCTGTGGTCATTAATAGTGGCTCAGATGTACGAGGCGAAGAAGAGGCGAACAAGATGTTGGCTCTTACTCCATTGCCTCATTTGGAACTCCAACCGGTGAGTCACCGGCTACTTGGGTAAAAATTTTCCGCGTTTCCTCCTACCACTAACGGTCATGGCCGAAGTTACAACCCCACTCCCCAAGTTGCAACTAACGATTGCGGTCCTAATTCAAGCTGCAGAGGCACTTGCCGCGTAAGCAAACTGTTCCCTAGGCCATTGTAGGAGTGTAAGTCCTGATCCTTGTCGACAGAACCGTGATTTTTCCCTTCGTACCCCAGTTCGTGCGCGATACGGGGATCACTGGCGGGGACGAGCGAAAGACGGGCTATTGGGCAGGAGTCTTGGTCTGTGGCCCGACCAATACCGTGTTTCAACTCATATCGAAACTTTGCGCTTCGCAGGAATCCATCTTTTTTGTTGCTGAATTCCTATCGGTGTACTCTTGGGGACGCGCGTCCGACCGCTTTGGACGGCGCCCAATCCTCCTACTGGGGCCGCTCGGATTATCTGTGACTCTGGTTGGATTTGGGTGGTCGAAGACATTCGGGTCACTCGTCCTCTTCCGCGCTGCAAACGGCGTATTCAATGGAAATATCGGTAACGACCCCACGAAGGTCACTATCGCTTCATCACTCATGTGCCCTACCACCAGGTGTCGTCAAGACCGTGATGGCCGAGGTACTTCCTTGTTTCCTTTTTTTACTCGCAATGTGACAATTATACTAAAGGTATCCGACTCATCGAATCTCGCGCAAGCTATGGCTCTCATTCCTATAGGATGGAGCTTCGGCTCAACTGTGGGGTAAGACTTCGCCTTTTCTTAGTTAGCAGGCATCTCATTTCTCAGGCCCATCATCGGTGGACTTCTCTCCAATCCGGAAGAACGATGGCCGGATAGTTTCGGGAGATTGCAGATTCTACGCGCCAACCCTTACCTTTTACCTTGTGCTGTGGTGGGATTCCTTTCATTTTCATTTTTCCTCCTGGGAGTCGTGGGACTCAAAGAGGTACGTAGCTCGTTCAACGCTTCTGAATCTCAGCCAGAGTATTTAACCTCTTCCTAGTCATCACCCGTTATTTTGGCTCGCCGTGAAAGAGAGCAGCTTCGAGTTGCTGCCTCTACGGACCCCGGGTTGACGACCGCCTTGTTGTCGGAAGAGAGAACGACATACGGCGCCATAGCAGGTGACGCGAATGAAATATCAGCCGTCCATGATCAATTAGATGAATTTGACGAGGAGTTACCAACCCTGCGCGAGCTCCTCGTCCCGCGCTTGGTGATACCCCTAGTCAACTATGGATTTTTCTGCTTTGCACAAACCGCGTATCAAGGTAGTGTCTGTTCCTTCAACCCGACTCAGTTTTTTGACGACCACATTGCAGTGTTATTCCCGTTAATGTACTCCACAAGTATACCGAACGGCGGACTGGGGTTTAACCCGTACCAAATCGGCGTCACTCGCGGTGTCTGGGGGATTCTGAATACGTTGGTCCAGCTCTTTGTCGCCGCACGCGTCATCAAATGGTTTGGCGCGCGAAACATATACATTTTCGCATTCGCAAATATCGGAATCTGCACCGGGGCTTATCCGCTCCTAAGCTTCTTTGCACAGCGCGCGCAACGAGTGGACGCCATCGTCTGGACCATTATAGTCATCCAACTAATCTCTAATCTTGCGTTAGGACTGGCATACTGTGAGTGACCCACCCTTCCTCTTTTCCCCTGGCTTTGACTCCGTGGGTCTACACATTCTAGCATCAGTTCAATTATACATCGTCAACAGCAGCCCGCGGCCTGCGGCGCTTTCGTCTACCAACTCCATCGCACAAATGGTGTCGACCATCTTGCGCGCCCTCGCACCTTTCATCGCCTCGGCACTCTTCGCCGTCTCCCTGGAACTGAATCTCGCGGGCGGGTACATGGTGTACATCATACTTTTGGGGGTTGTCGGAGCGGGTATATTTTCGTCGTTCCTGCTCGCCAGTCACCCCAAAAGTGCATAAGCACAAACTTGTCAAAATTTTTCATATTCATACACGTGCCTATTGCATGCCTGTCAGTGTATGGATAATACAATTCAAATTGGATTCTTTATTCGACGCGAGAGACACGTGACCGTGTCGTGGCCAAAAGTGGCTTTGGTTTCTCGATTTGGCGCACAATACACCACATTGTGCATGTCTTTCCTTTTTGGATCTCATGTCCATGGCGCGCACAGTATATAAGGAGTCGCTCACTGGCAAGGGTCACATCACACCAAACCTTCCTCCTCCACTTGCGACTCTCCCTGTCGCTTAGTAGTGCCACCAACCTTTCGTCACGATGCAGAGTATTCTGAGGCTTCCTACCCCAACGGCCACCGACGCGTCGCCTTTGGCAACCCTGCGCGCACCGCAGGTGGCATTTCACACTGACCGTGCGCCAAAACCGGTCTCGAACCTAGAGAAGGGAGAGTGGAGCATGCGCAAGGTATGCGTCGGGTCGAACTTTTCTTTGCCACCCTACGTTCCTCACCCCTTCTCGTCCCAGCGGCCGCGCGGACTCGAAACATCGAACCAGACCAGCCAGCGTAAAACACGACTCAGTTTGTTGCTCTTCGGCGAGAATCGCGCGCCTCCAGTGGTACGTTTGTGGTTCAAGTCTAGCTCAAAGTGCGTCGGTTGTCCTCCTATAATTTATTTCCCTCACAATTGACTCGTCTGTCAGTTTCGTCGGTGCCAAACCTCAAGGTCAAATACCCTCGAGCCCCAGAAAGATTCGCAAAGCGCGACCCGTCACGCTCGCTGCGCCTTCGTCGCCCATGAAACGTCGGACGGAATCATGCAAAAACGAGGCGTGGCCTCTTCTGAAGGCTCAGGAGGGACGGCGGGTTTTGCGTAGAAGTAAAGCGATACAGTGCGATTAAAACATACAATAAGTGCAATACAATACAACGGCTGGAGAGCAGAACGAAAGCTAGAATATTTTTCAGTGAAGATTCCGCCATCCAAACGAAGGAAACGAGTACCTGGATTACTCCCACACATTGAGACCTGGTTTGAGCAACAACTCGTCGTCTTCATCCTCTTCCTCCATCACGACGTCCTTCGTCACAACCTTGCCTTTCTTCTTGAAGTGCAATACCGGCGACGGCAACAGCCCAGACGCCTTCGACAATGTATCGAGTTCGTCAGAACGATCGGGCGAGCCCATATTAGCATCCGTGGTCCTAGGTGGACGTTTGCGCGAAACGACGGGCGACGGCGGCGCAGCGACGACCCAACCATCCGCGCACCAACCATTGAGCTCCTCATCCTCGCTGACTTCGCCGATGGCGGCGCTGTCGGGGCCGTTCAGGCTGCGCGCGCGCTGGAGCGGTGCGGGCGGTCCTATGACGGTGCCACTGCGGGTGCGTCTGACGGGGGCGAAGGTGGTCTTGAAGTCAGAGGCGCGGATAGTACCGCGGCGGTCCCGGCCTTTCGGCTTCGGCTGCTCCGGGTCGTCGTTGGCGGTAGAAGGGGATTCGAGGGAGCGAGTACGACCGTTGAGGAAGCGATTCTTGGTAGCTGCGAATTACAAAAAGAATGGTATCAGCGCTCGCAAACGGCAGGACGAACGAATAGGGCTGGATGGGAAAGAGATTACCGAGGGCCAATCCGTCAAACATATTTTTCAAGTCATGCTCGCCCGCGTTGGGTTCGTCGGCGTCTTTATCGTCACGGTCACTAGAAACCGGCGGCCCGAAATTCGGCGGCAGCCCGAGACCCAAAGAAAGTTCGTCATACATGTCAACATCTCGAGTCGGCGAGTGGGTATACGCGTTTTCCTGAGGAGGACGTTTCCATTCCTGTGATGCTGGAGGAGAGATGAGGCTGTCACTGAGCCAGGGACTGCGTTCGCGCGTAGGCAAGGCCTTCATTCCAACGGTATGCGGGATATCGACGTCCATGATGTGCTGTGTGATGGTGAGATCTGGCTCGTCGAGAGCTTCATCGTCGTCCGCGACGGCAGAACCTAGAGTCTGTGCACGTTTCTTAGTCGCTGGGGTAGAAACACCTTGTACTTCGTCGAAGAATTGAGACTCGGTATCACCAAAGTCACCGTAGAAGGAAAGAGACGAGGGCGGGCGGTTGAAGTCGATGTCATTTGTGGCGGAGGAAAGGAAGAATGGACTGGCGATTCCGGAGTGGAACTTGAAGTCGAAGCTACCGGGAGCCGCTTCTTTCGGAAGCCGATTATTGGGCCGCGGAGGGCTGGGTGCAGAAGGACGACGCGCGCGAAGAGGAGAGTGCGCATGAGTAGGAGAATTGGTGGTACTCGCGCTTTGGGGGATATTGGGATTATAGTGGGTGTCGGAGAGCGTGCGTTTGAATGGTTTGTGCGTAGAGTGTTGTGTAGAAATTTGCGAAAGGCTGACTGGCTGGGATTTCTGGGGGGAAGAAGCCGCAGAGCTGGGGCGGCTGTTGAATGGGCTGTCGAGTAATTTACTCTTCTTTTGTGCACGGATGGAAGCGTTTTCTTTGAGATTGCGAGAGGCAGTGCGGGAAATACGACGGCCAACAGGGAGAGGAGAAAATTGATCTGGATGCACGGGAACGCCGCGGGAAGAGTTTAGTCTGAACTTTTGCTCCTCCGTGAGTAGAGAAGGGTGAGGGGTTTCGTACTGCATCGGCGACCCTGCTGGAGTAACTGCAGAGGTCTTGAATTTCTTGGACGAAAACACTTCGGGATTGGAAGAGCGACGCGCGCGCTTAAGCAATCGGCGAGACAATTCTGCATGCGACGTGTACTGGTCTGGATCATTGAGTTCTGGGAGCGGAGAGGATGCAGCTGAAACCGTAGCGGGCCTCGACCTGCTGCGTTTATGGGAGTAGGTGATTAATTTCCGCGAACCGGCCTGAGGCTGAGAGGCCATGACGACAACGAGAAAACGTGGATAGAAGGAACTGGGGCGAGAATCAACGACGGAGAGTGATAGGTCGCATTAGAGACGCGTACCTTTTCCAAAATTCAAGAAAAACACGCGCGGAGGTAGCAGAGGAGAAGGAAAGAGGCAAGCGCGATTAGGCGCCCGGGCGCTTAAATGTGCTGGCAAATCAGTCACGTGAAATCAAGGCAAACTCCGAGCGATCAATCAAACAAAAAAAAAAAAAAAAAAAAAACTCTCTTCCAAACCGTCATGTCCGCCGTACGCCCAAGTCTGGCCAGTGGTGCGATTCGGATGCAAGGTTGTGGTCAATTCTGTCGTCCCTTGGACTTCAAATCCTCTCAACTCAGTCGCCGGGCAAAACCTCTGAGTCAGGTCGCAGGCGAGTCTTCAAGTTTGCGTCCGAGTCAACTTGGATCTTACGTTTCAACCTGCACCTTCAAGCTTCAAGGCTGGTCAACTTAAACACTCAAATATACTTCTGCCTAGGCCTCCCACACCCTCACCACCAGGTAAAACGTATTCAAGGCCGTGGCGAACAACTTGAACTTGATGGAGCAACATATCTGACGCAAATCCTTTTATTTGCTAAAGAACGTCCAAGTTCGCATCATCCTTACTCCAGCGGCGTTGAAGCGCTGACTTCGGAGGCCGCCATGTTGTCATGCGACGCGTTCTTTTTGAAAAAGAACGCGTCGATGCGTCGTCGATGTGCAATTTTCTTGTCTGCTGACGCCTCCACGTGATGATTACTTCGATTCTTTGCCGTCGGCGCCCCGGCCTGCTCGTGTAAAAACGCGTCGATGCTCATTGAGGCCGCCGATCCAACATGTCCCGATTCCTTCTCCTCGCAGCTCTCGCTTTCACAGCCGTGGCTGGACAGCAGCCCGCCGTTACCATAAAGAATGGCACCGTTCGGTGCGTCGAGACCCATCTTTCCCTGAGAATTGTGCTCTCAGTCTCTTATTACAGTGGCGTCGACCTTCCGCAGTTTAACCAGACCCTATTCCTCGGTATACCATACGCTCAACCGCCTGTTGGGAATCTTCGGTTGAGGCCACCGCAGTCTATGTATGTTGGATTCCATTCGTATACTTGTTCAATCGCTCAACATCATTAGCAACTCGTCCTTTGGTGTCCTTGACGCTACCGCATACGGGCCCCACTGCTGGTCGCGATTCACAACCGGCTTCGCACGCTTGTTCATCTGGCTTTTTGAGTCCATCGCTAACGCAGTTTATAGGACGACAATACTGGGTTCAACAACTCCGAGGACTGTTTAACTCTCAACGTCATTCGCCCTGCTGGAGTTACACCAAAATCGCCGGTTCCAGTCGTTGTTTGGAGTCAGTTCTATGTTGCCTTCAGATTTCTACTTGGACTTAATTTGACTTTCCTTGTTTCAGTTCACGGCGGTGGCCTCGTCAGTTCTTTTATTATAATTATCGTCTTGTGCTGACAGTATACATGTCCAGACCACCGGAGGAAGTGTGAGTAGACAACCCTAGTCGTCGTCTCGGCCAATTTCTCACGCTTAAACCCGCAGGGTGATTTCCGTTATAATGGATCGTGGTTGGTCGAAGCTTCGATTGCGAACGGCAAACCCATCGTGTTTGTCTCGCTCAAGTGCGTTTCGCATTGACTCAAACTACCTCCGCTCAAACTACCTCCTTGCTTAGCTACCGCCTGGCGTCTCTCGGCTTCCTCGCTGGCAAAGCACTTGAAAGCGAAGGGTCTCTGAATCTTGGTGTTCGTGATCAGCGGCTTGCTTTGCACTGGGTGCAGGAGAATATAGGTGCATTCGGGGGTGATGTGTCGTGGGTATTCTCTTTGAGGTTGAATACCTGCTGACGAAATTTACTAGGAAAGTGACTATTCAAGGAGAAAGGTGAGGACATCTTTCCGTTCGATGCGACTTCTTTCTGACGTTTACCCTAGCGTAAGACGCTTCATCCCTCCCTCAATGTTATCCTCTGACGTCCACAGTCCGGAGCCACCAGCGTCCACACGCAAATTATCGCATATGCCGGTCGGGACGACAAATTATTCAACCAGGCGATCGCAGAGAGTGGTACCAACGGCGGCAACTTTAATTTAGCCGACTCGGCGCCATTCCAAGCGACTTACAATGCGCTTCTTGCCAACACCACCTGTGCTTCAACCGCAAACTCCTCAGCGGAAGCTCAGTTGAGCTGCCTCAGATCTCTCCCGATTGATCAATTCCGCCAGAACTCTGTCGGCACGACGGGGATTGTCTTTGACGGCGATTTCATCAACGTTCCAGGCACATTCGAGGCGTATAGGACGGGTAAATGGGTCAAAGTCGCGTTCATTGTACGCATATTCCATCGTGATGGATTTTAATCTGAACCCAACGCAGGTTGGAAGCAACACAGACGAAGGCAGGAGCTTTGCGCCGACCGGTGCGAACACCACAGCAGATGTTATTGCCGACTTGACTGGCACCATTCCTTCCCAGTTCATCAACAACATTCTCGATCTCTACCCCGACGTTCCATCTTTAGGCTGTCCTTTCAATACCGGTGACTTCCAGCTCGACCCCGTGCAAAACGGGGCCTTTTCTACTCCCGGTGCTCAGAATAAACGCGTGGCTGCCATCGTTGGGGATGCTTCAATGGCTGCGTACGAGCGAATTTCCACTGGAGATTTCCCGATATGCTAACCAACTTTTGGATCACAGTGGACCGCGTTGGCTTGCGCAAGAGGTTTCCTCCCAAGTTCCGTTCTATAAATATAGGTTCAACCACAAGCCCTACTCGGTGACCTTTGCAGTCGAGGACTTCATCGGGCATTTCATTGAGGTATATCCATTCCTATCCCTCAACACAGGAAACTGAAACGACCACCCCAGGTGGCCTACGTCTTCAACCTGCAGAATAACGAGTAAGTTGGAATATTTCTTGTGCAACACCGCTAACCTACTCCTTCAGTACGGCTTTCTGGATAACGAACCACTTCACGACGACCTACCTCGGCCCCACTGCCCCGATTGAGGACCGTTTCCTCGGCGTCTACATGGCGCGTTCATGGGCAAGCTTCATCGCAACCGGAGATCCAAACAACGCGAACGGTGAGTAGTGAGCACCTCATCCCAGTCCACAGATTCTTACAGTGCACCCAGTCCCCTCAAAAATTACGTGGCCGAAGTACTCCGATGGGCAGGAGAATATGGTCTGGCAGACGCAAGGGTCGGCTACGGAGAAAGATGTGAGTTTGGTTGAAAATATTGAGATCAACGAACTCTTGCTCATGGTTGGTACAGAACTTCCGCCAGGCTGGGATAAAATTCATCATCGATAATATCTTCTTTCCGAACGGAAATTAAGAAGATGATCGTGTAACATCATTGTAAAAGTGCTGTCATTCAGTAGGAGAGATATCGATATCTGTAAAATAGCTCGTGGGTGTTCCTATCGCTTCAAAGCCAAAGCACTTGTATCTTATAAGTCCATTCGATCCTTTTTACCTTGCTCATTCAATTCAACCCGGCGCCGCAGACCCGCATCTTGAGCGCATCTGAGGGCATCTCTCTCAAGGTGGGAAAGTTGTCGATCTGTTGAGGATGGACGATTTTCGCTCAATTTCAACCCACAAGTTCAGTTCAAAATTTGCATCCGCTTTCTGGCCCAAAATGTGTGCATGACTCTTTAGCTGGTTCGACGAAAGAAAGGAAGTTAATTGCATCACTGGGCTTGACATTTGCTTGATCGGCAGTTCTTCTCTTCCTTTTTGCTTCCTTTCCACGTCCTTGCTGTTTAAACCATGCGGTCAGAACTGAGTTTGCAGCCCCAAAACTTCGTGGTTCACCTGAACCCGCCGGGCCACTTTCCGCCGGAGTCTTCGTCGGGCCGCGCGGCGCACGCTGTGTCGACACGCGGCCTTGAAGGACTATTCTATTGCATCGTTGGGATACACACGGACGCCGAAACCATCCTCGCAACGTTAATTGTTCTTCCACGACGACCTCCTTGCTGTCCGCTTCAATTTAGCACCGCTCGAGGACTACGACGTTTGTCGGGAGTTTTCATTCCTCCGGTCAAGAATCAGAGTCTTGCGCCATCTTCCTCATGACTCCCCCTCGTGATTCCTCCTTGAATCTTTTCTCCCACATTCTGCCAGAGGAACCTCGTTCGCAATGGGAAATTCTGGGCAGCTCCCCGTTATAAACAGGATAGGCCCACCAAGACAGTCGCTCCCAAAACATGATATCCCTTCGCCTTCCAATCTTTGCGACCGTACTCTTGACCTTCTCGCTTGTGCAAGGTCAAAGCTCCCCCATTATTGACCTGGGATATGCAAAGTACCAAGGGCTTGTGGACACCACGACGAACATAACTCAATTCCTCGGAGTTCGTTATGCCGCCGCGCCATTGGGTGAGTCTTAAGCACCTTCATTTATCAACCGGGAATGGATCTTAATCGAATACAAGGGGACCTGCGCTTTAGAGCGCCACAACCTCCAGTCAACGTGACTGGCGTGCAGCTGGCTACGACGGACCCGAACGAATGTTTCCAGGCTGATAGTGGACGTTCTCCGACGAACCCATTGGAATCACGCGCGACAGAAGTTGTCGCCAGCGAGGACTGTCTCTTCCTCAAGTATGTGTTCCTCTTTCGTTGCATATTGGGCAATATTGACCACTCAGATAGTGTTTACTATCCCAGCGATGCAGTAGGGACGCCACTTCGAAATCTTCCGACTCTTGTGTGGATTCATGGAGGAGGGTATGTACAACAATCCCAAGGACTTTGGCCTGCGACTTACACTTGATTCATCAGTTACCTGGCTGGAAGTGTAACCGGTACCAATGGAGAGGATATTATCCGGCAAAGCAACCACGGAGTCGTTGTTGTTCTTATCCAATATCGCTTAGGAGTGTTCGGGTTCCTGCCCGGGACAGAGGTCAAGGCAAACGGGGCGCTGAACGCTGGACTTCGTGAGGATCCCCTATCCGTCTCTCTGAGTCCCTTGCTCAATGTGCACAAAAGTCGACCAAGACTTTGCGTTGAGATGGGTAAATCAACATGTCCGTACATTCCCTTCCCGTCGACCTGCGCGTTGCCTGATGTTCGCGGTAGATCACCAAGTTTGGTGGCGATCCTTCCAAGGTTACCATCTGGGGCGAATCCGCCGGTAAGTCCCCTCGCCATATTCCCGTTTTATCTCATCCTCCATGCAGGAGCCGGTTCGGTGCTTCAACATGTGGTGGCCAACGGGGGTAAAACGCAACCGCAGCTGTTCAGAGGCGCAATGACGAGCTCGACCTTCCTACCGTCACAATATGAATTCAATGACCGTGTTCCTGAGGTCAAACCATTTATTTAACCCACTTGACCTGTCTAATTCGCTGTATTTAGCTCCTGTTTAGCGAAGTCGTGGCTCAGACCAAGTAAGCCTGTCGTTGCGACGATGACACGATGTAGACGTACCTATGGTAATTTCTTCCCAGCTGCTCGACGGCAACGAATGCCATGACTTGTTTACGAGCTGCAAGCGCAACGACTCTGGAGACGGTCAATGTCAACATCAACAATGGCGGATTCTTTGGGACATTCTTGTACGTCCTCCGTTTAAGATGCCGACTCAAATCTGAAATTCCCGGCATAGATTCGTCCCGGTGGTCGATGGAACATTTATAACCCAGCGCCCGACGTTGTCCTTTATGCAACGCAAAGTCAATGGGGTACGTGACTCACTTGAAGATGATCAACACCTTACATTTCCCCCGAATTAGCAAGCGCTTCTGGCGGTGACCAACACCTTTGAGGGCACAGTCTTCGTAAACCAGAGTGTAACAGCAGTGACTGCAGCCCAGTATTCCTCGGCACTCTTCCCAGACTTCACTGCCGCCCAGGCAAACACTGTGGAGACCCTTTACTCTGGTCTTGGCACCGACATTTTCCAGATTTCCGCGATTCAAGGAGAATGTGAGCCTAACCCATACTTCCTCTCCCAGGCAATAACGTGGCGCCCACGCTCCAGCGATCTTCATTTGCCCCACATATTATATGTTAAGTGCTTTCCCAGGACGGTCCTTCAAGGTAAAGAAATCATCTTCGTGTGTGACTCTGAATGAACCCGGAGCAGGGTGAATTCGCGATTCCCCCTGGGTTGCACGGAAATGATGTTGTCTACTACTTCCCCGGAACCTCGACGCCGCCGTTCAACAACACAGCTTTCATCGACGCCTTTGCGCAATCGTTCACGTCCTTCATCATCAACCAAAATCCCAACATCAAGGTCGACCCAACCACAATCACGCCCCCGTGGAGTGCTTTTGCGGTCGGCGATACAGAGATGCTTTTCAACCAAACCGCTCCGAACGGGTTGCCCGTAGTTCACCCGATCACGACCTCAAGTGCCCTGCTGACTCGCTGCCAGTAAGTCGCCGTTCTGATTCTTGGACATTGACCGATGGATGCCTCTAGGTTCTGGGAGAGTGTTGGAAATTTTACTGCCCAGTAACGATTGTCGTGTGCTGTTCGAAATGTATCACCACTAGTCGCGAATTCATCCTCAGTGTTACAAAAGCTGATTACCCAACGCGTCTTTGTACTCGTTCTCACCACATCTTCGATAAAAGGCAGATGCAGATGGTGACTGTATTTACCTTCCTTTTTTTCGAACAGTTTTCAAAGCGAATTGCTTGCCACAATTCGCCGGTGGAAAGATGGCAGAAGGGGTAACGAGGGACTCAAGATCCAAGGTATTCAGGCCAGGCGACCAGCCCAGCCGTTGAATCAGAACGGCTGGAATAGGTGAGCAGCGTGAATATTACTGTAATGCCATTGAATATTATACCGTCCCCTAATGTTTAAACATTTAATCCCCAATTCCTCGACAGTACACTCTAGTCTTATGGTCAGGAATCAAAATGCAGCATGGTAGGCTCCGGCTGGAATTTCAGAAAAGGGATCAGAACCACACATTGAATTTTGCCTCAGAATATCTCATCCTCCACTGTACACTTGCACCAAGATCAAACCATCAATTCAACTTCCCACGGTTTGATTCCCGTCGAAAATCGCTTGTGTGGTTGTTTGTAAAAACGAAGGGAGGTAAGACAAATTGGGTAGTCTGAAACATTATCTTATCGCATAGTCAGGCAGGCTGTATGGCGGTCACTTTGTACATTTATTATTTGGGTAGTTTTTTCACATTTTATGCCTTTTTTCGTGTTTTTTCATGTTTCCGAAGTTTTTTTGGTTGTACCATAACTTTTTTTTTTCAATCTTCAGTCCTTTGTTCTTTCTTTCCCATTTTGAACTCAGTACCACTGTTTTATGAGCAAGGGAGACACTGAAGGATGGTTTGAACTTCGCCCTTAGAGTGGGGTTAATCAAATTTGATGGCCTATTTTGATGGGATGCTTCGGCGGTAAGGCGTGGCCTCCTACAGAGCTACAGCAGGTGTATATCTACTCTATATGGGTTCCAGCACATGCTTGACACACTCCTGCAAGTAGTCTGGGCATAGACCTTGTAAGTCCAAGTCTGGTCCAAGTACTTGACATGTGCTGCCGATCGAAGCCATCAAGGCCGGCCGATTGGCTTGCACAGTCACCCTATCAAAATCAAACTACACTCGCCTTCAACTAACAAAAAAGGGAAGTTGAATCCAATCTTGCAAGAAAGCTTTGTTTAGACCCTCCAGAAAAAAAGTATGGCTGGAACAAAAAGAAAACAAGGGATACACAAAAAAAAAAACTATGAACCCCCGAAAACATGGAAAAAAGGAGCGAAAAGCACAAAAAAAGTCCAGAATAATAAATGTACAAAGTGACCGCCATAAGGCTGTGTGTCTACACACCCATTTTGGGCATGTTAGGAATCAGTGAGATGAGATCCAAACTCTCAACATCAATACACAGTTGCTCAGTGGTCAATGAATGTAAGAAACTACAGGCTAAAAACAGGAGAATGTGCCCACAGGGAATTGGAGTCTCCGTCCCTTGTACACAATCGAAGTCTGCGCGCGCAAACAAGTTTGACCGGCGTCGCACGAGGCAGCGGGTTCGAACCCTGCTGAAGGTGTATGGTTGTCTCCAATATATATATATATATTGAAAACAGTGTGTATGTAGCTCCCGCGAAAATCAATTCAACTATGTCTTGGTGCACTCAAACTGAGTTTTGTTGATCCTCGTTCTCATGAACACATCATTTTCATTCGGCGGGTACCCCTTGAACTTCAAACAGAAAAAAAAGTTTCAAAAAGTGGCAATCTGGCGGTATGGCGGATCTGTAGCATAGCCACCGCCAGACCATCCCAGACGTTCATACCGCCAGACGCGGAACATTTTGCTGATTAGTAGTAGTCGAAGATGTCTGGCGTGGTTTGTCACCAAACGTCCAAGCTCGCATGACCTTTTGCTTGGCTTTCTGGCATTTAAATTTCCCTTGGCCTTTGCTTGCTTTCTTCTGCCGGTTACCTTTTTATTCAGCATTTTGCGCTTCCATCTGGTTCTTTGCTAGTAATCAACGAACTCATCAGACAAATTTAGACAATTCACTAGTCTCGTTCCCGACGTTTATAGGGCAGCGTTCGCTCTGCTTACGGGCAAAAATCTAATCGGGGATGTTGAGATGTTGTCGAGGCAGAATTGATGTTGAAGTTTGATCGCGGGACACTCTTTTACAGGTGCTTTCTCCCATCTCTTTTTCGGCCGAGAGTGGCACCGTAAGATCTGGAGCCGAGATTAACAATTCACTGGTGTTCGCTGTGGCCCGGGCTGATTTGGATGGATGTTGTCAACAATAACAACGGATGAATATGGGTCCCCATGCGGTTTAATTACCTGTGAGTCTGCAACGCCCACCCATAACGGGGAACAAAGTCAGCCAAGTCACGATTTTCTCCAGGTATGTATTATTACCCTCTTGTAAATTGAGCACTGTCTGAAGCCTTTTTGAGACATTCACCGAGCTCCACGGAACATCAGCGCATAGAAGAGTCGCTTCAAGTTCTCAAGTGCTGAGGGCACTCAAGCTTTCTCCCTTCACTCTTGATACACCCGAAGAGCTGGGTGGATGTCTCCCAAAAAAACAGAGCTTTGGATAGTGCTGAATTTCACAAGAATCTGAAGCCGTCTCGAACTCTGCTGATTTCATTGTTCAGCTGACCTGTCCACTTTTGTCAATGTTCGTTCTCCCACTCCGTCAGTTACTGCATCCCGAAATGATGACTTCCCATCCACATGCGGGTTGTCAATGCGAAGGGCCTTTATAGAGGTTCGTTAGTTATGTATCTCAAGTTTCAACATCAACCGATTGCAACTGAAATTTCATAGCATGGAAGGCCTTGGCGCCCACAGCCATTCTGAAAAGCCAAGAGAATGGAAATACTATCTCCGCTGACATCGGAGAAGGCACTTCTGACAACTGATTATAGATAGCAGCCTTTAAAACTATTTCACGTTGTGAGATCTGCTGGCAAATGTCGTTCCCCACCCAAACCCGACGTCCGGGAGATAACGTCCTGAGGTATGCAACCATCGCCGCCTCAACCTTACAAGACATTGCACAATCGACCCCAATACCGTTTCTGCGGACAATCGCGGCTGTCAGCTTATCTATCCTAACTATTGCTGAGGTGGCTGATCCCTTTCCATGTCTCCGGCGATAGCTGAAATGTCTTCTAGTCTGTCAAATCCAATAAAGAACAATGTATGCGCATGGTCTCACAAATTGATGAACTCCTCTCGGCCATTTTACATTTATGTGTCGAGTCGGACTGCGCTGAAGACACCCTTTCCCCGGTAACTCTTCATAATATCGGAAGATTCGCCGAGTTAGTAACCTCCTTTTTTCGTTCTGCGCAACCTTATTGATACAGGATTAAGGACGCTTCAAAAAATTCATTCGTTCATCGAAGCCCAGCAGAACAGCAGTAAATTTCGGCGATTCTTTCGCCAGAGTGAGAACAATGCCCAGCTCGAGGCTTGCAATGCAGGATTGAGACATGCTCTCGATGTCTTTGGAGTGCGTTCATGATTGACTGCTAACCGGTGGTAGCTAATCAATTCCAGATTCGCAGTTCCCTCGCGGCAACAACCGAACTGGCCGACATTCGCGAACAAGCGGGAAGGCGACACGAAGATCTCGTCCAATTATTTACCAGAAAGGCCGGAGTGATGCGATCCGATGCCGTTTCTGAGGTTCGAATTCAATATAGTATAAACAAGCAATTAATGTCGGGTCTTAGATCAGCAAAAGTCTGTTCAGCTTAGGAAATAGGTCAGCTCTCGTGTTTTGTGTCAAACTTGGAGTTGACCATTAGATTAGCACGACATCTATCGTTCTCTTACCCGCAAGTCCCAAAATATTCCACGGTCGAAATGATGCATTAAAACAATTGGTACATCTGCTCGCGCAAGATCCCGCAAGAGCCGCAATTCTTGGCCCAGGCGGAATTGGAAAGACCAGCCTAGCATTGGCTGCACTTCACCATCCGGACGTCAGCGCCAAATATACCAACCGCCACTTCGTATCTTGCGAATCGGTTGCGAACGGCGATGGTCTGGTGTCCATGATTGTCTCTACCGTCGGGCTTGAACCCTCGAGAAACGCCTCAAAGCATCTTTTGCGCCATTTTTCTCAGTCCCCGGCGACCATCTTGGTGCTCGATAATCTCGAGACCTGCTGGGAGCCGCTGGAATCGCGGGATCACGTTGAGGAGGTTTTATCGTTGCTCACGGATATTCCGCATCTTGCTCTTTTGGTTGGTCGTTATATGAGCCCGATCCTATCCATCTCACTTATTGAATAGATTACCATGCGTGGGGCGGAACGGCCGTCAAAGGTCCGATGGACGCGTCCGTTCATTTCTCTACTCGAACCATTGAGCGACGAGGCTGCAATGCAAGCCTTTGCGGACATCGCAGACTACCTGGACGATGACAAACACACTGTCCGGGAGATCCTGAGGCTCACTGATAATTTACCGCTCGCGATAAACCTGGCCGCCAACCTCGCGGCATTTGAGGGCCACGAAACTGTTCTATTGCGCTGGAGGGAGGAAAAAACAACACTTTTCTCCGAGGGTCGGGACAGGCGCTCAAATCTTGATTTCTCAATACAGCTGTCACTTTCTAGTCCGCGCATGGTCGATTCACCGGGGGCGCACCGCCTTCTCAGCATCCTGTCACTTTTACCTGACGGCATATTGGAGGCCGAATTACTCCAGTGCAACTTGCAGATTCCCGATATGGGACGGAGCAAGACCACTCTCATTCGTACGTCTCTGGCCTACATAGACCACGCAAAACGTCTGCGAGTCCTTGTCCCAATCCGCGAATACACCCAGAAATATAGTCCGCCGTCCCCCACATTATGTCGCCCTCTAAGAAGGCACTTTCACGACCTCATCCTTCTGTGGAAGGATTATCAGCATCTTTCGAGCAGGGGGATAGCTCACCGAATAGCGGCAAATGTGGGAAACTTTCTGGCTGTCCTTACCCATGGGTTGAATTGGGACGAACCCGATCTCATCCAAACCCTGCATAGCATTATAATATTCGACTCCTTCTTCCGTATTTCTGGACGACGGTCTTCGGGCATGCTGGAACTTATCCCGCCATATCTGGAGCGCCTGGATGATGATCATTTACACGGGGCCTACGTCATAGAGTTCGTATCAACGTGGCAATATCATCCTGTCCCAGAACCCAAAACCCTGGAGGAAAATGCTCTCGCACATTTTAGAGCTGTTGGAGACATCGCAGGAGAAGGTAAGTGTTTAGCGTTCGTACATTCAAATCTAATGGCTCATTATCAGCCCGATTATTTTGCGCGTTTGGTTCTTACTACCGTCGGCACGACAATGATATTCCTAAAGGGTTGAAATATTGGGAAACAGCGCAGAATCTAGCAAAACAAGTGAATAATCCCAACATCCGATGTATCGCCCTAAGGGAGGCGGCCGAGGCGATATGGCAGCTCGGAAAATATCGGGAAGCACAGGCTGTAGCCAGCGACATGCGGTTGCTGGCACGTATAAACGGGCTTTTTGTCGCCGAAGCACATGCGATCAGGATCGAGCTTTTGTGCCGTGTCTCTCGGGGTGATTTAGCACCATGCCTACAACTCTCTGCTGAAGCGAGGGCAATTCTTGCATTCTGCGGCTTACAGGGTGGTCCCCTAGAACAAGCACTACTTGCTTCCGATGCCGATGTCCACTTCCAGAAAACGGAATACATCGAAGCAAGAACATTGTACTCACAGACAGTCGCCAACGAAGCTCCTTTGGCGCAGGCGTATGATCGATGGAGTATGGCTGGTATCGACATTGAAACCGGCGTCGAAACGGATCTAATTCGTCAGGATCTGGAAACAACTAAATCAATCTTCGAATCGATCATGAATCCTCCTGGAATTACGCTCTGTGAAGTTTACCTGGCATATGTGGACATTCGCGAGGGGCTCCTCGTAAAAGCCAAACTTTCTTTGGAGAGAGCATTCTCTCTTACCCGAGGAAATGACCAGGAAATTTCGATTCTCTGTTTGAACAAACTCGGAGACCCAACCTCCCAGCTGTCGGATATCCAGACCACTTTCAGTTGGACACTGGTGCTATTGGCCTTTGCGCAGGCCGGGGAAAACACCATTGCTATTTATCATGCCCTTCGTTGTCTGGGCGATATGTTCCTCGCACAGGATGATGATGGAACAGCGCTCAGTCTTTTTCAAGTTGCTTTCGATGGGTTCACCGCCATGGATATTCATCGCAGCAAAGGTGTTTGTGCGGTCCGGATGGGGGACATTTTTCATCGCCAGGGAAATGAACAGAAGGCAACAGAGCTGTGGAAGATGGCACGTCCGCTTTTTGTCCGTTCTTTACAGTTCCAAGATGTGGGGCGGATAGACGAGAGGATACAAGACCACGCGATTCACGATGAGTCTGGGTTGTCGGTACCATTATGAATTTATAGAAAAATTCTGCTGTCCGCAGGAATTAAGCAGCCACCAAACCACTGGGTTTATTTTGTGTTGAGTGCACCTTGGTCTCTCACCGCCCAGAGTTAGGTTCCGACGTATCATCCAGAAATGTGCTGGTGTAAAGGGCAAAAACAGCAATAGATAAATCTCATCGTTAATAGGCCGAACCAACTCAACTCCCACGGCAATCCTGAGTGCGAGCACTATGCCGTAGGCAGGCTGGTACTTCTCGTTTTAGGTTGAAGGGCTGAGCCGGAGTTTAATAAAAAATTTCCCGGAAGCTGGACTTTGCTCAATTCAATGGGTTTCAAAGAACATTTTTTGAAATCAGTGATCTACAACCCTCAATATTGAGTTCTGTCTCTTCAGAATATTTTTATATCCCTCAGAGGAAGCACTGTAAAAGAGTCACATTTAGTGGGGAATTGATGGCTTAGCACCGCCACAAGCTCAGCACTGATCGGCCCCTGCCAAAAGATTCAAACTCCCAGTAATACACGCGGACCGCCACAGGCGGCGACTTCCGGCGGAAATGGCCGGATTTTGGGTGTCATCCGGTGGACACAGAATATGTTCCACCGTCCTCCGCCAGAGGGGGTAGCCGCAGGCGCCGGGCCCCATCAACCTCTGCCGACAATCCATCAACTTTGAGCTGTTTTTTCTTTTACAAACTCCCCAGCATCCATATCAAACTAGAGTGGGCACTAGAGGACTAAATCACTTATTTCCCTACGCAATCCGCCGGATATCTCCTGAAATCTGGCAAAGACCACCAGATTTCATCGAAAATCCGCCAGATGTCAACGAGAATCCGCCGGACAGAGACCAAAATCCAGCAGCCTTAATCGAGAATCCGGCGACCGCCGCCAGATATTACCCCACTAGCCACCAATCAGTCGCTGGATTTTGAGGGAAAGTCGGCAGATTTTCAGAGGTCACTGCAGCAGCGAGTTTGTAACGTTAGAGGTGTTGCTATATTATATGTGAAGGGCATGCTACCTTTTTTCTCCTTTGGCCGTTCGTCCTCCGAAGACTCCTCGACGCGTTCTCGTTTTACGGTCTCTGAATATGTTAGGTAGCATTATTTATACTGCTGTGAGACTGAACAGAATAGGACTCCGCTCACTGTTGGTTGGCTCTCCCTCCCCATCGCTTGAATCATCCTTGAAGTGGAATGGGGGGCGGAAGCAATGCCAACCGGGATTTTTCCCTACCAAACATAACAATAAGTTCATTTATTGCCACCACGGTGTTCCCTTTGTCGAAAGTCGCCCCGACAAAGTCCGAGGAGCAGTTGTTGGCGGTCATGGCGTCAAGCTCGTCTTTGACGTTGTATATGACCTGTGGGGAAAATTGGGCGCGAAAGGGCTGCGAAGGGAAATAACTGACTCAGAAAGCCCTCATTGATAGTTGGAATCACCTCAGTTCAATACACAATTCATCATGACCATGAGGAAGCAGGTTTGACTCCTGCTGAAGGCCTACGTCACAGTAGGCTGGATCCTGTTAAATTTGGTCAATCCGCGCATGACAATCAACATTTTTTTTTGTTCCCACATTCCAAGACTAGTGAATCCGGTCCGGATTGGATCAAGGAAAAGCACTGAAAATTGAACACAAAATTCACCTCCACATGTCCTGGTTTCTACCGACATACAAACAAGCTCTCACATCCATAAGGCAGAAAGTCTTTGTTGATAGTCGGTATCACCTCAGTTCGATAACTTCTTCTGTATGTCGTGTCTCGTGAGGAAGTGGGTTCGAATCCTGCTGTAGGTCTTGATGATGTGGTTGGTCTTTTTTCTGACATGGCTTTACAGTGTGCTCGTTCAGTGATCTCTGCACTCTCAAACTCACCAACAAAATGCATCGGTTGTTGAATTCTCACGGATAAGTACTGTACCGTGAACACAAAATATATGCCTCCACATGTTTAGGCTGGTTCTGCCGACACATGCCAGTGCACAAGTTCTGGCATCCATCCCGGGCACAATGCAAGTCAGAAAGCCTTCATTGATAGTTGGAATCACCTCGGTTCAATAATACATCCAGTATGAATCTCATGAGAAAGCGGGTTCGAATCTCGTCGAAGGCCTGAAGCGGCCGCTTGTAACCTTTTTCTGACATGACTTTATAGTTTGCGCAACCGTTTTTTGTACAGTGATCTCTGCACTCTCAAACGCACCAACCAGATTCTGTCGGTTCTTGAAAATTAAATCCATGGATTATCCTAATATCGAGTTTTAAATATGTAGGTTCGAGACCAAGTATGCCTCCACATGTTCCTACTTCTGCGGACAGCACAAACTCTCACACATCCTGGGCCCGGCCACAACACAAGCTAGAAAGCCTTCGTTGGTTGTTTGGAATCACCTCAGTTCAATATTTGGACATTCCTATGAGGAAGGGGGTTCGAATCCCGCTGGAGGCCTGGTGGAGGACTATATCCTTTTTGCATAACAATTCCCCGCACCTTCCAAACTTACCACCCGCCGCGGTCCATCGTTCTTGAATCCATGGACAAGTACCGTTGAACACAAAATAGGCCTCCATGTCAGACACACTAGCCAATGCGGTGCAGGAGAGGTGCAAGCAGGGCCAGGTCTGTGCTCAAAATGAAGGGGATGAGGAAACTGCCTATCACTGTAAGACTGGGACCGGGTTTATTTCACCCGTTTCCCAGGTGATTTTCCACATTCACCCGCTACAAGGGCGACAACCGGGTGAACTCCAAGGGGTTAATTTCGCCCGGAACAGGCGGGTGAATGTCCTAACCCGATAAACGGGCCAGTTTTGCATGGTTCAGTTCACCCAGATTTTTAACCCGTTATATGGATGACCTGGGCGGATTATTTTCACCCGGGAAAGTGATTAAACTAACCTGCTCGCAACTTGACGGTGATGGATGATTCCTAGCCCTGTTTTGGTCAGATATTGAGATTGAATGATTCCTAAATGCCATCTGAAGGGCCTTTACAGCAACGAATAACTGCACTCGCCGCAGATTGTTTTCTCAAGTCCGTTGATCGGGTGGTCCGTGCACGATCAACAAGTGACGCACTCACACGTGGATGTTCGTTTGATCCCCAGCTCCTTCTCTCTTCCCACCACGCCCATTACCAGATTCCCTTGCCCTACTCAACTGCAGCTCTAAACCAACGCTGCCCTCAAAAGACAGGCTGTATGTAATCCGCTTCTGGTGATACCTCAACACCCGACAAGTCCTTGGACCACCCCATCGCGTGTCAAGCTGGTGGAACTAGGGCGGGTCAGCGTACTCCGCGTTGAATCCGCCACCCGAGCGGCGGGCCAACCATGACATCTACAAAACATCGTCGCCGCCTAGTCAAGCTCCAAGACCTCAACGTTGTCACTGCATGCCTCCTCAAGCGCCAAGACCTCAACGTTGTCGCTGCTCCTCAAACTCCAAGACCTCAATCGACACTTCTCTCAATCCTCAAAGCCTCCCTCAAGCCCACTCTTTCAAAGCTTTTGGGCCCCCTTTCAATTATCGTGATTCCCGGCGGCATCAAAGTCTCGCGGACTTGGCAATCACAGTGTACTCGTAAAATTCTCGTTAAATGCTTCAAGATTGATGTCGTCGACTTCCCATCTGTTGTAGCTTACAGTCGGTTTCAATACTATTGCATTTTATCATCTGTTTTGTGATTCAAGAGTACCGGGAAAGGGTGGGGACCGCGGACCTTGCGCCCTTCTGGACCAGTGAGAATAACCCAAAGAACGGGTTCCACAAACCCGGTCTCGAGAAACCCACTGAACGGGTTGCTGAAACCCGGTCAAAACAGCGGTCTGCACCGGGTGAAAAGCAAAAAAATATTTGATTACATCCACCCGGTTCTAACCCACTACTAACCCGAACTTTTACCCCAGCTTTCGGGTTACTTCCAGAGCACCCAGGTGAAAGTCACCGCTTCAGCAAGTTAACGTCACCCATTCTCTGGGTTACTTACCCGGTGAAAGTAATCCAGTCTTGGTCTTACAGTGCTATATTGCTAGTGGAGATACAACCAGCTCAAGACTGGAGACTACTACAAGTACAGAATGGTATATATACTACTGCAGTATGAGCTATCCACTATGTCGTGTACTCAGTAAGCTAACAGTAGACTATTGATCAACTGTTAGGAAGCTGTGGGGAAGCTGTGAAGAAGCTGTTAAGCAGAGGGGAAATTTATATAGAGGGACCGCTGGCTGAAACGTGAATTTCAAAGCCTTTGGTAAAGGGGATCGGGGTTGGGGAGGAGGGAGGATGATAGAGAGAGCACAGAGGTGGTTTAGGGGAGTCTTGAGCTTATGTCAGACACACTAGCCAATACGGTGCAGGAGAGGTGCAAGCAGGGCCAGGTCTGTGCTCAGAATGAAGGGGATGAGGGAACTGCCTATATTGCTAATGGAGATACGACCAGCTCAAGACTGGAGACTACTACAAGTACAGAATGGTATATATACTACTGCAGTATGAGCTATCCACTATGTCGGGTACTCAGTAAGCTAACAGTAAACTATTGATCAACTGTCAGGAAGCTGTGGGGAAGCTGTGAAGAAGCTGTTAAGCAGCTGTTATGTGCTATCTACAGGTCCGATGTAAATAAGATGGAATATCAGAATAGATGGAAGCAGACATGATGTGATCAGAAAATGAATCATGACACTCCACATATTTAAGCTGGCTCTACCAATACATGCCAGTGCACAAATTTTGGCATCCATCCTGGGCACAATGCAAGTCGGAAAGCCTTCGTTGATAGTTGGTATCACCTCGCTTCAATGAAAGGCTGTTGTCCATCATTATGTTCATGAGGAAGCGGGTTCGAATCCCGCCGAAGGCCTGAAGCGCTGTGTGCAACCTTTTTCTGACATATTATCCAGCGGTGTTTGTACTGGGATTTCTGCACTCTCAAACTCACCGATGAAATGCATCGGTTGTTGAATTCTCACGGATAAGTACTGTACATTGAATACAAAATAAGTAAGCCCCCACATGTACCGGTTTCTGCCGACATACAAGCTCTCACATCACGGCAGGCACAGCCTAAGCCAGAAAGCCTTCATTGATAATTGGAATCACCTCGTTCAATGATGAATTACTAAAATCCATGAGTAAGTGAGTTCGAATCCTGCTGAAGGTCTTGATGATGTGATTGATATTTTTTCTGACATGCTTCACAGTGTGCCCGTTCATTCAATAATCTCCACATCTCCCAAACTCACCAACTGGGGTCCATCTCTTAAATCCACAGACAAGTACTGTAGGTTGAACACAAAATATGCCTCCACATTATATTCCTGCTTCTGCAGACATCTCCACCAGCTTTCCCATCCATCTCGGGGCAACACACAAGCCAGAAAGCCTTCATTGATAATTGGTATCACCTCACTTCAATTAAAGACTAATTATCGTCCATCATTATGTTCATGAGGAAGCGGATTCGATTCCTGGTGGAGGCCTAATGTGTTTTTGCGGGACCTTTTTTCTGTCATGACTTCCCATTACTTTTTTATACAGGCCCCGCACCGCCCAAAATTCAAACTCACTGACCGGGTTCCGTCGGTAAGTTCTCGCGGATAAGTTGAACAAAAAACATGCCTTCACATGTTCCGGATTCTGCGGACATATCCACCATCCATCTCGGGCAAGACACGGGCTAGAAAGCCCTCATTGATAGTTGGAATCACCTCAGTTCAATAATAGAGCTTGGACCCATCTGCTCTGCTAAAAAATGTATACTCTGGAGATTTATCAAAAGTATATGAGACAAAATATTTGCAGGTCTAAAAATAGACCCCAAGCGAAAGTTGTAAGGCGCGAAAAGAGCTGTAAGAGTTGTCTAGCACAAATTTACCTTAGATGGCTTCGTTAAGGTACAAAACACGAAATACTTTCCCAGACGCGGCAGTTTCGAAAGCTAGAGCCCCCCCCTCTCCCAAAACAAAAGGACTTAGTGACTTGAAGGACAAACAGTACTGCATCCATACGGTATAAATCCTACTCATTCAGGATAAATTCTGACAAGTTTGTGTGTGAGCTGGAATCGAGTTGACCTAAGGTTCGGGCAGGTGACAAATGAAAAGTTAACTAGTCAGATGAGTCCAGACTACTGTGACAAATTTTGGCTTGATAAGTGGTTTACCGAGGAACTGTCACTGGTTGGGAGATTCAAGTTTTTCAGCACAATTTACGGTGAAAAATGTCGTTTGTTTTTCAGACATTTTTCACTGAAAAAGTAGGTGAAAAACTGAAATCATTTTTGCTATTTTTTGAGCTTGAGGTGAAAAATTCAAAAGAAAGGCAAAAAGTGGTGAAAAATATTTAAATTCTTCACCTCTTTTTTGACTGAAAAATGTCTGAAAACCCAACGACATTTTTCACCGTAAATTGTGCTGAAAAATTTGAATCTCCCAACCAGTGTGTTCTGGACTCTATCCTAATACCTATTCAATATATCTTGTTCTATATCTATACTAGCTATTTGATATGTTTAGTCCCCCACTACAAAATTACTCTGTAGCGGCCGAACTACTAGTACAGAGCACTACAGAGTGGCGGCTGAACTACAGAGTACTATAAAGTCGCGGCCCAACTCTGTAGTACTTTGTATTCTGGGCGGAGACTACAGAGTATCCACCTAGCCCTCCTACTACAGAGTACTACAGAGTCCTCTGTAGTTGCAGCTCTACTACTGTACCATTTCATTCAATTCTCCCTGGCTGTGACCTGTGACCGCAAAATTCGAAGTTTGGTTTTCGTATATGGGCCAGGCAGACCGTGACATCAAGAAAATTTCGTATATTTCCCACGGGCCATGCGGGCGGAAATGCTTCTAGCTAGGGAGGAAATGAGCAGATATGGTGGTGGCATGGGAGATTAGTGTAAGTTCAACCTACATCAGTCAATACTCACCTTTTTGAATGGTTTTTTGAACCAATGGTGCAAAAAACACGCCGCACGCACAAAATTTGGATTTTTCACCTGATTTTGTAAATTGTAACTTGTTTCGCAAGTTCGAAAATGCCCTCGGTGACCCGTGACAAGTACGAAAAAGTTTGTATATTTTCGCCTCTGTGATGTGTGACATATAAATTGAATGAAATGGTACAGTATGGGCCACTACGGGTCACTACGGGAAAATTAGGGTTTGCTGATGTTGCCGCGGAACGTCAAGAAGTGGAGATGCTGGAATCACAGACACTTCTGCAGGTGCACATTTGTTTCTTGTTCATTGCAATCATGTGTTTCCACCCGCATGCACCCAGGGAAAACGACGGGAAGCCAGATCGAACCGATCGAGCCACATCAAACCAAATTGAACTACATAGAACTGGACACTGTTTTAATAAAAATTTGATGCTCTGCAGCCTCGGGATACCTCACATACACACTGCAGGAACGGAAAGAAAAATTTGAGAGAAGTCCAACTCTCGACTTGAGTTGGCATTCACACATTCACGTAATGGCCACGCGGCCAGCAGAGTTTGAATTGCTCCTTGCTTCCTAACACCACCGTCCCGCTGGCGCTTTCCCTCCCTTGCTCCCCGCGTCCCCGCAACTCCCTGAACAATCCTCAGAACCCTGGCGACCCATTTGCCCCGCGCTGCCCCGTATGTGCCAGGATGAGGACATGCATGGATTATTGGCTCCAAGTGAGATCAGCCTCCAGTCCAAGTCACTCATTCACGGTCTAATTCTCCTTTCCTTCAATACCCCCTTAAAGGCACCAGGCACGGAATTTTAACAGTAGCAGTGAGCGGCGCCGGGACGAGAGGAAGGAGGCATGAACAGGGGGAGCACAGAGAAGAGGTGCCGCTGAGATGCCCGGGAACAATTTTACGTGCGGACTCGCTCTGGTCCTTTCCTCCCTCAATTCAACCAATAACCCAGTGCACCCTCCTGTGCTCCGATGTCACACGCTGCGCTAGGCTATGCAGGGAATGCCGGCAGCATCGAGTTGTGGGGAGTTAGATACCGGAAGGTCTGTACTTTCTGCTTTCTTTTGTACCCCATCCTCGCCCCACTCACTCCATCTCCTGTCTCTCTTCCCTCATGCACTGCTGCCCTCCCTTGTCCCCGCTGTCATACACTCTGCATGAAGTTTTCGCATGCCATCTGTGTCGATTCTTGGCCAGGTTCATGTTGGCAAAGGTTCGTGAACAATGTGGGCTTTTGCACTCCCGATAATAATCTACCCTCTGCCTTTATTTGTCGTACATGGTAGGGGATCCCAGCTTGCGTCCAGCGCCGTCTTATCAATCGAAAATAAGGTATATCATCTGAAACACTTCTATTGCTGCATAATGACCGTCATCGCAGTTCACCTTCGCCAGTACGCACTTGTCCCAACCGGTAAGTCTCCTTTTCTCAAGTCTTCGTGTGCTAACTTTGTGCGATCTTCCAGTGCTCAAACGTGTTGATGGTGGGTAAGCTAACAACTTGTAGATACTCTCTTATTTTCACTGTATCTCCCCCGGTGAGTCCGCATTCGATATGCAGGCTCTCGATTGACGATGCACTTACCTCGTAGCCCAGCGCCCCGCCCATACATAAATTGCTCACATCAAAGTGCAATACCCACGTCCGTACAATTCCCTTCCATCCCTGCCACGACTGAAGTGACTAAGGGTTACTCCGGCAGCAGATTTAGATTTAGATTTGATGGTATTCAGATTTGATGCAGCTCTCATCAGGTCTCACGCGGTCGGATTCAAGTGCCGGAGTGCCAGCTCATCGACCTCTTGGCACTGTCCCGCCCAAGTCCCGCCACCGCCCGCCCTCCCTGGCATGTCTGCAATGAGACTCTAGGACATTTTTACGACAAGCCAACTGTACAGGAACATAAGGGATGCTTAATCATCAACATTTCATGAAACCCGCTCATTTGACTGCGAAATCTTGCCGTTATAGAGTGTCCGGCGCTTTGATGAATTCCCTGATGTGTGATGCCACGTACTTTATCGCCGAAATCTGAATCCAAATCCGATCAAATCCAAATCCAAATCTGCTGCCAGAGTAACTCTAACATATTTCTGACGGGTTCCCGACGCTATGCCGCCACCATCAAGCTCACTGTGCACCGAGTCGGAGTCCAGCAGCACCCGCAGTCGGGACCAAGCCCAGGCAGCGGGACGTGCGGATGGAAGCCGAGGGGTGCGGCCAGTATGGTACAGGGTACAGTCCAATTTTGCAGCAGCATACACATGTGTAGCGTAGTTTACAGCCAATTGCGGAACTTAGGGCGCGGGCCGTTTTTTTTTTTCACACTTTTCAACGAGAATGGTTATTTTGAGCTCAATTCTTGTCCATTTGCCTTAAGAATATGCTCATTTTGTCCGCAATGAAAACGCGGAGGGCACCACAATCTTTATTTCTCCTGATACAATCATAATTGCCTTATTAGGCAAATATCGGTCCTTTTGTACAGAACTTGTCGCATCCTCTGTGTTGTGGTCACATTGACCTATAAATTTGATACAACATCCTTATGAGTATTACTGAGGGCTATAGATGCTGTTATTTTCAATGTGTGCTTTAGTTCACCGGTATTCTGTGTTCTCATGGTGAGGGATATCTGAATACCTTGTATATAGGAAATAGATATTTCCAGCCCTCTGTAATACACTCAAGACCATCCTCTCAAATCTTTAAGTCAGTTGGATACCTATAGCTATCACACTCACCATTCTGTACAAAAAGGCCAATATTTTCCCAATAAGGCAATTCTGATTGCATCAGGGAAAATAAAGATTGTGGTGCCCTCCGCATTTTCACTGTGGACAGAATGAGCATATTCTTAAGGTAAACAGACAAGAATTGAGCTCAAAACAACCATTCTCGTTGAAAAGTGAAAAAAAAAAAACACCCGTGCCCTAAGTTCCGCAAATGGCTGTAATATGAATTTATTTCGCTCAACGCAGTTCTAAATACCACTTGATTTGGTTCGACGTGTCACAACATTTCCCAGAACCAGATCGAGCCCTGGCTCAATCTGCGAACCAGATAAGACTACCCTAAAATAGTTTGATATGGTTTGACGTGGCTCGATCTGGCTGCCCGTCGTTTTCACTGGGAGCGCTCAGTATTAACGTTCACCGAGGAACTGCAGGGAAATCAGGACTACATTTCATCGTTCTGTTCTGATTCTATGCTTCTTCTTCTGATTCTCCCACAACTACACTTCTATGTGGTTCACACGCTGTATCCTTGTGTTGAATAGAAATCTGTCTGTACTGTGAAGGCCAGCGTTGCAACACATGTACATTACAGATTCCACAGAATGCAAATACTCTTGCTGGCCCAGGAATTTGGCCAAAAATGGAATGGTGTCATGACCGTCTACAGACCTTTGGCCACTGATCATTCTCCGGTTGCCCGGTTGGTCCCATGCCAAGAATACACTGATGGTCCAGACCTGGTGGAATATCACAGATGACACCTACATAGCAGAAGAAGATGGCCAGTATCCAATGAGAGCACAAGCTCCCAAGACCCTCGCCATATAAAGCCTGCAAAGGGTCTGACTGACATGACACTTCTCTGACATGCCTCGTCAACCAACCATAGTTGAAGTCCGCTTGGACAATATCTCAACATGTGCTACCATCACAGTCAACACACTTGATGTCCTTGCCAACGCCCTGAAGATTTATGGGCTAGAAGCCATCATCAATACCACACAGTCACTTTTGAAAATGGTTCAGGTATATTTCCGAAAGGAAGTGGCCCCAGCATAGCTCTGAAACAATGTTCTAGACTATCAAGCAAGACAGAAATGAGTGTGCTGAGTTGATGGAGCAGACTCACAACATACTCAGTGCAATCATTGGTGTCTATATCAAGTCAGACACCGGTATGGAACTACCACCCAGCACATTGAATGAAATTGCAAATTTCACTGAGTAACCCTCCATTCCCATACATGTGTACATGTCTCATGTAGTACATTTAGGACCCTCCACAAGATCCATACATTTATTGAGGCCCAGCAAAGTGGCAGCAAAGTCAAGAAGTTCTTCCGACAAGGAGAATTGAGCAGGCTACTGAAGGATTGCAAGGCGGGATTGCAACAGGGAATCAAGTTCTTCCAGGTGGAAACTTTACACATCCAAGCAGATAGACCCCCCACTCAAGGTGGTTTGCAGATTAAATCCTCAGATATCATGTCCACTGCTAGGGAAATGGAGGAGCAGGCTCAGATCAGACACCAGGAGGTGCTCAATACAATTGAGACCATATCCAGTTCAGACTCAGCATCATCTGTATGTGAGGACATTTGTTGGTAAGAGCAATAATAATGGATGCACAGATTAGCAAGATGTATTCTGGTTCAGATGCGAGGTGGGCCCAAATAACCCTGGTTCTTTTGTGTGAATGCTCATGGACAACATAGCTCCAACTCCATCTCAATGTTACCAGCGGAGCCCAAGATATTTTATGGACGTGACTCAGAGCTTGCTGATATCCTCAATCATTTCAGGGAAGGCACCCCAAGGATAGCCATTCTAGGTGCAGGGGGCATGGGAAAGACCAGTTTGGCACAAATTGTTTTACATCATGAAGAAATTGTTAGCAAGTACGAAGGAAATCGGTTGTTTGTTGCCTGTGACACTGCAGCAAGCAAGCTGGAACTTGCAGGCCTAATTGGAGCCCATCTTGGAATGAAACCTGGGAAAGACTTGACTCAAGCAGTGCTCTACTGCCTTTCAGAGGGTCCACCCGCTTTGCTGATTCTTGACAACCTCGAGACTACTTGGGAGCTGGCAGCATCCCGCAAAGAGGTTGAGGAGTTCCTTTCTCTGCTCACAGACATAGTCAGTCTATCATTGATGGTGGGTACTTTCCTCACTTCTGTCCTTGTTTTTCTCATCAACTCCAAGATCACAATGAGAGGAGTGGAAAGACCCTCCAAAGTTCAATGGACACGGCCATTCCTGCCCCCCCTGGAGCCCTTGGCACAAAAGGCTGCACGCAATATGTTTATGGATATTGCAGACAACTGGCACTCAATGGAGGAGGTGGACCAAGTGCTTGACCTCACAGACAATATGCCACTTTCAATTAACCTTCTCGCTCATGCAGTGGATGCAGAGGGATGTACTGCAATCTTGTCACGCTGGCACAGGGAGCATACTTCAGTCATCTCAGAGGGTTATGACCGAAGATCTAATCTTGAGTTATCCATCTTGCTTTCCCTTGAAAGTCCTAGAATCATGTCCACACCTCACTCCCAGGAGCTTTTGAGTCTCTTGTCAATCCTCCCAGATGGGCTCTCAGATGTTGAACTGAAGCAAAGCAAATTTGCAATTCATGATATCTTTGATTGTAAAAGGGCCCTGCTTCGCACTGCTCTGGCTTACCTTGATGACCACAAGCGGCTCAAGACTCTGATACCAATCAGAGAATACATGGCAAAATTCCGGCCACCAACAGATAAAATGATCAGACCACTTTTCAAACATTTCCAGGAGCTCCTGCAAGTGTATGCACTTGATGCGGGGAAACAATCATCAGCCCTTTATGTTGAACGACTGTCTGCAAATTACACCAATATCTCGAACATCATACAAAATGGACTACACTCGGGGCATCCTGATCTAGCAGATAGTGTCTCCTGCACATCTCATTTTATCGGATTCAATTCAAATATTGGCAAAGGAGCCATACTGTTGATGGACAGGGTAATTACACTTCTTCCACACTTGGAGGATCATTGGGCAAAGGCATCTTTCGTTGTTAAGTTATTTGGTATCGGAAGATATTATTTGGTCCCCCATCCCGAAACACTGATTGCTCAGACTTTGGAGTGGTTCAAAACTTTGGATGATCCCAGTTTGGAAGGTACATTCACTTTTGCTGTGAAGTATGATGTGTACTGATAAAATACCATAGCCACCTTTTACACTAAGTTAGGTACCTATTATTCAACCCTTGACCCACCCACGGCTCTAAAATATTGTCAAATGGGCCTCTCATTGGCAAAGTCACATGGAAACATCGAAGGACAATGTACACCCTTACTGAGGTTTTCATGGATCAAATGGTCCACTGGTGACTATATCACTGCCCGGGCCTATGGGCAGGCAGCACAGAGACTTGCAAAGATGTCTGGGAATTTGCATAGAGAGGCAATAGGCCTATACACTGAGGCCTTGTGCTGCAAAGCTTTGGGTCATTTTCGTGAATGCAAAATTCTGGTCAGAAGGGCCAGCGCTCTCGTAGAGCTATGTGGTCTGTCCCACGGGGCACTGAACTATGATCTTATGGTCTGCCAGGCAGAAGTTCATGCACTCAAATCAGAGTATGACCAGGCCTGTAACCTCCACAGGCAACTCCTCCAGACCTATCAGGGGCAGCCATATAATGAAGGTCTTTCCTTGATGAATATTGCTCAAATTGAAGTTTCTATGGGAATTTCATATGAGATGATCCAAGAAACAATTCATTGATCACAAGCCATCTCTCAAAGGGGTAGAAGTAAACGGATGATGATTGCCTATGACACAATCCAAGCCGATCTGAATCTCAGAGAAGGAGATATGTCATCCTCCCTATTTTGCAAATGCCTCAAATTTGGCTTGGGGCAATTTTCTGATATAGTTAGTTTTACCCTGGAGAGACTGGCAAATGTCCCTCGCTGGGGCGCACATCATGATCCCTCATGGAGTACAGTCTTCCTTGCACACTCTGTTAAATCAAAGGACAAACTCGGGGTCTACAAGGCTTTGCAATTCATTGGAGATGTCTATCTCATGCAGAATGAGGAAACCACCGCTATCACCCTGTTCACCATTGCCTTGGATGGATTCACCTACATGGATGTTCACCGCAGCAGAGCGGAATGCATGATCCGCCTTGGGGACATTGCCAAGAAGAATGGACATATGCTAAAGGCATTGGAACTTTGGGAAACAGCACAACCACTCTTTGGGCGCTCATCACAAGCCAAGAGAGTTCAGGACATTGATGAGAGGGTTGGTGACATCAGTGAGGAGACAAAAGAGCAGCACCAAAAGAATTTGGCTCAGTTGGCTGAGCTCAATATTCCTGCAGGGCAGGTGGAGGAAGTGGATAGTGATACTGAAGGGCTTGGGTTGGAGGAAGAACAGGTCAAGTTACTTGCAGTCTGAGTTTCGAACCATTATATGCCCTCCTAGCCCATTTTGTATCTATGTGTACTTTGCTGTGTTGGTTCTTTGAAAATAAATTTATTTAATGAAATGGCAAGTTGAGATTTGAGGAGTACACTCGTAGTAGGCTTATATGTATTGGGTGAGACAGAAATAATTCTAAGTGGTACACCTAGAGGCAAGCATAATTGTTGTGGAATCTGGGTATAATTCCGGAAGCTCACCAAGGGGTAACCCGCAGCTGGATAGCTCCTGTGTTGATGATCCTGGATTCAGAGTCTGAGTTGAGACCGAGTGCACTGAAGTGAGCAGGATATTTGGCACAAACAATACTTAGGCAATGGAGATTTAGATGAGAACAAGACATCACCAATTTCTCCGGACACCAGCGGAATGTTTCTTGGACTGAGAGCACTTCACTTAAAACAAGAGGGCAATACTTCATTAGGGTGTTTCACGGTAGGTGTTTTAGCCCCAACTTATGCCTCAACTTTGGCCGCAACTTGTTGAGAAGTTGGGGCAGAAGTTGAGGCACAAAGTTGGGGTTGGGGCTGAAAGCGTGCATAGCAGCACGACTTGATGCCCCAACTTTTGCCCCAACTTCTGCCCCAACTCGTGCCCCAACTTCGGCTAATTGACGTTTTGGGCTGCTCTAGATACGCATCTCTGCCTCAACTCCGGAGTTGAGGCAGAGTTTCTTCCGCAGGTGTTTCACGGTTGCGACCCCCGGTCACCCCGACTTCTGCCCCAACTCTGCTCAAGTTGAGGCAGAGTTGATACAGAAGTTGAGGCAGAAGTTGGGCTCAAAAAGCCTACCGTGAAACACCCTATTGGCTCACCAAAGCCTGACCCGGGTCCGAGCGTGACTGGCACCAGGCTCCGAGGGAGCAAGAGATAGATGACTTTTGGCAAGTGAAACCCAGAAAAACACACTTCTCGGACGTCTTGAACATCCCACGAGGATTTTCTCAATTATGACTTGTGGGGTTCCTCGAAGGTTAGCGAAAGGGAACAAGAGATTGATGTGCATCAGACTACAGTGTTTTTAAGCATTGACAAGTGGAATAATGCTCGTAGTTGTGTGTGTCGGCTCAGCGGCAGGTCAAATATTTGTAAATGGTGACCGTCATATCAGGAGCGGCGGGGCCGCGGGGCATGCAGCCCAAGGCAAACTTGAAGTACAGAAGCCGCGATACACGGACGGAAAACCGCGAAGACCAATCTCTATGTCTATTTGCGGCCCTCGAGTCGTGGTGCCGAATGTATGCCTCGGCACAAGCACAACTGCACAAGTGTTGTTGGGGGAGAAGCTGCTAGATCATGTCCTCGGGCGTTCTATGTCCCTGCAGCGATGGACTTGAACCAGGTGGTTAGGAGGGTGGTGTAGAGCAACTATAGCTCTATATGCGGTCGCAGAAGACAGCTCACGATCGAGATGGACAGAAGTGTTCATTACACGCTGGTTCACAATCCTGGCGGGATGAAGAAAAGAAAAGCAAAATTCCAAATGAGAGCCCATCGGCATTCACAACGTTACTGCGGGAAGCGGTCTAACCAACTGATCCACCATGTAGGCAGGAGCATAGGGGATATTTGTACTATACCGTATACCAGTAGTATACCTCTGTATATTGCCTTTCTGAATAGAAATATACATTGAAGCGTGTCCACTGCAGAAGCAATGGGATATCACAGGGTGCAACAGCTATGAACAGAATTTGACAGCTAAAACACATGGGTTCCCGTTGGGGGAGCCACTTTCGACGCCGCCACTGGATATCAACGAGCAATTGAGTAATAAAAACCGCCGTGCCGCGCAATAGCAACGCTCGCAGATAGTAGTTACCCTAGCCACGAGGGCCAGGCGGCCTTGGGGCGCAGACTGCGGCTCGCACCTTCATAATCCAGATTAGAAATTTCGTCGGGGATTCATGCAGGATACTTCCTCAGATCAACCCATCAAATCAGCTTCCTATGGTTCAGTTTTTTATTCCTCTGAATTTGCACCTCAGAAATAACTTGTTACCGACTGTCAAAGGTTTATTTCCCTTCTAACCATAGTTAACCTGTGGGGGTATAATAATTCTCCCAGACATTATTCAAGTATTCTAAAAAGGGCGGAAAGGCCGTTGAGCCACGAGCGTCTTCGGTATCTACACATTCTCCCGCGTTCGGTGGATCGAATCCCAGATTGATTGATCCTTTCTGACCACCACCATCAAAATGGCGGGCAAAGGCAAGGTGCGGTCTCAGAAGCAGCCTAGGCCCTCTCTCGTCACTGTCGACATCGATAAGCTTCGAGATATCTTATCTCAGTGCCAAGAACAGCCTGCGGCAGCAATAGAAGCACCCTCGGCTAATTTTCGTGGCGTCCGAGTCTTGATGCGTCGCGCGAGGAAAATTCTCGCTGGCTCGCTCGCTGCTCCTCTGCTGCCCCTGAACGCATCCCTGGTCTCCCCTCCGAGGTCCCCTAGTCTTACGCCCTCACCTAAACCAGTTCATCGCCCCGCACCCCAACTCCGCATCTTTGCTCATCAGGCTAGCTGCACTGGTGCTGAAAACTTGTTCTCCGCTCTCGCCTCTGCCGCCGCCACGTCTTTAACGGAGGAAACGCACACCAATACCCCAATGTAACTTTGGATCCGCGCGCAGACCATGCTGGGAGCGGCGCCAAAGAAAGCGAGGGGGGGCAAATCCAAATTTGCCTCCGCCTCTGGCGGACAGGCATGTACATCTACTTATACTGCTTCTCATCCACCTCAGCCGCATCCTGCAAAACCTATCCCCATCACCAGCACCCCGGACGAGCGCATCCTTCTGCGCTGTGAAGGCGATTCTCCACCCTCCTTTGCTCTGCCATATCACGACCTTGTCGCCCACATCAACTCTGTCCTTGTGCTGCTCGACCTTCCTCGTATTATCTGCGCATCGCGGACTAAAGACGGCATCATCTTCCTGGCCCCGGAGTGTAAGGAGACTGTGAAATTGCTGGTAGAGTCTTGGGCTCGCTGGGGTCCTGTGGGCTTTCCCGGGGCTCGTATTGTCCCGCCGGCTGTCTACTCACACATCCAACTCAACAGCATACCTCACGCTGCTGCCCCCGACTTGGATGCTTTGGCGGCAGAGCTCATGGAGCGTTATCCTCAACTTGGCGTCGTTGTGGGATCACCGGTTTGGGTAAACAAGCCACCAAGCGAGGCACAAATCTCGGCTGGGTTAAGCACTGCTAGCAAACCTCGCATGGCAGGATCTGTTTTCGTGCGCCTGGAGTTGTGTGAGAAGGTAGATCTACCGGTGTCATGTGGGTGCCTCCGTCTAGTGGGCTCCGCACCAACCGTCGTGCGCAGCTTCCTGCATCTTCGTGTTACCCAGTGCTGGGGCTGTCTCAAGTTTGGGCATGTTAAGGCGAAGTGCACCGTCAAAGAGCGAAGTGTGGAGGATGCGGGGAAAAGGCACATGGAGCGGTTTGTTCCTTGAAACCCCGTTGCCTCAACTGTGGAGGTGAACATCGTGCTGATGCTTTGTGTGCCCAGCGCGTAAAGCCAAAGCCCTTGCTCTTCACCAGCGGGCTATCGAACTCACAGCATATCTCAATTCCACCTCCACAATGGCGCCGCGGCTGCCCGACTCGTTGGAGATGATCACCTTGGTGCAAATCAACTCTTGGAAGTCCCGGCGCCCGCTGGACCTCCTTATGTGCGATAACGACCCTGACATCATATGCGTACAAGAACCACACCAAAACGAAATTCTCAATGCCTGCGAACTCCCCGGCTACGCACACATATTCCCTGACGCTCATGATCACCACCGTGTGTCGGTATTCATCAAATTGTCCAAAATCCCTGCTGAATGCATCTGTCCTCGCTGTAAGGACCTCCTTCCATCCTACATACCCTGTATATCAATTTTCCGTTTCCTTACTATTTAATCTCGATTAGCTAGCCCGACCGCGTTACGTATATTGTATTAGCCCGACGCCGTCGGCGATGACTATCACTACACTTTTCTCACCAACATCCACCTCACCGCCCGAGTGCCTGACTCGTCGAGACTCTCCGAACTTAGGCAACGGGCACCGGGTGGTTTACTTGGTATTTGCAAAACTATCTAGCTACCTCGTCGCTGCGCTCCGAGCCTGAGCTAATACAAATATTGTGTCAGCTTAGAAATCCTTCTGATAAAGGGGAGAATATCTCACCTTTGGGAAGGATTTCGAGGGTTAGGACCGCGTAGGGTCTTCACCACATAGTGGACCGTGCTCGCCAGTCTGCTCGTCGGTAGTTTCCTGTAGAAGACTTACCCAGGTCTCACACTCGCCCGGATCTTTCGAAAGACGGAGACATTATTGTTATTAAGTTCACCTGTGGACACACCTTATTCACACTAATCAATCTCTATAGCGATAGTGTCACTCACGCAGGAGTTCAGCTAATACACTTTGCCCTACCTCGGCTTAATCCTCGTTCCAAGACTCTCCTGACCGCCGACTCCAATTCACACCACCCTCACTGGGATTTGAATAACGAAAACACCAATGTGTGATGCCGACTTTGAATTCCATGATGAACTTGTCCTACACGGGCTCGTACTGGTCACTCCGCCTGACGTGCCGACTCATATCTCAGGAAACGTGATTGACTTAGGCTTCTGCTCTCCCGCTGATACGGCTGGCCGAGCGCTCCGCAGTCGCACCGTGACTCCCAAGGTGGACGCTTGTGCAAAATCCAAGGCCGCTTCTCGCAAGAAGTCGACGACTCCCTCAGCAAAGTCCGTCGTCCTGGAGAAATTGTCGAAGAAGCGCAAGGGCAAGATGGTGGACGACTCCGACCCAAACTTCCCTGCGCCCTCTCGTTCTGGCCGTGGCGAACACTGTTACTGACCCATTAACAATAGGATAGATAACTCGTAGAGATGCAGAATCCCTTGCTACGAACACCTGTTTAGGCGGCTCGCCTGGAGCCAGGCTTTCAAGGTACTGCATGTACTGGAACTATTACTGAGCCAGCGGGGAATTCTCCGTTGTCGACTGAAGTAATGAACACATGTTCAATTTTAGGAAGGTCCTCCATTCTAAGTGCGTCATAGTCGAGGGTCAAAACGTCCTCAGTGTCTTTCCAAGTGAAAGGCAGAGTCTGGTCCTCTTGTAGCAGAGCAGCCTCTTTCTTTTTAATCGGAATTCTGACTTTGGTTGTCTCTCTCTTATACTCCTCCCTGACTTGGGGTGAAAGTCCAAGGATTTCGCGGTTGTGCAGAGTTGTCTCCCTGTTTAACATCCATTTAACAACCGTCCGGGCAAGCCCTTCTGTTTGTACGGGTGCACGAAGTACATATAATCTCTCATCAGTTTTATCCGGCATAGGTTGAGAATTAGCTAGTTCTGCCCTTTTCTTAGGAACAGTAATAACCACCTCAGGAACCCTTCGATATGGAAGCGCTGGTGCGTTAGGATCCTCAACATCCTCCTGGTCCTTATACACTTCTGCTATCTAGAGTTTACGCCTCTTAGTTTCATCTGGAAGATTATTTTCTATATCATCCATGCTATCTCACCCTATCTCCTCTTGTTGCTCTCGTTCGACAGTCCCTACTGGTGTCCGATTGTTTCGCAGCTATCCTACGGCCCTCAGGGTGTTTGGCTGGTTTCGACTTTCTAGTCTTTACCCCCATCCCTGAGCTCTCTAAAAATTTGAGTTGGGGCCGTTCTGCCCAGTGCCGGTCCTAGTATTAACAAATTGCTCTGCTATGTTCGGATTGTTGCCAGCCGCTAAGCCTCGTAACAAAAGGGTCTGGAGAGTCATTGCTAAGTCTCCCATCGGTGGTTGATTCTGCGAATTATTCATCACAGAAGCGGTGAATGTTGGGTGAATCGAGTTGCGTTCTGGGCGTGCTAGAATATTGACTTCCTTACCCTGGGCTAATTTAACCTTCAGCGTCCGGATTGCATCCATCGCAGTCTCTAGAACATCAATGGGTCTTTCCCCATCGTTTACCCATCCTGGGCGTACCAGCTTTGGCTAACAGATTTTCCGCGCCAATAAGCTTCAACTCTCGTTTTCCTGGAACCATCTCCTCTCGGAATCCAGTTCCCACGCTCAGCTTCATCTTTCCACTTTCAACAGAGATCCAGCCTTTAACTAGATGTTCGTCTCTGTGCGGGCACTCCCTCGAGTAATGCCCCATTCCATCACAATAATAACATTCTTGAGCATTATCAGGCCAATCCCTTGTCATGGTCGGGTAATTATCCGGTCCCGATTTCCTGGGTACTGGATTCGTGCTCACAACGTCTTTGTGAGGAGGGTCATCCCTCTTTTGAGGAGGCGATTGCAAAACCTGCTGAAGGGTTTTCATCATCTCAGTTTGAAGGGATTGATTTTCCTTCTGCATGAGAGTGACTACATCCTTGAGATACACAACCAATCCCGCCAAATCTTCAACTGCCTCATCCGAACACTCTCTCTTGACTATGGTAAAGTCTCTGGAGCGTGTGGCCCCACTAATTCCTTGAGCCAAGGCTTCTGAACCTTGTTGGCCCTCATACATTAATCCTGCCATACTGATGAGATCTCCAATCGCAATTGGATCCTCTTACGTTCATCTGCAGCCAGGACTGGATTAGCCCATACCATGGCAGGATTCGCAGCTAACGCTGGATTATTAATTGCCATCTGCTTCAGAATGTTCTGACTACTAATAGTCATGTTCAGAGTCACCGAGAAGGATGAATCTAAGGTTTCTAAGAACCGTCTACAGGCTTCAGAATTGGTTATTATAGCTTTGCCATGCATTAGCTTTTTCACCAGTGTCCTATATTCGAGACTAAACCTTTTCAACAATCCTTCATCGTGAATTCTGATGCCTCGATATTGTCTACACAACTCATCGAAAGCCTCTAACGACCCTACTTTGGTCGACTTCACTTCTGGGTAGATTTTGTAAATCTCTTCTATGAATTTATCATAGGTATGGCCCTCCGCATAGGAAGGCAACACTCTCCAGAGTTCCTTCTTTGATACCGAGAGATAATCTGTGAGCTTTTGCTTCTTCAGCGCGTCCTGTGTGATTCCAGCCAGCGCCAAGATCTGGTTTGCGTGATCCACAAATTTCATCAGATCATCAGCACTTTCGGTCTCAAATTTTGGGGCATTGCTGTCCCAGACAAACAGCATTTTGAACGGAGCTGCCCTAGGTGGACGCGCACCACCATTTCCGTTGCCATTGCCATTTCCATCATTCTGGTCTGCCATGATAGAATTTATAATTTCAAGTTCTGGTTGAACTGGGGAAGGAGGTAGTCCTGGAAACTCTTCCTCTTCGTCAACAGGTGTCAAACTTGGGGTTTCGTGTGGAGGAGGGGATGGGCCGATTTCTCTAGCTTTTCTTTTGTCCGAACGAGTGTCTTTGTACGCTTTGGGCACGCGACTGAGTTTTAGCTTTTGCTGTTGCTCGAGCTGTGTCCGATGGTGAAGGTTTTGAGGCCTTCTTCTTCCTTGAGGGAAGCGGAGGAAGATCAATAGGTGTGCCTCACCAGTCTTTCCGTCTAGGTTCGACGACTACTGGGGTACCTGTTGCAGCGTACTCCTCTGGCTCACGGGAATGCGAACTTTCCCCTGAAGACAGGTTGACTTTTTATCATCACTTCTCAAGACTATTAATCCCGAGGTATAACTTCCCAATGAACGGTGAAGCAAAGTTCAATATTGTGTCTGTTAAGACAGAAGTCATTCAAGCTGAATATTTGCTCGAAGCACTTTATTGATCTATTATAAACCCCACGCAGTGGGCTCCAGATAATACAGCTGGCTAAGTGCTGCTGAGGTGCCAGGGGGTGCGCTTGAGATCGTTACTGGGGAAGGCGCGCTAAAACGAAACACCAAACCCTTGGGCAAACCAAAGCTAATGCTCAAAACAACACAAAAACCACAACACAAATCCACACCTAAGACTCCAAACAACACACAACCTTTCGCAAGATCGTTCGTTGAGTTCCAACCAAAGTATTACGGCTGTTGCAATAGTAGGGGGTAGTGGGACGAGTTCTAGCTAATACTAGACAACTGACTTTCTCAGACCTATTGAGTGCTAATGCGACACGAATTGGTTTTCAGGAAGAGCTGGGCTTATGAACTAGTGTTTTGGTGATATACACCGGGTTTGGGGAGTAACACAAGTTGTTCGCTGCTTAATTCTCAATTGACTTTGAGACGTAACTTAAATAGTTGACCGACTCAGAACTTAATTTGCTGTAGATATTTCCTTGACTTTTAAAGGAAAACAATGTCGCTGTCCGCTGTAACGCTGTACGCTGCCGCTGCCGCTGACACTCCGCTTTCAAATATAATTCAACAAACTGATATCTCAATTGATGGTATAGTCTACAAGTATCTTTTGACACTAATGAATACACCAAATGGATACAGAAACTTCCCAGATAGATGCACACATTATGCTGTGCTCCTAGCAAGAAGGGTATGATCCACTGGCTTCTTCAGAGGCCAACTACCTACTTATATACTGTTTTCTACGTGACAGAATACATGTGTGACAATTAGCTAAAACTAAATGGACAAAACTCGAAGCCCGACGCGCCCGATTGGTTACGGACGGCCGTTTGAATAATGAAGTACACTATTGTTACAGATATAGAACTAAAAAGGAAATGATTGTATAATATTGGTACAGAAACATGGTATAATATCCTGGCCTGCGCACCCTCACAGTCTCCTCTTCTAGTATTACGAACCCTCGCAGTCATATTGTTGATATTAGGTTTGACACATGTGTGTCAATTCCCTAATCTGGTTGGACCTGCTCCACGAACGTTGCCCGTTGAGTCATTTTTACACAACCTAAACCATTCCTGGAACCCAGGTTTGGCAAGACTGAGCGGGTTCTCGGATGTTTGACGGTTACAAACGTTCCCGAGTCCTAAGGCACAGGAAGGATCAGCGTTCCGTGTAGCTGCTCAGCCGTTCAGCCGTCACCTTCCGGCAGTTGCCACCGCCGTGTTCCGGCCCGGTAACCTTCGGCTTCAACAATGATTGTTCTAACCAAAAGTACGCTAGTTACTCCAGCGCCGGTCCCAACTTCAAAATAGCGATCATGGACGGATAATATAGTCCTCGTCGCTCTGTTCATAGGTGAACACCCTGCCAGTATGAACCCTAGGGCTGATTAAAGGCAAGTTGACTTCTAGCTAAAACTTGTCAACTGACTTTCCGGCCGTAAACTGCCTTCCAGTGGATTGACCAAGTATGCAAATGAAGCTCAATGTTACTGTCCCTGATTGACCATCCGAGCTAGATGTCAAACCTCGATGATAGGTATCATTACTTATTTCTAAGTAGATATTATTGTGTATCGATCAAAATTGAAAGATTTCACGCCCAGTCATTACGCTGGCTTATCACCGCGCTCTATATGGACATCGAAGCTACGGTTGACCCTTCCCTCTGTGTTGTACCCATCTACTACGCGCTCGACTTTGATAACACAGTTTCGGTATCGAAGTCAATAAAATTCAATTCCGACAAGATGGATCTTGACATCTTCCTGGGCACCCTGCGCGCTACACTCGGCTCTCGGCCACTTCCTGGGATCAGCACTCTGGAGGAGCTTGTCGACGCCGTTGACTTTCTCAACAATGTTATCCTGGCAGCAATGGAGGCATCTACACCACATCATCTCCCCTGTTCCGTGGCTAAACACTGGTGAAGCCCGCTCTTGACTTGTCTTCAATCTAGCATGTGTCGGTGTCGGCGGTGGTATCAACAAACGCAGATCCCTTCGGCCCGTGCAGCATGGTTACTAGCACGGTGTGAATTCTATCGCGCCATTTCCGATGCTAAACACCAGGTCTGGACTACCTACCTCCAAGAGCTGCAATGGATAGACATCTACGACACCTTAAAGCGGATGAAGGAGCACCAATCTTCGGTATTTCCTGCCATCTATGATCAGGACACCGGCAACATTGCTCTATCTCACACTGACCGCGGTCGTGTCCTTGGCCACTCCTGGTTTGGCTCCAAGGCTGTTGAGCTCTCCACTACACCTCAAACGGATGTGATAATATCCCCGGAAGTGCCTCCGGCCACGCACGCAGACCAAGCTGGCAGCGGCGCCCGGACTTCACGAGGGGGGCAGTAGACAGGCTGCCTCCACCTCCAAGCGCAAGGCAAGATCTCACTCCTACCTCCCCCGTCACTTCTGAAGCACGTTCCGAACCACCAGATCCTATATCGCTTGCGGAGTCGGTCCACATTTTTAATGAACGCCCATTCGTCCCGCCTCCGGACTCGGAGATTGACAAGGTCATCATGTCCTCTCCACCCTGGAGGCAACCCGATCGGTACGGCATCCAAATGGGCCACATCCAGCGTGCATACTCCATCCTCGGTGATTGGATCCGTCCTATCTACAGAGCCTCATTGGTCCTTGGAGCAAAACCCTCACCGTTCAAGGCCAACACCGCCAACCCTTTCCACAAGGTGGGCAAGAAGGATAAAACATCCCCCAAAGCATGGCGACCCGTGGAAAACATGAGCATGTTCTGGCCAAACCTCTGGAACGCTTGGTCGCTGACAGAATTAGCTTCGAGGCCGAGTCAATGGGATTCTTCGACGCGGACCAATACGGCGGACACCCAGGACACAGTACCTACCAGGCGGTCGACGGCCACATTCATCGTGTGAGAATGCAGCTCGACGCGGGCAACACAGTATCTACATGCTTCTACGACCTCAAGGGCGCCTACAACCGCATCTCGCATGAGGTCGTTGTTAGGGAGATGGCCTGGCTGGGATACTCACGAGCTCACATATGCTTGTTGCCTCTTTCCTCCACCGTCATCGTGTTACCGTTGTCATTGATGGGATTCGAACAGTGACTTACATCTGCATCGACGAGGGTGCCCCACAAGGATCAGCCCTATCTGTCAACGTCTTCGGCCTCGCCGTTAACCGCCTCTATCGTCGGCTCAGCACCATTGGTGTATCCCTCAGCTGGAAGTATGGCTTCGTTGATGATACAAACTTCAGCACTGCGAGCAAGTCCCCATCACTCAACGTCATTGTTCTCAACAAAGCAGCAAAAATCGCGGTTGAGTGGGCGCATGATGATAGAGCGACTTTCGAGGAATCCAAAACAGAGCTGATTCACCACATTCCAGGTCGGGCGGACCTCTCCGACTACCACATCACTTTCGACGGAGAGACCATCTTCCCCTCTGAAGCCGGTAAAGTGGCTGGGTGTCTGGATTGACTCGAAACTCGCTGGAACCACGCACATCAAAGCACGAGCTGGCTCAGCAGCAAGAGCCCTGAACACTTCAATGGCTCTCACTCACGCTACCTGGGGACTCAAACCGGTCATGATCCGT
The DNA here is from genome assembly GCA_029378385.1 of Mycena metata. NCBI lineage: Eukaryota > Fungi > Basidiomycota > Agaricomycetes > Agaricales > Mycenaceae > Mycena > Mycena metata. The sequence continues at coordinate 462,564 of JARKIB010000070.1, forward strand.
GACTTGGTGCGTACCACGGTGTTTCCTCGAGCGGATTACGGTGTTAGCTGCTTCTTCCCGCTATCTGCCGCCACGTTGAAACCCCTTGGGCACCTCAACAAAACGATAGCACGGTGCATCACTGGCGGATATCGCACGGCATTGTGTGCTGCTCTCGAGAAGGAAGCAGCAGTCCTCCCGGTTCACTTGCGCCTTGAATTGGCTCTTCTGCACCGCGTGACCCGTTACTTAACCTTGCCGCCAACACATGGGATCTACCGGCTCCTTTTCGATGCAGTCCTGCACGTGCCAAAGCACACTCACCGTGCATCGGCCCTGCATTATGTTGAACGGCTACCCCTGGTCCGTTGGCCGCCTAGCGCCCCCCAGCGCGGTCTGCGTCTTCGCGGAAAAGCTGGTATTAGCCTCCCCACAGATGTTACGGCGGATACACGCCCAGACCAATCTGGCAGCAGCGCCTGCAGAAAGCGAGGGGAGGCAGTCTCAAATCTGCCTCCGCCTCTTGGCGTGAGGCAAGTAGATTTGACTGCCTCCCCTGTAACATCTGATGCACCTGTTCCTCAGGATCCCGAGGAACCGCACCTCGGCATGGAGATTATCCTACCCACATACGCGCCACTGTGGGCTGCTCCGCTCCCAATTACCACCACTGTACCCTCGAGAAAGGACGCAACCAAGTCTCTCCATCTCCAGCTCATGCACCACTCCTCTTCAACGGAGATTTGGTTCTCTGATGGCTCCCTCCTGAACGGGTCGGCTGGTGGCGCTGCGGTACGAGGCGTAGGTGATGTGGTTTGTGAACGTATTCTCGTTCCTCTCGGGGAGGGGCAAGTTGCAGAAGGAGAGATGGAGGGTTTATTGCACACAACGGAACGTGCACTTACGAGGGACGCTGACCATATTCTTGTGGCATCTGACTCGCAGGCTGGGTTACGGGGAATCCTTTCCACGGAGCCTCGGTCTGGCCAATTCCGCTCTATCCTCTACGACCAGCTCATTCGTGCCGCCTCGGAGCATATTCCATCCTTGCGGGTGACGAACCTATGGACACCGGCGCATGTTGGCACTACAGGTAACGAATTCGCAGACGACGCGGCGAAGGCGGCCACTCTACTCCCATCATCCCCGTCTATCCCAATCTCCCTCACCTCGTGCCGCAGACGGATCGATTTGAGCATCATTGCTCAATGGGAAACTGATTGGAAACGTTCGTCAACGGGACGTGGACTCCGCACCATCGACAGCTCACCTCCTTCACTTATCCTCCGGCATCCATACTCCTCCGCTGCTCCGCGTGCGACAATCTCCTTGATCTCCCGTCTGCCGACTGACTTCTCGGAGCTCAATGTGCACCGCTTCCGCTGCCGATTGTCTGCATCCCCAGCATGTGATGCATGCGGTGCTGCTTCCAAAACCCGAGCCCATTTTCTCCTCCACTGCCCTGTGTGGGACCGCTTTAGACCGGCCCTCCAGCTGGCGTCGTATAGCGCCGGCATTCTAGGTGCAGTGGATGTCCATCCCTCCTTGGTCACCCAAAGCTCGTCAAATCTGTCTCGCGGTTCATTCCCGATACGCGAAGATTTAGCTAAACCCGATTGTCTTGTACGGCCGACCGCGAATTCTCCCTCCTGACTGTTACTTTGTGATTTTATGTACAACCTCTCGCACCTCCCATATTGGACCTCTCTCGCAACCTTCATTCGCAACTTCCACTCCTGATTTACATACATTCAGCTCACAATTTCCCCGATGGCTACCTCTCTTTTCATCTCTCCTCTCGTCTCACTCATAATTTTACCTACGAAACCGCACCTTAGCTATATTACTTACACACCCCGTTGTATACTCAGTATACGGTACTACCGCGTAGCTCGTAGAGCCAGATACGGCATATAGAAATAGAATAGAACAAGTCAACTCGACAGAACCACCGATTTGGCGGTGCGAGTGTGAGTACGAAAACCGAAGGGGAGAATGCATCGGCATCAATTACAATATCCCCTGGGCGCAGGATTCGAACCTGGTTCAAGTTGTCTTGACATTCGAAAACAACCCCGGCTGGACGGGGCGATGAGTGTCAATCTACGAGGGCTTAATGAGTTGTTTCCGGCCCTTAAAAAGACTCACTAGCGGGGTGATAGTCACGAACAAGGGTCAAGACCAATACTTAAACTTCGTATTTAACTCGCAGCTCGATTTCCATTCTGCCATGGACCATGGCCCGCGACACCAACTTGAAGAAAAACAATTCTCCACTCTCAGCTCTGAAACCTAGACACAAGAACAACAAATTTCTGCGACTTCCGACCTATGCCCTCGGCGGGAATGAACCTGCATCCTTTCATGAGGAGGCGGGTTCGAATCCCGCCGAAGGCCTGGAACTCCATCCGGCCGTCTTTTTTCCATCACGACTTCACGCCTGCCCAACCGTTTTTTGTACATTGATCTCTGCACCTCCCAAACTCACCAACCTAGGTTCATCGGTACTTGAATCCATGGATAAGTACTGTACGTTGAATACAAAATAAGCCTTCCCGTGTTCCTGCTTCTGCGGACATCTGCACCAGCTTTACCATCCATCACGGGCACCACACGAAGCAGAAAGCCTTCGTTGATTGTTGGTATCACCTCAGTTCAATAGCGGGCAATAGCATTCTCATGAGGAAGTGGGTTCGAATCCTGCTGGAGGCCTAATGTGTTCTGGCGGGACATTTTTTCTGTCATGACTTCTCATTACTTTTTTTATACAGTCCCCACCTCCCAAATTCACCGACCGGGTTCCATCGGTACTTGAATCCATGGATAAGTTGAACACAAATTAGTCCCTCCACATGTTCCTGCTTCTGCGGACATCAGCACCAGCTTTCCCATCTATGGCGGGCGCCGCACCAAGCAGATCTAGTAGAAAGCCTTCGTTGATTGTTGGAATCGCCTCACTTCAATTAAAGATTAATTATTGTCCATCACTATGTTCATGAGGAAGCAGGTTCGAATCCCGCCGAAGGCCTGGCACCTTTCCCAGTGCTTGTTATTTTTGTACTTCTCTGCACACCCCAAACTCACCAATGAAATGCATCGGTTGTTGAATTCTCACGGATACAGTAAGGTACTGTACTATTACGACCAAAGGTTCAGGTGACGGGTGACGGGGACCCGTGAACTGAACCAATTTGGCATGAGTGACGGTGACATTCCAATTTTTGGCCTGGAATAGGGGTGAAAACTGTCAAAAAATCTCGGCCGGCACCCGCCGGAGCCTGCCGTGCATCCATTTATGGGAATTTTCAGTGATTGCCGATCAATGAACCTTGATGCTAGTGAACCTTTGAGGTGACGGGTGACATGGTGTGAACCTTTGGTCGTAATAGTACAGTATACGCCATCCATCCTCGACGAACGTCACGTGTACTTTCCTTTTTTGGAGGAACCGACAAAAACATTTAATTTTGAAACAGCAGAGATAGTTATGAACAATCCCCTCGAGCAAATCCTAGACATTTGTGTGAGGCAGCTGTAGAAAAATAGTTGGACCCTTCTAGTCGTTATTGGAGGAGGAGATATGAAATTGAGTTGGCCATGTCTCGGCCTTGTCCGATGCCATCAACTCCCATCAAGTTTGATCTGAACGAACGGTGTGGACAAAATCTGTATCTCCTCCGCCAAAAAGGGTCGGTGTGCACCACGGAATTTTTCATAGCTACTTTACATGAATACAAAGGATTTGCTCGAGGGAATTTTGCATAAGTAGATCCGTTGTTTCATTATTAAATGGTTTCGTTGGCTGTTCCAAAAAAAAAAAATACACGTGACGTTCGTCGAGGATGGATGGCGTATACCTTAAGTACTGTACGTTGAATACAAAGTATGCCTCCACATGTTCCGGATTCTGCAGACATATCCACGAGCTCTGCCACACCAACCAGAAAGCCTTTGTTGATAGTTGGTATCACCTCAGTTCGATAGCGGGCAATTCATAACATCTCATGAGGAAGTGGATTCGAATCCCGCCGAAGGCCTGCAGTGATCGGACTATACCTTTTTTCTGTCATGACTTTCCATTACTTTTTTGTACGGTCACTGTCTCCGCACCGTCCAAAATTCAAACTCACTGACCGGGTTCCGTTCAACTTCCGTCCATCGGTAAGTTCTCGTGGATAAGTTGAACACGAAGTTTGCCTCCCGTGTTCTTGCTTTTGTGGATATATCCACGAGCTCTGGCATCCATCTCGGGCAGGACACACAAGCTAGAAAGCCTTCGTTGATCGCCTTGGTTTAATAATACGTCCAGTTTGAATCTCATGAGGAAGCGGGTTCGAATCCCGCCGAAGGCCTACACATACCTCTCCCAGTGCTTGTTATTTTTGTACTTCGCTGCACCTCCCAAATTCACCGACCGGGTAACGGGCTCCATCGGTTCTTGAATCCATGGATAAGTATCACAGGTTGAACAAAAAGCATGCTGCGGACATCTGCACCAGCTTCCCATCTATGGCGGGCACCACGCAAGCTAGAAAGCCTTCGTTGATAGTTGGATCACCTCAGTTCAATAATGCAATTTGGAACAAGTGTGTCACGAGGAAGCGGGTTCGAATCCCGCAGAAGGCCTACGGCATCGACCAAACAACTTTTTTAACCCACGCTTTTTCATAGTCTCACGCTCCCAAACTAGCGACTGGATTCATCGATGAAACTTGAATCTCCTCCAATAGTATTTCTTATGTATTTATTAATATGTGGTATGAACTTTTTCTGGCTTCCTTCTTCTCCGGCAGAGAACAGCAGATATTTTTTCAGGGTATTCAAAGAAGTCTTTGTAGTATTATTCCCCAGACCGCCTAGCCTCACCTCAGTTCAGAAAGGGGGAGCAGGTTCAACTCCTGCTAAAGGCCTCAAGAATTTGTAATTCATTTTTTTCCCCCTCGTACCCTTCCCGCTACCTGCTGTGGTCCCGCACTGCCTACCTCCATGCTCTCACCTCGAAGTGAACTCCCTTTCTCATTTTTCGCGCCGGAACCACGTGGGCGCGTTGCTGACCCGGACGCCGAACATTACCGATGATGATCGATCACATATCACAAAGCCGTTTTGCCGTGCACTGCATATTCCTATCCCGACCCGCCGGCAATGATCGGAGAGCTCTTACCACTTGCCGTTCACGCAGCTCGGTCTTCCGCCTTCCCTCGATAAGCTGGACCTACCAACTAAGCAAAACCACAACGCTAGCCGCCCAAATGGCGCTCAGCCGTCAACGATTTGTCACCCGGACCGTCCGAGTCCGTTGGCTCCGCACCGCTTCTTCCTTGGCCCGCCCACGGTCCCCACTGTGGAGACGAGGCACTGCCAAATTGGGCCCGATCTTCCGTGGCCGACTTATAAAGCTGGGGCGGCATGAGACCGAGTCCCGCCCGCCCCAGGACCACCGCCTGCTCCTGCTGACTGTCCGGACTGCTTTCGTATAAATACGACTGCAACTCGCGTCTGCACCTTCCTTGCATTACTATGGCCAACTGCAGCATCTGCCTTGAAGGGTTCACATCTCCGGTTTCGTTGCCTTGTGGTGCGTATTACTTATGTATTCATTTCCACGTCGGTGTTCGAGGCGCTGACTGAGATATGTTACTATAGGGCATGTGTTCTGTCTGAAATGCATTCGCCGGACGGTGGACTCGGTCAAGTCACGTCCCATGACACATTTCTGTCCAACCTGTCGAGCAGGATACAGTCTTCGTGCGTTCCATTCCTCCCACAGTAAATTCTTTGCACACGCTAATGTCGTTTTTATTCTAGTGTCTGTGGACCCGAAGCTCGTCCCAGTGTACCTCCGCCCGCATATCCTCCCGCCAATACGCAGAGTCTTCATCGATGACGCGTCCCCTTCTCCTTCCACCGCGTCCAGCTCCAGCTCCAACGCCAGCAACAACTCCACACTGGCATCAGCATCAGCACCAGCGCCACCTGTACCCGCTCCCACACATCCCGAGCCCAACCCATCCCCCGAGCTCGCGCGCGCCCTCGCCGAGCTGAACGCGCTGCGGCAGCACTGCGCCACCTGGCGCCAACGTGCCGAGTCGCACGCGATGGGCAACAATGCGCTCCTCGGCTTGGCGCGCGCCGCAAAGGACTGCGCGTTGCGCATGCGCGCTGAGCGGGATGCGGAGCGATCGCGGTGTGTGTTGCTGAAGCGTAAACTCGCGGAACTTGGGTGCGTTTTTTGCATTATGTTCTTACATATAAACTCACTTAATACTCAGTCCGGAGTCCGAGCTCGAGGAGGAGTGCGCCCCGACTTCGAAGTCTCGAGCAGGCGGCGTGGTGCCCCCACCACCCACCGGCCTCCCCGTCTACCTCATGCAAATGCAATGCAAGCCCGTCGAGCGCTTCTACGACAACCCCGCCGACGTCGAGGCAAGCCATTTTGGGCCTCCGATGAAGAGGCGGAGGACTGCTGCTTTTGACGCCGCTTCCTTGAAGGCTGGTAGCGACGCCGGCGTCGACCCCAGTTCAATTCTGCCTCTCAATCTCAAGGCTAGCGCCGCTTCGCTCAAGGCTGGTAGCGACACCAACGCCGCTTCGCTGAAGGCCGCTGGCACTGGCGCAGCAGCCCCAGACCCCGCATGCGACTCCATCTTGGTCAAGCGTATGGCGAGGTCTGGACTCGAGGCGCTGCCGCTGGTTCCTGCAGGTACTGCTCAATAACCCGCGTCCGCGTCGCTTCTGCTTCGTATCGGTCTGTACTTGGTTAGTATTCTATGGGGGACTTCGGGGGACTTTGTATGGCTGTTTCTCTGGGACTCGTTGTATTCCTGGGTTTTAATTTACGGAATGGCATCGGATTGGGGTTGGGATCTTTTGGCGGACGCTGCGTGAATTCATGATGTTCCTGGGGGAAATATGTATGTACCTATCTCGACATGTGTCATTCCGCCGGGCTCGTGAGTGCACGCTCAACGGCGAGCCATGCACTTCTCATCAAACGTTTGGGTTGCAGTACGATTCACGCTTCGCAAGCCTCAGATCAACGCACCTTCCCACAGTGTGAATTTTATTCCTCATTCTACAAATCTGAGCGAAAACAAATGTAACTGTCGTCGAGAGTCGCAAATTTCTGCGGCGAAGACAAAAAGAAATTGCGACTATTGCATGCCCCGCGCAGGATTCGAACCTGGGTTGAGTTGAAGTTATCTCGACACTTGACGAAGGGGTGGCGATATCTGTCAATCCACGAGGGCTCAACCTTCTATTCCCTGCCCTCATGAAGACTCACTAGTAGTGGCGTGGTATTCTCGCTGTAGCTAGACCGAGACTCAAACTTCACGCGCGGGCGGTTGACTCCCAGCCCAAATTCATGACAATCAAGCAAGTAGAACAACGATCTCTGAAATCTAGACACAGACAGAGGAACCAAAAAAGGCTGGACCGCATGCATGCCCTCTGCAGGACTCGAACCTGCATTCCCTCCTTACACTCCACGCAAACTGGCTAAACAGAGGGATACCTTTATCCACGAGCTCGAGGGCCTTTCTGTGCATCCCAAATAATACACTTCCTCTTGGGCTCAACTACTAATCGGCGGGGATACAAAATCGTCGAGTCTTGATCTCTATCCAAACCCATCCGGTACAACCAAACCATTGAAAGCTGGATTCTAAATTGGAGAGTAAGAAGAATAAGCCAACCAAGTCGAAGAAAAAAAAAGCGACCTCGCACAGACCACGCTCTATCAGGAATCGAACCTGCGTTGCGTCAATCCAAGAGGGCTTAACGCTCTTTCCTCACGCTACTATGCCTTCACCAAGACGCGTTAAGTACTATTCATAACGGCGAAGACCGGGTCGCGAGTTGGTTGAACACAGGCAGGTGATACCTTTATTTATCCCCGAAGGCATAATGGCTTCATGCCCAATAATCTACCTCAATGTGCCGATTGAAATCATACGCCACCTGCGAGTCACAAGTTACAACGAGTCGTGCGGTCTGTGACTTGTGTCGTGACTCGCGCGCAACGTTCAACGGGTCAAAGCACTGGCCCGTGGAAAAATAACTGCCGGATTGGGGACTGAGCTTGGAAATGTAGACACAGACTCCGACACGAAAAACAATCGAAACAGGGCAGGACTCGAACCTGCATCCCGCCCTTCCATTTCACAAACTGACTTGACGGAAGCAAGGGGACGTCGGGATTAAAATTTCGGATGGGGGGAGGGGGGGGGGGGGGGGTCTGGCCAAGGCCGAAAAAAACTTTGTAGTATAAGTTTTGGGAGGGCTATGGGAGGCTGTAAAAATGTTAGTAGAGGCATATCAGGGTCTCAATGAGTAAGAAACCTCAAATTTTGCTTCCTACTCACCTTAGAAGGTGTTGAAATGATAATTTCAATTGAAAGTGCTTGGTCGGCGGTGTTAGAGCAGGTTGGAAAAAATTCTGCAGGTCTAATTGAGGTCTAATCAAAGCCTTTGAAGCACTTTAGATAGGTTCAGGAAGGATAATACATACCTCACGCATCAAAATCAAGTGGCAGTAGTTGTCCGGGGGATGTCCGGTGGGTGGCGGAAAGTCCGGAGGGAGCGGCCCGGCGCCAGGGGTGGGAGACACCTTCCCGATATGGCAGGGGGGGGGAGTCCAGCCAAGGCTGAAAAAAACTTTTCGACCCCCCTTCCGATTTTCGAATCCCGACGTCCCCTTGGACGGAAGGAGGTGATATCCTTAATCCACAAGGGCGGGCTGGTGCTGTGCATGCCTAATAACACACCCAAAGTGCTGATTAAATTACACGCTGCCGGCGAGTTCAAGGTAACAATGAGTCCGGACTCGTGTGCACTCCAGCGTCTTTTGACGTATGCCGGATATCCCTTTAATTAATTCGGCTGACCTTAGGCTTCAGAATATCAAGATCCCCGTGGAACCCCGCGCGCATTTACTGAAAACCTTCACTGTCCAAGCAGGGTCGGCTTGGCCTTCGAGTCATTTCGCCCTCCGGGTTCATCATGGACTCACTGTAACTTACAATGTAGTCGGTCAAAACACAAAATGCACATTCCTGCACGCTGACAGAGTTCACCGACCTGTAGTTTACATCGGGTCGACCGGGCGGTGCTAGTGCCTCTCCTCGAACGCGACGCTTTCGATGATCAACCCATCAATTCGACTTCCCACGGTTTGACTTTCGCACAAGTACTTACGGACTTACATGTATTTACTGTGGCAGGCTGCGTGATGAGCTAGGAGTGGGAGTGGGAGGATAGGCACTAGCAAGTCAAAGCAAAAAATCTGGCGTCAAATGGGATATGCCCACAGGAGGACTCGAACCTCGATCTTTGAATCTTCGATACAGACAAACAATTGATATTGGGGTAAGAAGTGATCTATGCAGGCTTGGGGGTCAGAATCGTATGAGGGTGAGCAGAGTCGTGTCTTTAGTAAAATCCTTGTTGAAAGTGAGAGTTTTGAACCGCTGGTGTTGCTGAGGCCAGATTGAGTTTGAGTTCAGTGTGTATGTGAGGGAAGCTTGGGACTGAACTCAAAGAACGGGGAAAGAAACACGAAAAATCAACTTCAACCTCCTATGCCCGCAGGAGGATTTAAACCCCCGTTTTCTCAGTACCAATGACATTGATACGTGCCCACCAGTGTGGAGAGATGATCTAGCCCTGATCTATGCGGGCTTGGGAGTGCTGGTTCTGAACCCCACAAGAGTGAGAATGGACTCGACAAAGTGTTCCGAAAGCATGGCAATGTGAGAAGCTCTCAGACTTTGCCAGGCAGACTCCACTGGCATCAAAATATTGAGCCTGGGAAGGAAAGGTAAGGGAGACTAAGAGGGTAGACAAGTGGATGCGAGCGGTGTTTACTTCTCAAACAGAGTTGGGGCCAGCAGCGTACAACACACGACACTGGGGTGTAATGGATGAGCCGGTGACTGAGTGAGTGAACGGGCGGGTGAATTCGTACGCAGACACATTTTCTTTCAACTCTGGGGCAATGGGGTGGAATTATGGGCCATGGGGGACATTGGGCACAATGTAGAGGATACTCTGGCAAGAGCGAAAATAACGCGGTGGCAGTTATGGGCCAGTAACTAACACCGGATCAAGGACACGACGGACAAGGACCCAGGCACACAATTATTGTGTGCCTTAAATGCACATCCCGCACAATAGTCGTTTTGTTCGCCTTTCTATCCTGTTTCCGACCGCAATGAAACCCAAAAAACTGTAGGGAAAATTTAATATGCTATTTGGAAGGTTCTCAATGTGTTTTCCCCCCATAATCACAACGGGAACCTGGGATTTCAACGAAATAAAGATTGTTTTATTTATTTTCTGTCAACTTTTATCATGCTCAAGATGTAGACACTCACAGTGTTCCCAGTCAACACGGTGGTTATTTTGGCCAATTTACCAATACTAGTCGACTCAAGTTGATTTGAAGTCACTCCAAGTGACTCCATTAAAGCCAAACCAAGTTGAGTTGAGTTGAACTTCAAATCAAGTCGACTTGGCAAGTCGCGACTCGACTTTTCAAGTCTTGACAACATTAAAAGGGACCGCACATCAGACACGGTGGGTGGGCTGGTGTGTAATGTCCGCCGCGTGAGTGCTCAGCCACTGTGTGACCCCCGCAGTGCGACTGCGCGGGGGCGAGCATAAATTTAGTTTGAATCCTGTTTGTTATATTGGCACGAGTCTGCCGTAACCGAATCTTGCCGCCGCTTCGTGGTCAAAAAGCCAAATTTCCGGACAGACCTTCACTGCGTTCAGACCCCATGTAGACACAGGGTGATCCTACCCGCGTAGACCATAGGGGTAGACGTAGCCATTGGTCTACGTACGGCTACACATATAGACGCAGGTTGGGCTACATTGGTCTACATTGGTCTACACGGGTAGACCAATGTAGACCAACCTAAACCTATGTAGACTTACCATAATGTCCTCGGAATTCATTCGTTGCGATGCGAGTTGAGCAGGTCGAGGGGAAAAAACAAGCTGGGTCTACCCGCGTAGCCTAACGTAACTAACGTAGCCTAACATACGTCTACGTCAGGCCCACGTCATGTAGCCACGTGGTACGCCAACGTAGGATCACCATGGGCTACGCGGCGTTAGGCTACCCGGGTAGACCCACGTAGCCGAGGTGTAGACTCATGTAGACGCAGGTAGACCAACGTAGGACCACCCTACGTCTACGTGGGGTCTGAACGCAGTGCTTGGCGTGAGCTTCCCGGGGCCTCCTTTTATGGAGTCAAAACATTGGATTTTCAGGCAGAGAGAAATATAATGGATGGTGGGAACATCACGGAAAGTGTCGTGATTTTCCTTTTCTGGCTACGCTCTAACCCCATCTATTTAGGCCTAATCGGACGTAACTGTTTCTGGTTACGCTCTATAAGGAAATTTGATGCCACAAACACCATTACCGAGCCAAAGTTGGGGACATGAGTTGAGGCGCCAGTTGAAGTCAAGTTGGATGTCAAATCGCAACTTGCCTTTTGTGCATCAACTTTCGGATAGTCGGAGTACAAGTTGGGGTATGGTTGGGGCTCACATCCTAATGCCGAAACACCCTATTTTTGTCTTGGAAGCCCAGGGTCAAGGGTGCAAGCTCGTGACGTGATATCCATCGTGTGAAAGGGCATGCTGTCCACGAGGTGATGCTCAAGGCTGGCAGTCTTGTCTTCCACCTCGACGTCGACAGGGATACCTCATCCTCATCCTCTCTGTGGGTGTCTCTTCCTGCTGTATAATCTTTGATTTTGCCTCACAACAGAAAATTAGCAGTATAACAATCCATTTTGACTATGTCTGGTGAAAGCCATAAAATCAAGATTGTCAATGTATATGGTGTGTAAAAAACTTGAGAGTCAAGTTAGGACATTGGTATCATACGCTCTCATTTCCAGGAGGCACAGGAGGCAGAGGTGGACGGGGCGGCATAAGTGGTGGTGCCGGGGGTCCAGGGCAGGGTCCGATGTTGAATGTCAGCGGAGTTCAGAACTTGAACTATAACATGCATGTGTATGTTGGTCCTTCATTTCCCCCCAACAGTTCTTTCTCAAACGACAGCAGTGTGAACCAGGGCCCTGGGTCAATCCATTTCTACATTGCAGATTTCTTTTGAAGCTGACTTGGGTTTAGACTGGAAGAAATTCTGTATAAGTGGTTGGGGTCTCCTCCTACCACACAGGACAGACAGCATGAACTGCGGAGTCTTCATCATGAAGCCACTGGGCACTGGCTCCAAGATGATATTAGATTCATGAAATGGAGGACTACACCTGGTCCTTTGTGGCTCAAAGGGATTTGTAAGACTTTTATTAATATATTCCGATCCCATGTCTAATTGGTTGCAGCCGGCACCGGAAAGAGTGTACTTAGGTGTTTTATATCACTACTATATATATATTCAGCCACTGATGGTACTCACATGGTCAGCTCAACAGTGATTGAGGAAATTATTGGTCCTCGGTCTGCAGTTGCATTTTTCTATTTTGATTTCAGGAACAAGAGGCAGCACATGAACCCCATGTTATGTTCTATCATCTGGCAGCTCTCTAGATGGTCACCTTCCCCCTATAGTGCTCTCAATCACCTGTATACGACACTGGGAAACGGAACTATACAGCCACAGCTCATCCATCTACAAGAAGTCTTGGAGATCTTACTTTCAGAGTTGGGCCAGACGTGGATTATCATTGATGGGCTCGATGAATGCAACAAACCCGAGTGGAAGCACCTCATCAAGTTTATCCACAGCCTATGCCAGCCTACCAAGGATAAACTGCACCTCTTGTTTACCAGTCAACCTCTGGAGGAATTCAAGAATATATTCGCGGATGTGACCTTCATCGAGCTTGGTTCTGCAGTTTCAACCAGTGACATTAGATCCTTCATTGGCAGTGAAATTCCCAAGATGGGAAATTGGGCCAGTGATGAAAATTATGCAAATTATGTCACAGAGCAAATTGTGCAGAAGAGCAATGGAATGTTGGTCCTTTCATTGTGATATAATTTATCCTGAAGCTAACATGTATATTTAGGTTTCGCATGGCTGCATGCCTCCTCATTGAATTGTGCAGTCAATTTTTTCGAGAAGATGTAGAGGAGAGCCTAGCAAGCCTCCCAGCTGATCTTTTTGGGATCTATAGCCGTTTCTTAACCCGGGCAAAAGATACTCTCAAAAAAACAGCTTTTATTGAAGCAATTTTCCGGTGGCTTGTGTTCTCTGCCAGAGAACTTACACCAGACGAGTTGGCAGATGCTATTGCATTCCCCTTATCAGACCCCATATTCAACTTTTTGGACACGGCCAAATCCATTTATGACCCAACTAGATGCAGAGGCAACATTGAAATCTTCAAACTGTTGGAAGGTCTGATCGTGATCCAAAACAAGCACATGGATGAATCAATCACCTTGGCACATTCATCTGTCAAGGATTATATCCTTTCCCCACAATTTTATCAGGAATTTGGCACAAGCATTGACCTCTCAAGCAGGGTCTCCCTAAGATTTATTACCCAAAATTGTCTTCGCTATCTTCTCAATTTTGCAGAGCCTAAACATTCAATGAACAAGGAAACAGTTCAGGACTACCCAATGGCATTTTATGCAGGGAGATATTGGTCTCATCACCTACAGCTTTGCACTGAACAGGACCAGGAGGTGCTACTTCCTTTAACAATGCATCTTCTGGAGGATGGAAGCAGCCAGCATGCTGCTTTGTACCAATTACGTCCTGGGCTTCACCCTGTTTGGGATGAACCAATATCACCAGCAGTGTGTATATGTGCTGAAATGGGTTACACCAAGGGAGTACACTCTCTTGTCATCCAACAGAATGTATCTGTCAACTCAGTCACGGAAGATGGTTCAACAGCACTCCATCTAGCATCGAGGAAGGGCCACCTTGACATTGCAAGGCTGCTCATTGAACACAATGCATCTGTCAACTTAGCCAAGAAAAATGGCTCAACTGCTCTACATCTGGCATCAAGGAATGGTCATCTCGATATTGCAAGGCTGCTCATTGAACACAATGCATCTGTTGACTTGTTCAATGCAGATGGCTGCACTGCGCTGCAGCTTGCATCCAGGAGAGGTTGCTTTGACATTACAAGGCTGCTCATTGGACACAATGCATCTGTAGACTTAGTCAACAAATATAGCTCCACTGCTTTGCACCTTGCATTGGAGAATGGTCACCTCGACATTGCAAGACTGCTCATTGAACACAATGCATCTGTTGACTTGGTTGACGAAGCTGGCTGGCCTGTGCTGCATCTTGCATCAATGAAAGGTCACCTCGAGATTGCAAGGCTGCTCATTGAACACAATGCATCTGTTGACTTGGTCGGCGAAGCTGGCTGGACTGCACTGCATCTTGCATCAATGAATGGTCACCTTGAGATTGCGGGGCTGCTCATTAAACACAATGTGTCTGTTGACTTAGTCAAGAAAGATGGCTGGACTGCTCTACATCTGGCATCGAGATTCAGTCATCTCAATATTGCAAGGCTGCTCATTGAACACAATGCATCTGTTGACTTGGTCAAGAAAGATGGCTGGACTGCTCTGCATCTGGCATCAAGGTTAAGTCACCTCGACATTGCCAGGCTGCTACTTGAAAACAATGCCGCTGTTGACTTAGTCGAAGAAGCTGGCTGGACTGCGCTGCATCTTGCATCAATGAATGGTCACCTCGACATTGCAAGACTGCTCATCAAACACAATGCATCTGTAGACTTAGTTGATGAAGATGGCTCAACTGCTCTACATCTTGCATCGAGGGATCATCATCTTGACATTGCAAGGCTGCTCATCGAACACAGTGCATCTGTTGACTTGGTTGACAGATATGGCTCCACTGCTTTGCATCTCGCATTGGAGAATGGTCACCTCAACATTGCAAGGCTACTCATTGAATACAATGCATCTGTAGACTTAGTCGATGAAGATGGCTCAACTGCTCTACATCTCACATCAAGGGATGGTCATCTCGACATTGCAAGGCTGGTCATTGAACACAATGCATCTGTTGACTTGGTCAACAAATTTGGCTGGACTTCTCTGCATCTGGCATCAAGGTTGAGTTACCTCGACATTGCCAGGCTGCTACTTGAAAACAATGCCACTGTTGACTTGGTTGAAGAAGCCGGCTGGACTGCGCTGCATCTTGCATCAATGAATGGTCACCTCGACATTGCAAGACTGCTCATCAAGCACAATGCATCTGTAGACTTAGTTGACAAAAATGGCTCAACTGCTCTACATCTTGCATTGAAGGATTATCATCTTGACATCGCAAGGCTGCTCATCGAACACAATGCATCTGTTGACTTGGTTGACAGATATGGCTCCACTGCTTTGCATCTCGCATTGGAGAATGGTCACCTCAACATTGCAAGGCTGCTCATTGAATACAATGCATCTGTAGACTTAGTCGATGAAGATGGCTCAACTGCTCTACATCTCGCATCAAGGGATGGTCATCTCGACATTGCAAGGCTGCTCATTGAACACAATGCATCTGTTCACTCAGTGAGGAAAGATGGTGCAACTGCTCTGTACTTAGCATTCGAGAATGACCACCTCAACATTGCAAGGCTGCTGAAACAGTCCAAACCACGCATACTTGTTCGATCACTGGTGGTCAAGCCCATGATTTTAACCCTGATAGATAAGATGTCAGGTGCTTCAAAGGATGAGATTCAGTCTGAGGTGGATTAGAAATTGAATATATAGCACAGAACATTCCGGTATACATGCTGCTATCTGAGTGTCCTTAGTGTATCTCCCGGGTCCGTGATCACGATGAATTACAACCATAATAGTTATCCACATAACATTATGTGAATATAGACTTACCTGCCCATTGGGAAAGGATACTCACTTAGATCAACTTCAAATGTATCAAATGCAGGCCAAATTTCAATCTTTAATCCCATTAGGAAGCTCCGACTCAACACCTCCAACCTCGAAACTGAGGACTTGAACAGTTTAACAGCTATGCTGTGCAAGCCCAATGGCTCTTCCATGAATTTTCTCGAGGAAAGTGATTGCTGCCAGTTGGAAAGTTGATTTTTGAATTCACTGTGTTCCGGGGTCACCTGCACATAGCTGCACATGCTGTGCACAGCTATTAGCTTGCCTCTGTGATGAAGCTTCATCAGCGTCATCATGGGGGTGCATTGCCAGCACACAATTGCTCAGTCAATTGACTTTCCGCTCACTTTCCCTCCTAGCATTCTCAACCTCCAGCAATTCACCCAAAATTTATCGGCACATCTGGCATCCACATGGTCGCCTATGCTGGCTGTCCCTTGCCTTTGGCATGCTGCCCATGCACCTTCAACGCCAACTTCAACTTTTGCCGGGCAACTTGATCCATTTTGGCACCGGTTCCCATGCCCTTTGGTTGACATCTCACTGGGGGCAAAGACCCGCGCAGATGAAAACCATGTGCAATAAACACACATCCGTTGCACATGGCTTTCATGATGCGGTGCACAAAGAAAAAAGGCAAAGCACCTTGTCTTTTTTCTTTGTGCACCGCACGTTGTGCTGAGTGGATTATGTTTCTTTTGAGATGGGTACAAATAGTATTTATTTGTAGGTTTCTCAAGAGTGTATTTTTAGCTTTACGGAATTTCCTTTCTAAGGATTCGGAGTAGAGTCGCTCGATTCGGTCGAGTCTCGTAACGGTGGTGCTGACGGCGGCAAACGAAAAAGGGACCCGGTTTGGTCCGATTACGTAATTCTTAACAGAGCAACGGTTCGGACGACGGCAACGGCAGTATCAGTCAGTGAGGGTTCAACGGTGTGCACGGCTTCGTATACAGCTCTTAAAAGGCTTAAGAATTCAAGCACGCGAATAAGAGTTTGTAGAAAATAAATTGTGACTAAGCAACCAACAAAGTGGTACGGGGGAAGTCTGGGGGCCTCTCTTGTACAGGCCTCCTTATATACTATTCAGAGAATGACTCATATTACTGACTCCTGTCCCACTGACTCTTTTCGTCTGACTCTGATCGGTATGACTCGGACCGACTCAGACCGTTTGACTCGGGTTGACTCCTTTCCGACTCAGACTGTTTTCCCTTGCCCCAAATGATTTTATGCCAAACATTTTTGGCGTAGCACAACATCCGGCGCATCTGTGACGGATGTGCGTTTATCGCACATGAGTGCACCGCATCATGAAAGCCATGTGCAATGAATGTGTGTTTATTGCACATGATACTCATTTATTCATTCAGTTGATAAACTTTCTTCTAGCCTCTTCTAGGACCTTTCAGCCACTTTAAAACTCCGCCAATTCTAATAGGCTTGTTTTCAGACCAAGGACCAGATCTTTGAGCGTAAAGAGGAGAGACAGACGAGCAGCTAATGGACCGATATTGAGATAGCTCAGGTGTCACAGACAAAGTCCTGCTATCTTATCTCGTCCAACTATACCCGGATAGCGCACTTCAGGCTACCCTGAAGTATACCCTTTAGGGTCTATTAGGTTGCTTTGAATAAATGGCCCAAGAGGGTGGTTTTGGGAATGGGCATACCATGGGATATGGGAAGTACCATGGCCCAGGGCAGAAATGGTGACCATGGTACCTCCCACAGGCCCGCCGCAGGCGGGCAAAAATTTTGCCTGTGGTACCTCCCACAGGGGTATTTTTAGGGCAGGACCCCAGAAACTGCCCTGGATCAAAACATCAAAAAGGGTCTATCTCAAGCATCTGGGCACCGTTTGGGCTGCTGAAAGGCTTGTTGGAAAGCTCTCGCTCAGGGCTTTCTGCCTGTGCAGTAGCAACCATATCAGAGGATATTAATTTTTTGCTGTCAGCGTACCGGGCAGCCCGTAAATGGGCTCTGGAGCGGGCATCCGGTGGGCGATTAGGTTGGTACTGGGCTCGTTGGAAAGCCCTCGCTCAGGGCCAGCGGTGAGTACAATATTGGGGTGGTCTGAGCACTTTGATATTTCTCCACAGCATACCGGGCAGCCCGTAAATTGGCACTGGGGTGGGCATCCGGTGGGCGATTGGGTTGGTACTGGGCTCGTTGGAAAGCCCTCGCTCAGGGCCAGCGGTGAGTACAATATTGGGGTGGTCTGAGCACTTTGATATTTCTCCACAGCATACCGGGCAGCCCGTAAATTGGCTCTGGAGCGGGCATCCGGTGGGCGATTAGGTTGGTACTGGGCTCGTTGGAAAGCCCTCGCTCAGGGCTATCGGTGAGTACGATATTGGGGTGGTCTGAGCACTTTGATATTTCTCCACAGCATACCGGGCAGCCCGTAAATTGGCACTGGGGTGGGCATCCGGTGGGCGATTGGGTTGGTACTGGGCTTGTTAGAAAGCCCTCACCCAGAGCTATCGGTGGGTACAATATTGGGGCAGTCTGAGCACTTTGCCGTAAATTGGCCTTGGGGGCGGGCATCTGGTAGGTGATTGGGTTGGTACTGGGCTTGTTTGAAAGCCCTCACTCAGGGCTATCGGTGGACACAATATCGGGGCGGTCTGAGCACTTTGATATTTCCCAGCAGCATACCGGGCAGCTCATAAATTGGCCCTGGGGTGGGCATCCCGTGGGCGATTGCCTTGGCAGCAGGCTTGTCGGAGAGGTACTTGCTGAGGCTATTGGTGGGTGCAGTATCGGGGTGGTCTGAGTATTTTGATATTTTCCGACAGGGCCTGTAAATTGACACCAGCTATCGGTGGGTACAATATTGGGCTGGTCTGCGCACTTTCACTTTCCTGGTACGAGCTTTATTGCTACGGTTATCAATTTTCTTTTTCCACCAGGCTTACAGTACGGCACATGGAATGTGTGCACTATACCAACTTCCCGATTGGACTTGTGCATGGTACCTCCCACCACCCTTGATATAATCACATCCGTGGTACATCCCACGGCTCTAGTACCTGCGTGGTACCTCCCACCATTCTGTGGTACCTCCCACCTACACCATGGTACCTCCCACCATTTTGTGGTACCTCCCACCCACACCATGGTACATCCCACAAATTTTATTGATCTCGTGGTACTTCCCACCGATCTATTTTTATCTCATGGTACCTCCCACCACTGTATTTTCCTCCCGTGGTACCTCCCACAATTTTCTTAGTCTCGTGGTACCTCCCACGATTTCTTTTTTCATCCCATGGTACCTCCCACCATTTTTTTCCTTTTGTGGTACCTCCCACAACATATTTTATTTTTTTAGGTCCATGGTACCTCCCACGGCAGCTTAATCATGGGAGCTCCCATGAGATTTTATTTTTTTGGCCATGGTACCTCCCACAGTCATTTTATCAAGTCATGGGAGGTACCACCACCTTAAGTTTCATCTTTGTGTTTTGATTCCTCAAATATGTTACCTCTCTCCCTTCAAAACTCAGCAATTTTCGTTGCATTTCCCAAAACGGCGACTCAACGCCTGCATCCCAAAAAGGAAGTTGAACTTGGAACAAAAAAAAAACAACTTGAAGTGAAAACTGAAAGGGCATCTCAGAACTGGCACAGTAGATGCTAAGTACAATGCAACACCGATATTCACTCTCAAAACCCTCCGCGACGCAGCCCCGACGTTAATCCCTGCCACTTTCATGTCGTTTCCCAATCGGGCGACTCACTACCTGCGTCCCAAAAGGGAAGTTCGGACTTGGCGAAATTTTTTGAAGCAACTTTTTTTTTTTTTTTTCATTTCTCGTTGAAACGTATGTAGAACACCTCGCGACTGGAAGTTCGCCCTCTTTCCTCTTTCCAGAACTCAACGCCAACCTCTCAAAAAAAGGGAGTTTCGACAAGAACTTGTATTGCAACGCAAAGAACCAGTAAAGAAAATTCATATTTAAACAGAAACCGCCGTCTAAACTACTCAATGAAACACGAAGCCGCAAGCACTAAGGGAGTAAAATAGTCTCTGGCATAAATTTAAGAACGTACACATCATAGAGGACCCCGTAGTTCTTGCGTCGGACCTGGAATGTTCCTTCGATTGACAAGTCTAGAGAGCAATCGA